>OX380341.1:465922-863922 GCA_947425015.1 Pterostichus niger | reverse complement strand
TACCCGACTGCTGGGAAGATTTCTCAGTGCTCGAACAGTCGAATTATGTCTAGATCTCCCAATGACTCATTGGACAATATGGTTCCTGTGATTCGATAACTCGACCACCCAAGACATCGGCTTACACATTCTAGCTACACTCAGCAGCTCGTTAGCGAGGGAACTCGCCCCAACCCGGATCACGAAACGCATCAACACTTGCCTGGTGATGTAAATATGTTGAGGCCCCACGTGGGGCCAGCGTTTTTTGGTGGACAATACAAAATACACGATATCGACTCGTGAGGTTGATTTCAAATCAAACCCACGATAGATATCGATCTACACAATATCAATTCGTAAAATTGATTTATAGCAATAAATCAACCCCACGAAAAGAACTACACACAGTTAGGATGGCCTCCTATTAAGGCAGAAACTAACTAACTAATTTAAATGTACGTAATGGATAATAAAAGACACGATATTGACTCGTGAATATATATTTTTTGCCCGTCTCCAATGGCAACGTGCGAAAAAGGCGTTAAATTCGCGCGTTTCCAATGGCAACGCGCGAAAAAGATTATTTCAATAGTTACCAGGGATACAAACAAAACAGAAACTTGTCATATAGACAGTTAACAAAACGAATTTAGTTTTAGACGTATACCTACGTTTTTTAATAACTTTAAGATGCAATCGTCGAAACAATTGTGTGTATCACGAGCGTAAAGTGTCTTTGTTCCTCTTACACTATTACAGCTCGCGCTGCAATTACCGTGCTCGAGTAACAAAGAATCACTTTACGCTCTTAATACACAAATAACTATTAAAAGAAAGCAGAAGTATGTCAAGGCTGTGTCTCAATAAAATTGTAAACAAACTATTCATAATTACTTTCCTCATTTTGTCACAGACTACATACTTTTTAGATTAATTAAAATATAAATAAATAACACGTTTACTTATCTTTTGTTCCTGAACTGTGTGATTCTGTTAACAAGTGAAGCAACTGGTAGACAGCGTGGAAAACTTGGGCATGGGGTTCAACTCCCAGGACTGAATGCCGAATTCAGCTCATTTGCGTATACTGCAAAAAAGAATTTAAAATGAGCACCTATCATCTACAATACTAAACACGATCTTTAAAAGTAATTTTTAATATCCAAGAATAGTAAATAAGCTTCTCGGAAAATCAACAAACAAAAACTATAAATCAAGCCCACGATACGATATCGGTTATGAAGTTATGAAGGCCTTTAAATAAGGCAGACAAAAGTTAAATTACACGACGATGACGTTTGTTTGGCAAGTGAACAAACACAAACTTCTTCATAATGTTCATTTAGAATAAGTCTCTTTAAAATATATTTATTCTTGATGTATAAGACGTATTGCAATAAGATGTATGTTTTCTTATTACAATATTTCTTATTCTTAAAGAATAGATATGTTTTAAACAGAGTTATTCTAAGCTATCTATTTAAAACATATTTATTTTTACATACTGAATTACAACAATTTTATTAACTTAGACAATAAAAACTATATTTTAAATTAAATAATTCACAATAAATCTCTTCAACACACATTTATTCTTTAAGAATAAGGAATATTGTAATAAGAAAACATACATCTTATTGCAATATGTTAACTTATTACAATGGGTACCCTATTTCTTATTCTTAAACAATAAATATGTGTTAAACAAAGTTATTGTAAACTATCTATTTAAAACATATTTGTTATTATTTTTACATATTAAATTACAATAATATTATTTACTTATTTATCTTAAACAATAAAAACTATATTTTAAATTAAATAATTCATAATAAATCTCTTCAAAACAGATTTATTTTTTAAGAATAAAGAATATTGTAATAAGATGTATGTATAACTTATTACAATAGGTATCTATTTCTTATTCTTCAAGAATAAATATGTATTAAACAAAGTTATTGTCAACTATCTACTTAAAACATATTTGTTATTATCATTAGTAAATATCAATTCTGTCAGATTTCCCAATTTTTAAAAAGAAATCAATTTAATTATTATAATGGAAACTTTTAGAATTAATACTTTGATACAATTATTTTGGGTAAAAGTATTTCATTATCTTTATTTACAAAATATGTTGACTGTTAGTATAAATAATCGATGGAGGATGATTTGATTAACTTTATTTAAATCGGTCATAAGTTGTTTGGAGAATAATATTTAAAATAAAACTGATTCAAATTTATTTATATCAATCATTTACTTGAAATATATTTGTATAAAATAATGCCAGAATGTTTAACAATGAAAAATCTAGTTAATCATCCGTAATTTGTTTGTTTTTTATACTAACTGTCACTATCACAATGTTTTAGTACCTGACAATCTGCTAATGTTACAATAAAAAAAATATATATGTATGTATAATAACCTGTCAGCTAGCAAAGTATTGTGTTACAGATGAGAACGATTCATCATTATAATTTTAAAGTGAATCATTCATTATTATATAGTTTAAACAAATAATAAATATGTTGTAAAGATAATATCTTATTAAATGGGGTAACACGAACCCCAGAAACATTCAGTCATCCTTGCTTCAACCACATGCTCTTCATACATAAATACATACATATACATTCATACAAGTTCATTCATATCTTCCATTCCACACACGTTCCACATTCCTAAACTATCTCATCTGACTTATACTCACTCTTTCAACAACATTCATGTCAATCTCAGAGTCATCATACAACATACATCCATCACCGAAACATTGCAATCGCTTTTCTCAAACACTAACACATTCATCATTTCAATTAATGAAGCTGTTTGCATTCGGCGAAACGTGATTTAAAATTAATAAATAAAAACACTTGGTTTTGCAAACACTTATAAGTAGTTCAAATACAAACTAACTCTGTTAATAGAGAGAGGGAGGTTTTGGGAATTAACTTCCATTCCAATTTTCAAAATTCTAGACATCATTAAAAACAGCTTGAAGTTAACCATGTAACTTTAAACTTGCTGGAAGTTTGCCTACAAACAAATTATTTTTGCTCTTTGGTGACATTTATAATTAACAAAATGTGGGTCTTTATTATCTGAAATATTCATCAACAATTTAGAGAATATATTCCTCAATTCAAAAAAATACCTCCTAAAAAATTTAATTTTTGGTATAGATATATCGACGATGTTTACACCAGGAGCAACAACTACTAAATGTCCTTAATTCATTTGATTAAAATACATAATTCACCACTGAAGTGAAAGTTAATCAAAGCATAAATATCTTGGCCATTACTATCCAACACATTAACAATAAATTTAATTTTAATATTTACAGGAAACCCACTAATTTGTATCACCCATGTAATATAATTTATCTGAATTAAAATCATTTTAAATATTGCAGCAAACAATGGTTACAGTGCAGAAATCACTGTGAAGCTAATAAATAAGAAAATTAGATCAATTACAAGAAATTAATTTTATCCTGTACACTTTGAAACTAGATTTAAATCAATTTATAAAAAATTAAATTATGTCAATGGCATGAATCGTAGTATGGCCAAGAATTGGAGGAAATTTGACATTATATACTAATAATAATAAACTAATGAATAAAGACCCTTTGTTAAATTAAATGTAAAGATTGTGAATTTGTTTATATAGAGCAAACAGGACAAAGTTTCCAGACTAGATTTAAAGAGTATTGTTATAATTATATGACCAAAAGTCCCCAGTCTAATCTAGCTAAACACTTGATAGATTTTTATCATAACAGTTCTATATGTAATTTGTCAGTTTTACATATAAAAGGAAAGGATATCGATTCACTTTCCTTGAAGCTTTTAAAATTAAGAAAGCCGTTAGGGCCGACCAGAAACTAATGAATGAATATTTAGATGTTCATAGCCCTTGTCATTAAAGGACATTCCCTAAACAGTCCCTCTCTCTATTAACAATTATTTTTGTATTTGTACAATATATAAGTGTTTGTAAACCATATCTACCTTCTGACCAAATTTATAAAACTAAATACTAATTCTACTAACACATTATCATTAATTAACATTATTTAAATCGTTTTCTGCTTCATTTATTGAAATCATTTACAACAACATCATCCGCACCAGGTAACGCAGACACTACCGCAGCCTCGCTACCTTCAAACACTCTAACTGCGTGCGCGCATTTCCAATCACCAGGAGTCAAATAACCTCTCACCTCCATACATCAACATCTCATTCAAGCCGACATCATTCTCACCTCTAACATTTTCTCTTGCAATTTCACTACAACCATTCAGTCCATTTACGCTACCATACAAACCCCTAAAATACTCACACCATCTATTCCTAACATCTGATTCATTCCACAATATAATTCATCATTCGTACCATTCCTTCATTCATTTATTTACTCAACAGACATATCTCTAACACCCTCATTCACCAACTTTTATCCAGACGTATACGCGACACCATCAAATACACTTCTCATGCTCGGTTTTTCAGTTGAACCTTGAACTTGAGCCTCAACATTTTTTTGTTTATAACTTGTCAAATTAATCTAGTTCAGCTGAACCTAAACTGAATGTCAATATAATTTTATGGTGTTGTGTAATTTGGGATTCTGAGAAAATTATAATCATTGCCTCAGTTTATATTCTGTCACAGGCAAAATAATAAATATATTTATATACACATGATGGAAAATATTAAAAGAGCTGCAAATTTTTCCACTAATGAAGTTGAATTATTAATAGATTTAGTGAGAGTTAAAAACATGTATAGAATGAAAAAAAAAACTGATAAAGTATTGTGTTAAGGAGAAGAAAAGTGTTGGGAGGAAATTTCTGCCTCATTTAATACTGTAGGGCCAAAATTTTAAAAGTTCTCTAGTCCAAAGATAAAATATTAATAATGTACAAGATTAAATTTAAATTCTATGTCAGGTACGTGTTCATTAAAATTCTAGCACAAGTTTAAATAATTTTAAAAATAGAAAAATGTTGGGGGCAGACAATTAAAAATTGGTGCAAATTGGCAAAAAGGAGGAATACGTAAAATTACAAATTAACTCAATAAAAAAAGAATTAAATTGTATATGAAATAGTAAATAGAAAAGTGTATATTGTAATATATTTCTAATGATACCCTTCTCACAGTTTCTTTACTGAACAAAATTGCGACAAATAATTATGACATATAAATGTCAGAATGTACTGAAAAACCGAGCATCAATCATTCATCGCACAGAATAAAATCAATCACTCTCTGTCCATTTTCACTCACATTCTCCCTTGTACACAATTGCGCTATTTTATATTAATTTAAAACAACATATTTATTTCTGTTTTTAACAGACTTTTACCCAAATAATTTAAAAAGGGAATAATTTAAATGAGCACCGAAATCATTGTATCTTAAATAATCAATAAGAGCTGTGTTGCTCTTGCCAGAAATATATTTATTAAACACCAAAAATATATATTTTTAACCCTAGTTAAATTATATTTTGATAGTCTGAAATAATTAAATTAATACTAAAAATAATAATAAAAAAATTACTAACTGATCTTTAAATATAATAGTAAATAAGCTTCATGGAAAATTAAATGCTAATATGGCAAATAGCAAATACAAATATTTGATATTTAAATTGATAAACAGATTAGCAAAGTCTAGTATTTTGGATATTGAATATGAATTATTTAGAGCTGATATTTTGGTGCTCGATTAAATACAACCCACTTAAAACTAGTAATTATCTTATATTGATGTTGGAGGCAGCGGTCTTGACGACATTCTGCGTTGACTTTGCAGTCATCTTCGGATGTGTTTGAAGAGAAGCTGTTGATTCTGCTGCTGATGAATCTTCCCAGCATTTTGATGTAATCGCCAACAGGAAACGTTGGTTTTCCTCATTCACCACCACACCTACCAACAAAATATTATTAAAAACAAGTACAAATACTCCTTGAAAAACAGTAAGTTTTCAATGATGGTGTCCTTCTTCTCCCTACCTACCCTATCTTACCTAAGTTTTTGTCAAAGACTAGCTACGAATCTACAACAAAGCAACCGCGAAACGCTATGATGGGGCCCCACGTGGGGCCAGCGTTTTATGGTGGACAATACAAAACATCCGATATCGACTCGTGAGGTTGATTACACATCAAACCCACGATAGATATCACAATATCAATTCGTAAAATTGATTTATGGAAATAAATCAACCCCACGATAGATATTGTTCTAACCAATTTCGATTCGTAAAATTGATTTATAGTAATAAATCAACCCCACGAAAAGAACTACCCAGTTGTTAGGTAGGCCTTCTAATAAGGCAGAAACCAAACTAACTAAATTTAAATGTACGTAGAGATAAAAGACACGATATTGACTCGTGAATATGATCTTATAGTATAACTATAAATCATATCCACGATAAGATATCGGTCAAGTGTTAGGAAGAACCTGAAAGAGACTCACATTTTACGTAGTCTTCAATGAAGGTGCCATCTTCTTCTCCCTACCTACCCTATCTTGCCTAAGTGTTTGCCAACGACTAGCTACGAATCTACGACAAAGAAACCGAAGCGTGCTTGTCAAGTTAGCAAAAACGTTGAGCATATTCCGTGCCCACGACCTCTCGGTTCACCGCCTACCAACCTACCCGACTGCTGGGAAGATTTCGCAGTGCTCGAACAGTCGAATTATGTCTAGATCTCCCAATGACTCATTGGACAATATGGTTCCTGTGATTCGATAACTCGACCACCCAAGGCATCGGCTTACACCTTCTAGCTACACTCAGCAGTACGCTCGCGAGGGACTCGCCCCACCCGCATCGCGAAACGCTTACAAACTTGCCTCCTGGTGATGGGATGTATGTTGGGGCCCCACGTGGGGCCTGCGTTTTGTGGTGGAAAATACAAAATACACGATATCGACTCGTGAGGTTGATTTCAAATCAAACCCACGATAGATATCGATCTACACAATTTCGATTCGTAAAATTGATTTATAGTAATAAATCAACCCCACGAAAAGAACTACACACAGTTAGGATGGCCTCCTATTAAGGCAGCAACTAACTAACTAAATTAAAATGTACGTAGTGAGTGAACAATAAAAACAAACACGATATCGACTCGAGAAGTTGATCTTATAGTATAACTATAAATCAAGCCCACGATACGATATCGGTTATGAAGTTATGAAGGCCTTTAAATAAGGCAGACAAAAGTTAAATTACACGACGACGACGTTTGTTTGGCAAGTGAACTTGTTGTTGCAGACTCGCAGCGGCGACCTATTTGATGACACACACATTCACAACCAATGAATAAAATTAAAGTGAATTTGAAACATACACAACATATACACATCTAACATACACTTCAAATACAATATTACTCAGTTTACTGTTATTATTATTAGAAATTATTAATGTTATTAATATATTTTTATTTAGTATAAACAAAAGTAAAATAATAACGTTACTATAATTTAGCAATTTACTTTTAAAACACTTTAAACAAATATTTATCACATCAAACAATAAATTAAATTAAAAGACAGCAGATGTATATCAAGGCTGTGTCTCAATAAAATTCTAAATCAATTATTAATAATTTCTTTTCTCATTTTTTAGATTAATTAAAATATAAATAAAATTTGTACTTATCTTTTATTCCTGAAGTGTGTTGAAGCAACCGGTGGACAGCGTGGACAGCGTGGGCATGGCGCTCGACTCCTGGGACTGAATGCCACATTCAGATAATTTGCGTAAACTGCAAAACAGAATTTAATATGAGCATCTATCATTAAAAATACTAAACGATCTGTAAAAGTAATTTTTAATATTAAATAATAGTAAATTATCAAAATAAAATTATTTGTTTAAACCAATTGTGAATAATTCACAGAACATCCACTCAACCCAACACACCATCCTCGTTTCAATAAAGTTTATTTTAAAATTAATTATTTTCTGGAGGGTTGATATTAAGGGATGAAACTATAGTCAATAGATGAGGAATTGAATGTTGAAACCCGGTTGACTGGTTACTAAATTACAGCCGTTTTTAAAACATGTTTACGGAAAAACTGTCGTTCATATTTTATCTCAGAAAATTAATAAAATTAGCCAGATTTACAAACAAAACTATAGACAGTCCACATTTTCAAACCTTTTCAAAATTAAATGTTGTAAACAACATTTTTAAAACTCATATATTTTAAATATTGGGTAAAAGTCACCGCTAGTAAAATCAAATTATTAAAGGAGATTAATTTAAATTTTCTGCTTTGAACCGGACATCAATTATTTTAGGAGAAAAATAATTGTAGAAGTAAAATAAAGCTTGCCCCAGAACAAATTGTCGCTTAGACAACATATACACATCTAACATACACTTCAAATACAATATTACTCAGTTTACTGTTATTATTATTAGAAATTATTAATGTTATTAATATATTATTATTTAGTATAAACAAATATTTATCACATCAAATAATAAATTAAATTAAAAGACAGCAGATGTATGTCAAGGCAGTGTCTCAATAAAATTGTAAACAAATTATTAATAATTTCTTTTCGCATTTTTTAGATTAATTAAAATGTAAATAAACGACATTTGTACTTATCTTTTGTTCCTGAAGTGTGTTGAAGCACCCGGTGGACAGCGTGGACAACGTGGCCATGGCGCTCGACTCCTGGGACTGAATGCCGCATTCAGATAATTTGCGTAAACTGCAAAACAGAATTAAAAATGAGCATCTATCATTAAAAATACTAAACAAACTTTAAAAGTAATTTTTAATATTAAAGAATAGTAAATTATAAAAATAAAATTATTTGTTTAAACCAATTGTGAATAATTTTCCACTGCGACATTCACAGAACATCCACTCAACCCAACACAGCATCCCCGCTTCAATAAAGTTTATTTTAAAATTAATTACTTTCTGGAGGGTTGATATTAAGGGATGAAACTATGGTCAATAGATGAGGAATTGAATGTTGAAACCCGGTTGACTGGTTACTAAATTACAGCCGTTTTTAAAATATGTTTACGGAAAAACTGTCGTTCATATTTTCTCTCAGAAAATTAATAAAATTAGCCAGATTTACAAACAAAACTATAGACAGTCCACATTTTCAAACCTTTTCAAAATTAAATGTTGTAAACAACATTTTTAAAACTCATATATTTTAAATATTGGCTAAAAGTCACCGCTAGTAAAATCAAATTATTAAACGAGATTAATTTAAATTTTCTGCTTTGAACCGGACATCAATTATTTTAGGAGAAAAATAATTGTAAAAGTAAAATAAAGATTGCCCCAGAAAAAATTGTCGCTTCTTAGGTTTAGGCCTTTTCGTTTACTGCTTTTATAGATATATAAAATTTTATGTGATGCGTTTTTATAGTTGGCTTTGCATTATACAAAAACAATTAGTTGACAACTTTCATACAATTTAGTATACAAAGATGCCATCGAAACACGAAGAATTACGCGAAAATATTTTGTACAAATGTGTTCAAAATAGGCATATATCCACAAGAAAAGTAGCTTTAGAGTTAAAATCTACAACAAGGACTGTTCAAAGGGTGTTAAGAAGATATAATGAAACGGGTGTTACACAAAACAATGTGGAAGTGGATGCAAACTTGGATTTGTAGATTAAAATATTGAGAAAATGTCTTAAAGGCTTTGTGTGAAAATAAAAATCTTTCTGTGAGAGATTTGGTTAAGAAATTTGAAACTACTCAATCAACAGTCCAGAAAATTAAGCTAAAGAATTCTATAAAGTATTTAAAAAAAACAAAAGTGCCTAACAGGGATACTAAGCAAAAAACTAACACAAAATGAAGATCAAGAAAACTTTACTTTAAAGTGATATCAAAAAAAATTATGTGTTATCATGGATGTCGAAACGTATTGTTAACTTGAATTAAAATCTCGACCAAGTCATTATTATTATTCTGGAAAGTTCAGAAAATCTGTTAGTAGCTAATTGAAGGTAATTAAAATAGAAAAATTCTCAAAAAAGATGCTTGTATGGCAGGCCATTTGTTCCAACGGCGAAAGATATTTAAGCGAGTGCCTTGAAAGATGATTATTCCCAATACTATTTTGGCCAGATTTGGCAACATGTCATTACACAAAAAATGTCATTGATTGGTATAAAAGAAACCCCACATATAGAATTTGTACATAAATCTGAAAATCCTAAAAATTGTCCTGAATTGCGCCCAATCAAAAAATATTGGCCCCATATGAAGCAGAAGTTATTAAAATATAAGAAACCACTCAATTCTGTCGATAATTTCAAATATAAGTGGAAACAAATTACAAAAATGATATCTGATTATTTATTTATTTATTTATTTATTTATGTTACGCTGTACAACAGGAATTTAATCCCAATTACAGTACAGGGTCCGCACTCACCGAGTCGCAGTGTGATAGTTTATATAATTTTTAGATTGAATGCTGTACAAATTTTAATGAAGGGCTGAAAAGGAAATTGTGCAACTTTTGGATGAATCATAATTAAAATGTAAATATATGCTATTATATACTATTTAGTTGTTGATCAATAAAGTCTTCAATAGTTTTAAAAAAATTCATTTAATTATATGGTTTTTAGTTAAAAATTATAGGCGACATTTTTTTCTGGGACAAGCTTTATAATTAATCACCCTTGACTAGCTAATAATGTACTAGCGTTATCATTAATTAATATTTAGTAGATTGTCAGTTACTAATCATTCACCATCATTATTATTATTGTTTTTACCCAAATAATTAAAAAAATAACAATGTACTTACATTGATGATAATGTCCACGGTGACACCAGCTCCAGCTGCTCCAAGCTCTGGATGGCGGCAGCTCCAATCACGCCAGCTGCTTCAACATCTTGATGATGTCCCTATAAACATAAAAACAATGTATTAGTAACATAGCATAGCACCCTTCATCATGTTTATTTTAAGTTTCATAATCATCATAACTTTTGAGAGTGAGTGTACTAGAAATAGTAAAAGGAAACCCACATTTAGTCATTTAAAAGTTACACTCATTGTTTAAAAAGTAATTAAATTAAAAAAATAATTTAATTTATTTAGCAGCACGTAAGTCTTGTACTAATCAATATATTTTAAAAGTACAAAGAAACAAAAAATAAAGCCCCAAAAATATAAATAAAAAATCATCTCACCTGTTTGGCGGTTTCACTGTGCATCTACAACCTGGTGCACCAGCTCCACAAGTTGGTTTTGTCGTGGATTTGTGGTGATTGTAAACATTGTCTTTCATAATAATTGGTTTTAAAGTCGACAAATGTTGTTTTCATTCTCTGACATCTGTCTATGGTTTGTACATGAAATACATACCTAAAAACGACATTGGCACATTAGAAATTAATTTAAATTCAAACTTACTTATTCTACTACATTTTGTTGGTAATTAACAATATTTTAGTTTAAAAACTATTTAAACTTATTTTAAAATAAATATGTATATAATTTAAACGTAAAATAATTAAAATAAAATAGTTTGGTGCTTCAATTAATTTAATTAAACGTGGATTTTAGCGGAATGAAAAGTTTTTCATATAAAATTCATGAGATTTTGTAAAGAATATTAGACTATTCCAAGTTCACGAATGAAATAAACTCTAAAAGGTTCAGTATGCACATGCCTAATCTGTAATTGCAGATTTTGGGCAATTACAATTCATCATACTAGTTATTTAATTAACAAATATATAAGTGTATGGTTAATGACTGAAAATATGTTTGCAAGTTAATTGAAGCACGAGACAATTAATGTTTTACGTAATTTACCAAATCCAAAAATACTTCTAGAAGAATATTTAATCGTCCAACTAAATTATTTAGGCCAAGGGCTCAATTAAATGGCTTTTACACAGATGTACGCGGAACGTAGGTTTATATTGAAACCAATTCACTCATCAGATTCAACAAAGAATCATTTTCAAAATAAAAATATGATTAAATATAGTTGAAAACATGAAGAATTCAAAATTTAAAACCAATTTCAATTATCTTGACTAATTTAAAAGTTACAGCCGACATATTTACAGCAAATTTAAATTTTAAAAGATACACTCACCTGCAAAAGTACTGGAAGTGAAGCGTCCGGACACGCCATCAAACATCAAGTCCCCGGGGCCATCATCTCCTCCAGCTCGACTTCCTGGTGCTCCAGATTCTCCGTAGACTTCTTGCAGCTGTCCAAAGTCACCTGAATGAACACAGAGCAGGTGTCAAACATATCAAGTCTCTTGTGTTAGGATGTTGTAATTAATTAATTAATTGAATGTATAACTAAATCACCACACCTTTTACCCATTATTGGGTGAAATCACAGCCACTCGCACTAACACGTGATTATTTTCAAGCGACCAGCTCTGCTCAGCGTTTTGTTTGCAAGTGCAGAGCTCGAGCTCGTTGCATGATGACTCGCCCGACTAATTAATTGATGACACAACTCAATACATTGAAACTTACACAACATGTCTACATTTCAAATAAAATATTTCTCATTTAACTTTTTTCATTAATTCTTATAAATTATTATTGTTATATATTTTTTATAAAAGTAAACAAATTTAAAACGTGAAACGTTTATACGTGAATCATTTCCCAGTAATGGGTAAAAGGCGTGATTTGATTTATAAATAAGTTTCTCACCAATGCCAGAACATTTCCGTCTGATTCCATTCTCTTCTCTTGCTGCCGACATGAAGAGTAGGTTTCTGAAGAGCGATCGTCGTCGACACCATCACCACGATGTTTGCTGTCTGAGTCAACACCAGCTCTCCAAGTATTTCTAATGATTTGTTTAAAATATCGATCGGTACCAATTCCCAATCAGCGCAGGAATGCAGTAAGAGCAGGACAGCTGCTCTCTGGCGAAGCTCATTCTGTTTAAATTCCTAGACTAGTACATTTTATTTATAATACAAACTATTTTTTAAATAAATTAATTTAGAATAAGTCTCTTTAAAACATATATATTCTTGAAGTATAAGACGTATTGCAATAAGATGTATGTTTTCTTATTACAATATTTCTTATTCTTAAAGAATAGATATGTTTTAAACAGAGTTATTCTAAACTATCTATTTAAAACATATTTATTATTACATACTGAATTACAACAATTTTATTAACTTATTTATATTAAACAATAAAAACTATATTTTAAATTAAATAATTCACAATAAATCTCTTCAACACACATTTATTCTTTAAGAATAAGGAATATTGTAATAAGATATATGTTAACTTATTACAATGGGTACCCTATTTCTTATTCTTAAACAATAAATATGTGTTAAACAAAGTTATTGTAAACTATCTATTTAAAACATATTTGTTATTATTTTTTCATATTTAATTACAATTATATTATTTACTTATTTATCTTGAACAATAAAAACTATATTTTAAATTAAATAATTCACAATAAATCTCTTCAACACAGATTTATTTTTTAAGAATAAAGAATATTGTAATAAGATGTATGTATAACTTATTACAATAGGTATCTATTTCTTATTCTTAAAGAACAAATATGTGTTAAACAAAGTTATTGTCAACTATCTACTTAAAATATATTTATTATTATCATATTAGTAAATATCAATTCTGTCAGTTTTCCCAATTTTTAAAAAGAAATCAATTTAATTATTATAATGGAAACTTTTAGAATTAATATTTTGATACAATTATTTTGGGTAAAAGTATTTCATTATCTTTATTTACAAAATATGTTGACTGTTAGTATAAATAATCGATGGAGGATGTTTTGATTAACTTTATTTAAATCGGTCATAAGTTGTTTAGAGAATAATATTTAAAATAAAACTGATTCAAATTAATTTATATCAATCATTTACTTCAAATATATTTGTATAAAATAATGCCGGAATGTTTAACAATGAAAAATCTAGGTAATCATCCGTAATTTGTTTGTTTTTTATACTAACTGTCACTGTATCACAATGTTTCAGTAGCTGACAATCTGCTAATGTAATAATAAAAAAATATATATGTATGTATAATAAATTGTCAGCTAGCAAAGTATTGTGTTACAGATGAGAACGATTCATCATTATAATTTTAAAGTGAATCATTCATTATTATATAGTTTAAACAAATAATATATATGTTGTAAAGATAATTATTATACAGAGCATCACGCTATATCTTATTAAATGGGGTAACACGAACCCCAGAAACATTCAGTTATCCTTGCTTCAACCACATGCTCAATCTACCATCAACTCTTCATACATAAATACATACATATACATTCATACAAGTTCATTCATATCTTCCATTCGACACACGTTCCACATTCCTAAACTATCTCATCTGACTTATACTCACTCTTTCAACAACATTCATGTTAATCTCGGAGTCATCATACAACATACATCCATCACCGAAACATTGCAATCGCTCTTCTCAAACACTAACACATTCATCATTTCAATTAATGAAGCTGTTTGCATTCGGCGAAACATGACTTGGCATTTTGTTTCATGAATTTAGAAATGGTTTTGCAAACACTTATAAGTAGTTGAAATACAAACTAACTCTGTTAATAGAGAGAGGGAGGTTTTGGGAATTTACTTCCATTCCAATTTTCAAACTTCTAGACATCATTAAAAACAGCTTGAA
This sequence comes from Pterostichus niger, assembly GCA_947425015.1. Taxonomy (NCBI): domain Eukaryota; kingdom Metazoa; phylum Arthropoda; class Insecta; order Coleoptera; family Carabidae; genus Pterostichus; species Pterostichus niger. Next base: position 849,193 of record OX380341.1, on the reverse strand, counting down.
GTTAACCATGTAACTTTAAATTTGCTGGAAGTTTGTCTACAAACAAATTATTTTTGCTCTTTGGTGACATTTGTAATTAACAAAATGAGGGTCTTTATTATCTGAAATATTCATGAACAATTTTGAGAATATATTCCTCAATTCCAATAAATATCTCTTAGAAAAATTAGATTTTTGGTATAGATATATCGACGATGTTTACACCAGGAGCAACAACAACTAAATGTCCTTAATTCATTTGATTAAAATACATAATTCACCACTGAAGTGAAAGTTAATAAAAGCATAAATATCTTGGCCATTACTATCGAACACATTAACAATAAATTTAATTTTAATATTTACAGGAAACCCACTAATTTGTATCACCCATGTAATATAAAGCTAGCAACGTTTTATAATTTATCTGATGATCTGAATTATAATCATTTTAAATATTGCAGCAAACAAAGTGAAGCTAATAAATAAGAAAATTAGATCAATTACAAGAAATTAATTTTATCCTGTTACACTTTGAAACTAGATTTAAATCAATTTATAAAAAATAAATTATGTTAATGACATGAATCGTAGTATGGCCAAGAATTGGAGGAAATTTGACATTATATACTAATAATAATAAACTAATGAATAAAGACCCTTTGTTAAATTAAATGTAAAGATTGTGAATATGTTTATATAGAGCAAACAGGACGAAGTTTCCAGACTAGATTTAAAGAGTATTGTTATAATTATATGACCAAAAGTTCCCAGTCTAATCTAGCTAAACACTCGATAGATTTTTATCATAAAAGTTCTATATGTAATTTGTCAGTTCTACATATAAAAGGAAAGGATATCGATTCACTTTCCTTGAAGCTTATAAAATTAAGAAATCCGTTAGGGCCGACCAGAAACTAATGAATGAATATTTAGATGTTCATAGCCCTTGTCATTAAAGGACATTCCCTAAACAGTCCCTCTCTCTATTAACAATGTGTTTGTATTTGTACAATATATAAGTGTTTGTAAATTTGTTTTGTAAACCACATCTACCAATAAATGTTATTGCCAAATTTATAAAACTAACTACTAAGTGGTTTTATTTATTAATTCTACTAACACATTATCATTAATTAACATTATTTAAATCGTTTTCTGCTTCATTTATTGAAATCATTTACAACAACATCATCCGCACCAGGTAACGCAGACACTACCGCAGCCTCGCTACCTTCAAACACTCTAACTGCGTGCGCGCATTTCCAATCATCAGGAGTCAAATAACCTCTCACCTCCATACATCAACATCTCATTCAAGCCGACATCATTCTCACCTCTAACATTTTCTCCTGCAATTTCACTACAACCATTCAGTCCATTTACGCTACCATACAAACCCCTAAAATACTCACACCATCTATTCCTAACATCTGATTCATTCCACAATATAATTTATCATTCGTACCATTCCTTCATTCATTTATTTACTCAACAGACATATCTCTAACACCCTCATTCACAAACTTTTATCCAGACGTATACGCGACACCATCAAATACACTTCTCATGCTCGGTTTTTCAGTTGAACCTTGAACTTGAGCCTCAACATTTTTTTGTTTATAACTTGTCAAATTAATCTAGTTCAGCTGAACCTAAACTGAATGTAAACATAATTTTATGGTGTTGTGTAATTTGGGATTCTAAGAAAATGATAATCATTGCCTCAGTTTATATTCTGTCACAGGTAAAATAAGAAATATATTTATATACACATGATGGCAAATATTAAAAGAGCTGCAAACTTTTCCACCAATGAAGTTGAATTATTAATAGATTTAGTGAGAGTTAAAAACATGTATAGAATGAAAAAAACTGATAAAGTATTGTTAAGATGAAGAAGAAAAGTGTTGGGAGGAAATTTCTGCCTCATTTAATAGTGTAGGGCCAAAATTTTAAAAGTTCTCTAGTCCAAAGATAAAAATATTAATAATGTACAAGATTAAATTTAAATTCTGTCAGGTACGCGTTCATTAAAATTCTAGCACAAGTATAAATAATTTTAAAAAGAGAAAAATTATGGGAACAGACAATTAAAAATTGGTGCAAATTGGCAAAAAAAAAAGATGAATACGTAAAATTACAAATTAACTCAATAATAAAAGAATTAAATTGTATATGAAATAGTAAATAGAGAAGTGTATATTGTAATATATTTCTAATGATACCCTTCTGATGGTTTTACTATATTTCTAATTATTTTAGGTCTTCTAACACGACCAAGTCGCTCAACAAAATTGCGACAAATAATTATGTCATATAAATGTCAGAATGAACTGAAAAACCGCGCATCAATCATTCATCACACAGAATAAAATCAATCACTCTCTGTCCATTTTCACTCACATTTTCCCTTGTACACAATTGCACTATTTTATATTAATTTAAAACAACATATTTATTATTGTTTTTAACCGGCTTTTACCCAAATAATTTATAAAGGGAATAATTTAAATGAGCACCGAAATCATTGTATCATCAATAATCAATAAGAACTGTGTTGCTCTTGCCAGAAATATATTTATTAAACACAAAAAATATATATTTTTAACCCTAGTTAAATTATATTTTGATAGTCTGAAATAATTAAATTAATACTAAAAATAATAATAAAAAAATTACTAACTGATCTTTAAATATAATAGTAAATAAGCTTCATGGAAAATTAAATGCTAATATGGCAAACAGCAAATACAAATATTTGATATTTAAATTGATAAACAGATTAGCAAAGTCTAGTATTTTGGATATTGAATATGAATTATTTAAAGCTGATATTTTGGTGCTCGATTAAATACAACCCACTTAAAACTAATAATTATCTTATATTGATGTTGGAGGCAGCGGTCTTGACGACATTCTGCGTTGACTTTGCAGTCATCTTCTGATATGTTTGAAGAGAAGCTGTTGATTCTGTTGCTGATGAATCTTCCCAGCATTTTGATGTAATCACCAACAGGAAACGTTGGTTTTCTTCATTCACCACCGCACCTAGCAACAAAATATTATTAAAAACAAGTACAAATACTCCTTGAAAAACAGTAAGTTTTCAATGATGGTGTCCTTCTTCTCCCTACCTACCCTATCTTACCTAAGTTTTTGTCAAAGACTAGCTACGAATCTACAACAAAGCAACCGCGAAACGCTATGATGGGGCCTCACGTGGGGCCAGCGTTTTATGGTGGACAATACAAAACATCCGATATCGACTCGTGAGGTTGATTACACATCAAACCCACGATAGATATCACAATATCAATTCGTAAAATTGATTTATGGAAATAAATCAACCCCACGATAGATATTGTTCTAACCAATTTCGATTCGTAAAATTGATTTATAGTAATAAATCAACCCCACGAAAAGAACTACACAGTTGTTAGGAAGGCCTTCTAACAAGGCAGAAACTAAACTAACTAAATTTAAATGTACGTAGATAAAATCACGATATTGACTCGTGAATATGATCTTATAGTATAACTATAAATCATATCCACGATAAGATATCGGTCAAGTGTTAGGAAGAACCTGAAAGAGACTCACATTTTACGTAGTCTTCAGTAAAGGTGCCATCTTCTTCTCCCTACCCTACCCTATCTTACCTAAGTTTTTGCCAACGACTAGCTACGAATCTACGACAAAGCAACCGAAGCGTGCTTGTCAAGTTAGCAAAAACGTTGAGCATATTCCGTGCCCACGACCTCTCGGTTCACCGCCTACCAACCTACCAGACTGCTGGGAAGATTTCGCAGTGCTCAAACAGTCGAATTATGTCTAGATCTCCCAATGACTCATTGGACAATATGGTTCCTGTGATTCGATAACTCGACCACCCAAGGCATCGGCTTACACCTTCTAGCTACACTCAGCAGCACGCTCGCGAGGGACTCGCCCCAACCCGGATCACGAAACGCTTCAAACTTGCCTCCTGGTGATGGGATGTATGTTGGGGCCCCACGTGGGACCTGCGTTTTTTGGTGGATAATACAAAATACACGATATCGACTCGTGAGGTTGATTTCAAATCAAACCCACGATAGATATCGATCTACACAATTTCGATTCGTAAAATTGATTTATAGTAATAAATCAACCCCACGAAAAGAACTACACACAGTTAGGATGGCCTCCTATTAAGGCAGCAACTAACTAACTAAATTAAAATGTACGTATTGAGTGAACAATAAAAACAAACACGATATCGACTCGAGAAGTTGATCTTATAGTATAACTATAAATCAAGCCCACGATACGATATCGGTTATGAAGTTATGAAGGCCTTTAAATAAGGCAGACAAAAGTTAAATTACTCGACGACGACGTTTGTTTGGCAAGTGAACTTGTTGTTGCAGACTCGCAGCGGCGACCTATTTGATGACACACACATTCACAACCAATGAATGAAATTAAAGTGAATTTGAAACATACACAACATCTAACATACACTTCAAATACAATATTATTCAGTTTACTGTTATTATTAGAAATTATTAATATTATTAATATATTATTATTTAGTATAAACAAAAGTAAAATAATAACGTTTTTAGAATTTAGCAATTTACTTTTAAAACACTTTAAACAAATATTTATCACATCAAAAAAATTAAAAGACACCAGATGTATGTCAAGGCTGTGTCTCAATAAAATTTTAAATAAATTATTAATAATTTCTTTTTTCTACGATTGCTATGAAAAGATGACAATTACGCTCTTATTTGTCATCGTAAAGTTGACGTTTTCTGTGGAACAATCGAAAAATATCTTTTTTGCGCGTCTCCAATGGCAACGCGCGAAAAAGACGTTAAATTCGCGCGTTTCCAATGGCAACGCGCGAAAAAGATTATTTCAATAGTTACCAGGGATACAAACAAAACAGAAACTTGTCATATTGACAGTTAACAAAACGAATTTAGTTTTAGACGTATACGTACGTTTTTTAATAACTTTAAGATGCAATCGTAGAAAAAATTATGTGTGTATCACGAGCGTAAAGGGTCTTTGTTCCTCTTACACTATTGCAGCTCTCGCCTTCGGCTCGCGCTGCAATTACCGTGCTCGAGTAACAAAGAATCACTTTACGCTCTTAATACACAAATAACTATTTTCTACGATTGCTATGAAAAGATGACAATTACGCTCTTATTTGTCATCGTAAAGTTGACGTTTTCTGTGGAACAATCGAAAAATATCTTTTTTGCGCGTCTCCAATGGCAACGCGCGAAAAAGATTATTTCAATAGTTATCAGGGATACAAACAAAACAGAAACTTGTCATATTGACAGTTAACAAAACGAATTTAGTTTTAGACGTATACCTACGTTTTTTAATAACTTTTAAGATGCAATCGTAGAAAAAATTATGTGTGTATCACGAGCGTAAAGTGTCTTTGTTCCTCTTGCACTATTGCAGCTCTCGCCTTCGGCTCGCGCTGCAATTACCGTGCTCGAGTAACAAAGAATCACTTTACGCTCTTAATACACAAATAACTATTCTCATTTTTTAGACTAATTAAAATATAAATAAACGAAATTTGTACTCATCTTTTGTTCCTGAAGTGTGTTGAAGCAACGGTGGACAGCGTGGACAACTTGGGCATGGCGCTCGAGTCCTGGGACTGAATGCCGCATTCAAATATGCATGCAAAACAGAATTTAAAATAAGCATCTATCATTAAAAATACTAAATATTTAAAAGTAATTTTTAATATGAAACAATAGTAAATGATCAAAATAAAATTATATGTTTAAATCAATTGTGAATAAATGTCCACTGCGCCAGAATATTCTCAACCCAACACACCATCCTCGCTTCAATAACGTTTATTTTAAAATTAATCATTTTCTGGAGGGTTGATATTAAGGGATGAAACTATAGTCAATAGATGAGGAATTGAATGTTGAAACCCGGTTGACTGATCACTAAATTACAGCCATTTTTAAAACATGTTTATCTAAAGTTACGGAAAAACTGTCATTCATATTTTCTCTCAGAAAATTAATAAAATTCGCCAGATTTACAAACAAAACTATAGGCAGTCCACATTTTCAAACCTCTTCAAATTTAAATGTTGTAAACAAAATATTTAGAACTCATATCTATTTTAAATATTGGAAACAATTATTTTGGCTAAAAGTCACCACTAGTGAAATCAAATTATTAAACGAGATTAATTTTAATTTTCTGCTTTGAACCGGACATCAATTATTTCAGGAGAAAAATAATTGTAAAAGTAAAATAAAGTTTGCCCCAGAAAAAAATGTCGCTTAGATTTGGGCCTTTTCGTATACTGCTTTTATAGATATACAAATTTTTATGTGATGCGTTTTTATTAGTTTTCTATGCATTATACAAAAACAATTAGTTGACAACTATCATACTAAATTCTACAAAGATGTCATTGAAACACAAACAATTGCGCGAAAATATTTTGTACAAATGTGTTCAAAATAGGCATATATCCACAAGAAAAGTAGCTTTAGAGTTAAAATCTACAACAAGGACTGTTCAAAGGGTGTTAAGAAGATATAATGAAACGGGTAATACACAAAAAAATGTGGAAATGGATGCAAACCTGGATTTGTAGATTAAAATATTGAGAAAATGTCTTGAAGGCTTTGTGTGAAAATAAAAATCTTTCTGTGAGAGATTTGGTTAAGAAATTTGAAACTATTCAATCAACAGTCCAGAAAATTAAGCTAAAGAATTCTATAAAGTATTTTAAAAAAACAAAAGTGCCTAACAGGGATACTAAGCAAGAAACTAACACAAAATGAAGATCAAGAAAACTTTACTTTAAAGTGATATCAAAAAAAAATTATGTGTTATCATGGATGTCGAAACGTATTGTTAACTTGAATTAAAATCTCAACCAAGTCATTATTATTATTCTGGAAAGTTCAGAAAATCTGTTAGTAGCTAATTGAAGGTAATTAAAATAGAAAAAATCTCAAAAAAGATGCTTGTATGGCAGGCCATTTGTTCCAACGGCGAGTGCCTTGAAAGATGATTATTCCCAATACTATTTTGGCCAGATTTGGCAACATGTCATTACACAAAAAATGTCATTGATTGGTATAAAAGAAACCCCACATATAGAATTTGTACATAAATCTGAAAATCCTAAAAATTGTCCTGAATTGCGCCCAATCAAAAAATATTGGCCCCATATGAAGCAGAAGTTATTAAAATATAAGAAACCACTCAATTCTGTCGATAATTTCAAATATAAGTGGAAACAAATTACAAAAATGATATCTGATTATTTATTTATTTATTTATTTATGTTACGCTGTACAACAGGAATTTAATCCCAATTACAGTACAGGGTCCGCACTCACCGAGCCGCAGTGTGATAGTTTATATAATTTTTAGATTGAATGCTGTACAAATTTTAATGAAGGGCTGAAAAGGAAATTGTGCAACTTTTGGATGAATCATAATTAAAATGTAAATATATGCTATTATATACTATTTAGTTGTTGATCAATAAAGTCTTCAATAGTTTTAAAAAAATTCATTTAATTATATGGTTTTAAGTTAAAAATTATAGGCGACATTGTTTTCTGGGACAAGCTTTATAATTAATCACCCTTGACTAGCTAATAATGCACTACCGTTATCATTAATGAATATTTCGTAGATTGTCAGTTACTAATCATTCACCATCATCATTATTATTGTTTTTACCCAAATAATTAAAAAATAACAATGTACTTACATTGATGATAATGTCCACGGTGACACCAGCTCCAGCTGCTCCAAGCTCTGGATGGCGGCAGCTCCAATGACACCAGCTACTTCAACATCTTGATGATGTCCCTATAAACATAAAAACAATGTATTAGTAACATAGCATAGCACCCTTCATCATGTTTATTTTAAGTTTCATAATCATCATAACTTTTGAGAGTGAGTATACTAGAAATAGTAAAAGGAAACCCACATTTAGTCATTTCAAAGATACACTCATTGTTGAGAACCCTGATTCGATCCCCACAGCCGACAAACAATTTTCATCAATTTTAAAAATCTATCCCGGTGGCTCCACCACTAATATCTTTGGAGGCCGTAATTTGACGGCTGGTAACCGCATTTCACGCGACAAAATATATCACTTACCGAGATCTGCTTAGGCAGAGTGCCACACCCAGTGATGGGTAAAAGGCGTGATGATATATTTATTTATTTATTTATACTCATTGTTTTAAAAAGTAATTAAATTAAAAACATAATTTAATTTATTTAGCAGCGCGTAAGTCTTCTACTAATCGAGATATTTTAAAAGTACAAAGAAACAAAAAATAAAGCCCCAAAAATATAAATAAAAAATCATCTCACCTGTTTGGCGCTTTCACTGTGCATCAACAACATGGTGCACCAGGTCCACAAGTTGGTTTTGTCGCTGATTTGTGGTGATTGTAAACATTGTCTTCCATAATAATTGGTTTTAAAGTCGACAAATGTTGTTTTCATTCCCTGACATCTGTCTATGGTTCGTGCATGAAATCCATACCTAAAAACGATATTCGCGCATTATAAATTGATTTAAATTCAAACTTACATATTCTACTACATTTTGTTGGCAATTAACAATATTTTAGTTTAATATCACATCATTTTACAAATGTAGTTTACTTGTCAAATATCAGTTTCTGACAACTAACATACTACTGCCATCTATTCATAAAACGTTGAACTGTATCAATGGCGCAGTATGCATCCAAATTATTGGGTGTTTATTTTATAAAAATAATTTGATTTCTAATCAATAAAAACTACTCTATATTATTTATTAATAGTTAATATTAACGTTCATAACATATTTTTTTATTATAAACAGCATTTAACCCCGAAAACTAATATTTTAATGTCTTTGCTCCCAAAATAGTCCACGGATTTTTTTACCCGCCTAAGTAATTTAGTGATAAATTAATTCTCTAGTTTGACATTTATATTTGAGTTCAAAATGACTGAAAAACTATTTAAGGTGAAACATACGGCCTGAAGTTCGTTAACCAACAATTTGTTATCTTGTAAGTAGGGTTTCTTGTAGTTTTAACAAAAATGTTGAACTGACCAATCATAAAAAACCAAGTATGAGTCTATGCTAAATAGTGGTAGGGGTATTGGCACGTAGTTTAAAATTATACAAACGTGAAGATTTTCAAGAAAATTATTTCAAATAACAGAAAATAATTCTAAATAATATGTTAACACAATAAACACTAGTATTTTATTTGATATTATGACATAAAACGACATTACATCAACTTGAATATTCTGACTTTAGAATCGCAGTTCTCATTTCTCATGTATTTTCTAATGATGTTTACAGACTGTAATCCTAAAATGTATTGAAAACATGTAAACGCTTGAATTAAACAAAATACATGCATTATCAGAGTTATAGATGCTTTTTATATATATCCAAATATGAAAATAAATTTTTCCCCAAGCATTTGTTTATAAATTTATGTACGTATTTTTAATTTTGCATCGACGAGGTATATTTGTTCTGTTTTATGTTATCATTCATCTTATAATCTGTAAGATATATAAATAAATTCCTACTTCTTTTTGTGCATCATTTAAGGTTAGAATAAGAATTGTTGTCTATAAACGTTAAATTAAAAACATTGATAAAAATATCGGTTTTTAAAACAAATAATCCATTTCAATATTACTAACCATACTGTTCTACTAATCTGCTCTGCTAAAATTGATCAAATGTTTTCAGTAAAACTTGATGTATCGTACTAATAACTTCGAATATTAGTGTAATATAATACGAAAAATAAAATAGATATATGTCAAACCACAAATTCTGAAATACTCATTCATAACATGTATATATCTGCATCGTGAAATATATAATTATGAATGACAGCTGTCAATCTAGATGTTCATTTTTGCGCTGAGTGTACGACAAAGCACACATCAAGTGTGTAAAATGAGTATTTCGTAAAGTTGCTGCAACAAATTCAAATTTCAAAAAAATATTTTATGTACTTATTCTCATCTAAATGAAGGAACAAGTAGTGCAGAATAATCTCACAACATTCTACTTTTTGATATGTACAATATAAAGAATGTGAAATTTCTATAAAGCAAACAAATTTGAATTGATATGCAACAGGTCAAGATATCAAAATTTCGAGTCTGAATTTCTCAAAAATGCCGAGTACGATTTTGTTAAAAAAATTCTGTATATTTAAGAACATAGTTTTCTATAACACATAATTTTTTTACCCAATTTGAATTTGTAACTTTTGAGGAAAAAACAAAAATATCCGAAAAAGCCTGCTTTTGAGTGTTTTTTCGCATGTTTATTTTTTTTTCTCAAAAGTTACAAATTCAAATTGGATAAAAATTGTATATGTTATAGAGGACCATATTCTTAAATATACAAAAAAATTTAAAGAAAATCGTACTCGGCATTTTTGAGAAATTCTAGTCCATTTTTGAACCGTTTTCTATCAATTAATTGTACATAAATTTAATAATATGTATATTATTACTACACCTTGAAGTATTGGCTTTAAAATTATGTTCAATTCATCATAAGTTTCATTCATAAAAACAAAGATATCTTATTTGAAAGAGATCAAGTCAGATCATGTGTTCTGCAGCTAACTTAAGATTTAATTAAGCGGATGCTTCACCTTAAACTTATTTTAAAATAAATATGTATATAATTTAAACGTAAAATAATTAAAATAAATGACATTTATATTTGAGTTCAAAATGACTGAAAAACTATTTAAACTTATTTTAAAATAAATATGTATATAATTTAAACGTAAAATAATTAAAATAAAATAGATTGGTGCTTCAATTAATTTAATTAAACGAGGATTTTAGCAGCGAATTGAAAACTTTTTCATATAAAATTCATGAGATTATGTAAAGAGTATTCGACTATTCAAAGTTCATGAATGAAACAAACTTTAAAGGGGGTTCAGTATGCACATGTCTAATATGCAATTGCAGATTTTGGGCAATCACAATCCATCATATTAGTTATTTAATTAACAAATATATAAGTGTTTGGTTAATGACTGAATATATGTTTATAAGTTAATTGAAGCACGAGACAATTAATGTTTTACGTAATTTACCAAATCAAAATACTTCTAGAAGAATATTTAATCGTCCAACAAAATTATTTAGGCCAAGGACTCAAATAAATGGCTTTTACACAGATGTACGCGGAACGTAAGGTTTATATTGAAACCAGATTCATCAAAGAATCAATCTTCAACAATAATAAAAATATGATTAAATATCGTTCAAAAGATGGAGAATTCAAAATTTAAAACCAATTTCAATTATCTTGACTAGTTTAAAAGTTACAACCGTTTCAGCCGACATTTTATGATTTCTTTCAGAAAAATAATAAAATTACCCATATTTACAGCAAATTTAAATTTTAAAAGATACACTCACCTGCAAAAGTACTGGAAGTGAAGCGTTCGGACACGCCATCAAACATCAAGTCCCCGGGGCCATCATCTCCTCCAGCTCGGCTTCCTGGTGCTCCAGATTCTCCGTCGACTTCTTGCAGCTGTCCAAAGACACCTGAATGAACACAGAGCGAGTGTCAAACATATCAAGTCTCTTGAGTTAGGCTGTTGTAATTAATTAATTAATTGAATGTATAACTAAATCACCACACACCTTTTACCCATTATTGGGTGAAATCACAGCCACTCGCACTAACACGTGATTATTTTCAAGCGACCAGCTCTGCTCAGCGTTTTGTTTGCAAGTGCAGAGCTCGAGCTCGTTGCATGATGACTCGCCCGACTAATTAATTGATGACACAACTCAATACATTCAAACTTACACAACATGTCTACATTTCAAATAAAATATTTCTCATTTTACTTTTTTCATTAATTCTTATAAATTATTATTGTTATATATTTTTTATAAAAGTAAACAAATTTAAAACGTGAAACGTTTATACGTGAATAATGTCCCAGTAATGGGTAAAAGGCGTGATTTGATTTATAAATAAGTTTCTCACCAATGCCAGAACATTTCCGTCTGATTCCATTCTCTTCTCTTGCTGCCGACATGAAGAGTAGGTTTCTGAAGAGCGATCGTCGTCGACACCATCACCACGGTGTTTGCTGTCTGAGTCAACACCAGCTCGACTCCGGTTCTGCAGGTTCCAATCTCTTCTCTCCACGGAGGGTTTCATGTCGTTGTGGATGAGTATCCAGTGCTCGCATTTCTCTCCGATTACGTCTGGAACAAACAATAAACACTTACTATTAATTGTAATTGCTAATTACCGCTAACTTTTGTTTAGCACTCAATTCAATATAATGACCGCTAGTCTATTCAGGGAGATTCATTTTCATTATTTTACGACAGAACATTTATTTATATCCAACTTTAACTTGAAATATTTTTGACCAAAATAATTCCGGAAGGTTTAACAATTAAAAATATAGTTAATTACCCTTCATAATAACTGACACTAGCTAACAATTTACTAGCGTTATCATTAATAAAAATCTAGTTACTATTCATCATTATTATTTTAAACTGAATATGAATTTATTTCACAAATTCTCAAATAAATATTAAACAAATAATTAAAAAATAACAATGTTCTTACATTATTGATGTTGAGAGCAGCAGATTTAATATTCAAACTCGTCTTTGCTGATGCCTCCGGGGTGTTGATACACGCTGAGGATGCTTGCAGGTCCCGTGATGTCCCTATAAACATAAAAACAATATATTAGTAACACACTTCATAACATTTATTAAAGTTAATAATGATAACAGAGAAAACAATTAATAGAATAGCTCTAAAATGCTTTAAAAAAAGAACCTACCATTTAGAAGGCTTTTGAATGCCATCAGCAACTGCCGACAATGCAAAACTCTTTCACTAACTACAAAATGGCTGAATTGAGTAATTATTATTAAGACTGTATTTGTAAACGCTGCTTGTTACGCGCAGTTGAACTTGAATACGCACAGACTTGTTTAATTATCGAGCAACCATAAACGTACGTAATTGGTCATTAAAAATATTTGAATTAAATGTTTATAAATGAACATTGACAAAAATACTTAAATGAATAGAATATTATTTTGAAATAATAATAACAATTGGCAAAACAAACTAGTTAAATACATTATTAAGATGTCGTAACACTTGTAGCTGTTATGTATTACAAAGTACATTTTACACTACTTTTAAGTACAAATATCTATCGAAAATATTAGAATAATGTTCTCGTTAACTATTTACCAGTATTTTGTTATAACGTACAATTATTTATCCAGCAACATTCAACAACACAGCGTCATACAAGACTAAATTTATGGAATAAACAGGTTCACTTCGGCAAATTTATCGTTTGAACAAATCAAATACTTTTATAAATTTATATAAAATAAAGAAAATTCTTTCAAATTCAGTACTTTTACACATTTTCATGTATAAAAAGTAATATTTATGTATGTAAATAATAATAAATAATATATACCACGCTTTTCGAAATAAAAACACTATTTATAACTGTTAAAATCTAAAGATATGCAAAAATATTATTATGATTTTAAAGAAAATTTATTAAAAATCATGTTCAAATATGATGTTAAAGCCGTTTATATCAAATTTAATTGTTGAAATGTAATATTCCTATGTTATCGCATCCTATATATGTGTTACGTACAAAGCAATTTATGTAACAAAATGTTGATACATTTTTAAGTATCAAAAACTATATTTCCAGATGAAATTTGTCTTAAAATTGTTAGAATAACATCTATACTTACAAAAGGCACTATATTTTAATAATATTTATTGATATTTTTACTCAAAACCACTAATTTTCTAGCAGCACTATTACGTGTCACACTCGGCACTTCTGAACTCGACATGACGTGGCGCTTTAGTTATTTGGTCTGTGTGGCGCGTGCGCACTATGTAATTCTTCCGAGCAAATCAGTGCACATCAAAATGTCTTGGAGTGTATTTTATGTATAAAATTATTATTTATTGAAAATGACATATTTAATAACATTATTCAAAAATTGTTTTTTTTAATCAAGTGTTTATGAATTTTATCAGTATTTAATACATTTAAATACATAAACAAGTATGTAAACATTCAATTTAAATGAAAACTAGTACTTAAAATATGATTAAATTTACAATATAGGAATAGGGAAACAATTCTTGAATTTTTATTGTACTTTCATAAAAAAATCAAAATAATATATTTAATAGGGATGATTTATCGGGATCTATTGCTAGGTATAAGTATGTCCATAACGCCTCATTTCAACTAACTTTTCACATGTTTGTTGATAGTTTATTGAAGTAAACGTAATTGTTTATATGTGTAAGAAGTTTCATAGCTGAGAATTAAATAGGGGTGGATTTATCGAAATTTATTGCTAGGTATAAATTATCCCATAACGACTCATTTAATTAAAATTTCACTTTGTTGTTCATTATTTATTGAAGTACATGTAATTGTTTATATGTGTACGAAATTTTATTGCTGAGAGTTTAATAGGGATGAAATAAATTAAATCACACATGTCGGGCATATTGATGGTGTCTCTTCACACAATCTATTGCTGGGTATAAACGTCTCATATTTCTATATGGAACAATGTATCAATTTTCAGTTAATTGTAGTAAACATGATTGTTTAAAAATATACTATATTTCTCAGGATGAAGTTGAATAGTTATGGAAATAATGAAACTATTGCTGGCTAATGTTATTGCTGCGGAACTGTCACCGACAGTCAGCAATACAGTTGAACGGTAGGACTATAGTTGAGACAGGATAAGGTATTGCTAGGAAAAAGTATTGCTGGTTTCACATAGATAACGTCATTGACGTTGATTAGCATTGATTTCAAACAAACAGCAACATTTGCACTTATTATTTTCATAGTATATTGTAAGTTATGTGTATGTAAAATATAAAAATATATAGTATAAAATGAAGTTGAAGTTAGGGCGCTACTATGAATATTGAATACTTTAACAACGGTAAGTTTAAATTAGGATGAGTCAATTACTGATGTGACACTCCCATTGTCAAATGTTGTACAGGAAGAATTAGTCCAAATATTGAGTCTGGGCTGGGTAGTGATTGTGACACAATGGCCGAGTTAGCAGCATTACTCCGGTCTGAAATACCAGAAGGCCGAAATAACCTGACAGAAAACCACACAAACTTAGAACGAGTTGCTGAGTATTGTGAAGCCAACTACTTTCAATCGGAAAATAAACGTGCTGCTTTGGAAGAAACCAAAAACTACACAACGCAGTCGTTAGCCAGCGTTGCCTATCAAATCAATACTCTAGCTTACAACTTTTTACAATTACTAGATCTACAAACTGTTCAACTCACTGAGATGGAAAGTGAGATGAATCATATTGCTCAAACGGTTATGATACATAAAGAAAAAGTCGCCAGACGAGAGATAGGAGTTCTCACTGCCAATAAAGTGACTAACCGTCAGTATAAAATCATTGCACCTGCCAATCCCGAGAAACCGATCAAATACGTTCGCAAAGGCATCGATTACACCAGTAAGTTATTGCAGCCAAAGTATGATGTTATAATAAGAACGGGCTCTATGTGTTTCTAGCTCTCGATGAAGTGGGCCACGGTGTCCGAACGGGTGGAACGCCCCGTCAAAAGCAACGTGGTTCTAGCCAGGGCAGCATACAATCTGTTGGGGCCGTTTCGATGAATTCTGCTATGATTGTAGGCCCCGCGCCAACAACAAAGCCTCCTACACCTCCACAAGTCACCCGCACAGGAAGTAAAGGTTTGTTTACAAATACAAACTAATAGAATGATATTTTATCAAACATATGTGTTGTAGTATCGGTGAGTGGTGGTACGTTGAGCAAGGGAAGTAGAGAATACAGGACGCCTCCAGCAGTGGCTCCGCCCCAGGTTCCGAGCCATTACGCGCCTAACTACCCGCTGGGGCATCCACGACGGAGTGGAGAACGTAGTGGATATAGCACGTTGCCGATGCCGCCCATGCATCATCAGCCTCCCATGCAGGTTAGATCTTGTCGTCACACCATATTTCATCCACACTCATCATTCTATCTCAATTATAACAGCGCCATTTTTACGTACATACATAACATCACGCTATATCCCATTAAATGGGGTAGTACGAACCCGTCAACATTCTCATCCTGACATACGATACTCGATTCGACCACATTAACACTTCCTCCATACAAACTCTTTTCTCACAACCAAAATCCATCAACACACAACAAACATTCATCCATTCGCTCCTGTACACTGCGCTTGTTTCTGAAGATGGTCTCCACACAATTGCAGGTAAACACTCGAAACATCTAACCAATGAATCTAAAATCAAGAATCATACGCTTGTCTTCATTCATCATATTTATCCCGCAATTAATTCCTATCCTGACACACCACTTTTGCTTCAACCACATTCATAATTCTTTTCATACAAGCTCGTTTATTCTTCACGCTCAGAATCTTTCGCTCACGCAACAACCCTTCAATCATATTCATCCACTTGTTCCTAGGCCGTCCACGCAAACTTTCACCCTCAATTTCACCAACATACACCTGTTTCACCAATCTGTCATTCGACATACGTTCTACATGACCAAACCATCTCAACTGACTTATTCCCACTCTTCTTACAACATTCTTCCCAATCTCACATTCATCATACACCAATGTATTCCGGACACGATCTCTTCTAGTATATCCACACACACCCCGCAAATATCTCATTTCCACAGCAGTTATACGCCGTTCATCTTTCTTCATCCATACCCAACATTCACTACCATACATCAACGTAGGCACTAACACACCATTATAAACACTCAATCGAGTATCTCTGGATACATTCACGTTCCGAGTAAAGGTTCCCAGAGCACCCAATATCTTACATCCAGCAGATACTCTTCTTTCAATCTCTCGATCAATACGTCCATCCCTCGAAAACACACTCCCCAAGTATACAAACTCATTTACTTGACCCAATCTCACACCATTCACCGAAACATTGCAATCAGTCACTAAATCACTCTTCTCAAACACTAACACTTTACATTTATCAACATTCAGTAATAGATTTAAACCTTTTCCTACTTCATTTATACTTAGAATCATTCTTCTCAATTGTTCTTCAGATTCACCCATTACAACTACATCATCCGCATAAGCTAACGCCATTTTTAATATAAAATAATCCCAAAATGGTCCACAAAATAAAGTAATTTTTTGTAACACATGTGTCGCCTGCAGATTTAAATATTCCTCTAACAGCGTTACATAAATAATATTAAATGCCATCGATTGATTTGACTTATCTTTAGTTATAATATATTTGACAGCAACCACTCCAACAGCCACCGCCCCAAGTAGGCATGGTACATCCCCTACCGCAACATCCATCAACACCACCACCTCCAGCACCCTACATGGTGGACATGCCTCCACCACCATCTCCGTTATGTGTGACGGCTCCTCGGCCGCAGTCTCCGCCACTGCCGCCGCCTCCACCTCCGGAGGAAGAGCACGAGGCTTCCTTCGGGCGGCCGCGAGCCTCGGGCGTCATGCCAATTGTGCCTGATGAGGAAGATCTACCTGGATGGGTGCCAAAGAACTACATCGAGAAGGTTGTTGCTATCTACGACTATTATGCTGATAAGGATGATGAATTGAGCTTTCAAGAGAGCGCGGTTATTTATGTGTTGAAGAAGAATGACGATGGCTGGTGGGAAGGTGTTATGGATGGAATCACTGGCTTGTTTCCCGGTAACTACGTTGAACCTTGTGTCTAATTATTAAGTCAACGTAATACATTATTTGTGAAAAGATACATCTTGCTTTTTATTTATTACGAATAATTGCTAATACTTAGATGGTAGGTACTTATAATGATAATTTTAATATAAATATTTAGTATATTTGTGAATTTCAACTGTATTTTAAAAGATATATGCAAAATATATTGACTGCGATACGAACAAAATTACAACATACATATTATTAATGATATACGCCAAAATTATTAAATGTGATAATGTCTAAACCTACAATTAAAAATCCTTACTTGAAATCCGTAAAATTCCTGGTTTTTTTTTTTAATTGGTATGCAAAGATTGACTTTGCTATAAAACTGTCTGGAATTTTGTATAATCCTTAAATCTTCTGATATATTATACACTGCTCAAAATTGTCCAAGGATATTTTAAAAAGTAAAATTAAAACTAAATTATATTCAAATATTGATAAGGATACCGAAGGTATTATTTTTCTTAGAAATATTTGTATTTATATTAATTTTTATATTGGATCCTTAAATTAATATAATTTGTAGTTTTAATTTAACATTCAATTTTTAAAATATTCCTCTACAATTTTGAGTAGTGATTTGAAACTGGTTGACTAACCATAAAAAAAATATGTTTTCAACACCTTCAATAATAAATGAATATTGAAAATGCTTAACGATCTTTAAAAATAATTTTCAATAAACAACAATAGTAAAGCTTTCCCAACAATGACACGAAAACAAAAAATATAAATTATTTAATGGTTACCAAATATTATTAATAAGTTACTGCGTGTTATTCTATTACCAGTAATATAAGTTTTTTTTTTGTAATTTTATTATTTCTGATAATTAAGTATTCAAATACAAATATTTTTCTCTCCGAATATTCGAATAGTCATAGCAAAGGAATTATAAAGATAATAAAATAAATCAAACTGATAATATTGAAAATAAAATTAAAAATATTGTATTTCAAGAATTTCTATGTTGCTAGAACTTTAAATGTCTGAAGTTCATTTAAAACCAGCAAGTTGAATTGAAATTTAAAACTAAATGAAACTTAGGCAAATAACAAATTGAATTTTATTTTAAATACAAAAAAAAAAATAATTCAAATAAAAAGTCCCTGTACGTTAAATACGAGAACAACATAACCTTGTAAGACGCAAATTAAAGAAATAAAACATGTTTAGGAGAACATTTATTTCTATTTACAAGCTTTATAATATTAATAAACCAAATAATTTTGTATGTCATAACTCTTCACCATTAAAAAGTATGCTCTAATTTTTACTTTTATCTTTATCATATTGTACTTTAAGTGATAAACATACATATGAATATTTGATAGTTTAAAAAAATTATTGATTAAGTAACGCGGAATTTAAATTGCTACAGGTAAAATTTGATTATAAAAATGACCTTCATCTCTGTAAAAACTTTCGTTTTTTATCGTTTTGTCATCCGCATCACATTATAATATGAGTTGTTATACACAGTATAATGTTTGATTATAAGTTAGTGTTCAATTTGGTGTTTTTAGTTTTAGTTTGGCGTGCAACAGCAAACATGTGTACTTCAAATAAAATTGTTGCTTATGATGATGTTTTATCCGCTACGAAAAATACATCAATCTATATCATTGATGTTCGTGAACCGTCTGAATTGAAAGAAACTGGCAAAATTCCAAACAGCATAAACATCCCATGTAAGTGAAGTTAAATCAATTGTTTGCTGTTCAGTTTTTTTGCTAAATTATATTTTGTCTTAGTGGGAGAAGTGGAAAACGCATTAAAAAATTATTCAGACAATGAATTTAAAAGTAAATTTGGACGCTCAAAACCGGATGAAAATACACCTATTATTTTCTCTTGCCGTTCAGGAAAACGCTCTGGTATGGCTCTAGATACAGCCTTGAAACTTGGATATAATAAGTATGTAAAATAATCTTACTTTACTGCAAGGAGAAAATTAATGTTCGTTTGTTTCTCAGTTCCAAGTCTTACGAAGGCAGTTGGTTAGACTGGGAAAAACATTTGAAAAACTAATCAATAGGAACGATGAATGCAAGTAGAATGATATTAGTGATTATTTATACAATGAAATATATTTTTGTTGCTTACAATTCATAAATAAAACATTGCAATATAAAATATGTTTACTTACTTGTCCTTATTGGCTAATTTAGAATTGACCATTTCTCGAAATTGTCCAAGAATAAGATTTTCTCGTTTTTGTCGTTCTTCTTTGCTGAACATTGCCAACGCGCGCTTTTCGTCAGCTGAATAAATCTGGTTTTCTTTACGAATACGAACAGCTTCCATTCTCCGATGTCTAAACAAAAATAATATCACAATATTCCAGAACATTTCTCAAATTCAGACAATTTAAAATGATAAAATTATGTAATTACCTGCTTCCGCTCATAACGTAGCCAACGGATTCAAACGAAGCGATTTGATCTGATGTTAGACCAATCTCCCCTCTTCTGGGGATGCGTTTACCTTCGGCAACATATGCTGCCATGGCAGCACCTTCTCCAGGTAGGAGAGCTTTTCCAAGCTCTTTCTGTGTTAACTGGGCGTGAGCTTTCTGCACTGGACCCATCATTCCATTCTCAAGATCATCATCACTCGATGACTGTGACTTTGTTTGACTGGTACCTGTTTTTTCAACCCATTTTTCTTCTTCTTCACTATTAGATTCATTTGATTCTGACGAACTTTGCTTTCGACTCCGTTTCTTTCTTCGTTTTTCTTTCTTGGTCTTTTTAGATTTCTTTTTGCTTTTCTTCTCTTTCTTTTTCTTTTTTTTCAGTTTTTTGTCTGTATCTTCTGTTTGTTTCTTAATTATATCATCATCTTCGGATGAACTGAAACAATTTACCAATCAGTGTAATTGTTTGGTTCGGTAACGATGTGAACGTCAAGGAATTGCATGAAAATTAGGTTATAAAATTGATTCATACCTTTCTGTAAGAGCTGGTGATTTTCCCCAAATTTGTGGCACTCCATACAATCCTATTCTTTCTCGTTCATTTCTTCTTGCGTCCATAACCTCTTCTTCCTTATTAAAATCATTTCGAAAATGAGATCTATGAACTGAATGATGTGACCTGTCATGTCTGTCACTTCGAGGAAATTCTTTATATCGTGACTCTCGTTTCACTGATTCTCGATCACGATTATGTCGATCTCTTTCTCTTGATCTTGATCTGTCATTTCGATGTCTTTCTTCATAACGTCTTGATGAACCGCCTCTTTTGTAGCGACTTCTTTCTGGGGATGTATGTTTACTTCTACGAATGGAGGGACTTCTTGATCTGCTAGTGTTGGTTGGGCTCATAGTTGACGAATAAATATATATATTTTTGTATTATTTATTTTATTTTACGATGTATTCATATTTGCTTTACAGCTGATCACACCTGGAGATGAACAAAAGTACCAACGCAAATACACTAAATAGAACCACTAAACATTTTTACATTACAAAACCACAAATCAAAGAAATTTTGAAAGTACGTTTTTGTACCTGTTTCCGTCGTTCAGTTTCGTTTTACACTTATTTACGTGTAGGTCAGTGGTTAGAAACTAGTCATAGTTCTTGTAACTATAGTGTTCATTTCTTTCTCAAATTCATTTTTGTGTGAAAATCTACAAATAAACTAGAAAAAATGTATCCATTTTCAACTTTAATAAAGGAAACGGTGCCAAATTATCTTTCTGGACTTCCTATACCAGATTCCATCGGTGGTTGGTTCAGATTAGGAAGTAAGTAACCACATTTCTTCAAATTTTACATTTTAACATTTCTGTAGTTATATTTAAATTTAAACATATATATTTAAATATTGAATAAGTTAATAAGTATATAAAATCTATAACGTACTTTTGCAATGCATGACCTTGTGTCTAATTTGGTTTATTTCAGTCAGGGATTGGTTAGCTCTTGTTCCTCCAACTGCAGCTCTTGCTGGTGTGACCTACGTATCTTACCGGGCGTTTTGCCCCCATGGTAGGCCTGCGCCCTGCAGCAAAATCAACCCCATTATTCAGAAAGAAGTAGCGAAAGTCGTGGACACTGTCGATATCGAAGATATCACGGAGAAGGCGGTATTTTGTCGCTGCTGGAGATCGAAAAATGTAAAGATACTTTTTCTATTCAATTTCTTGTTTTTATAGGCAATACTTATTTGTTGCAGTGGCCTTACTGTGATGGATCTCACGGCCCTCACAATAGAGAAACCGGTGACAATGTAGGTCCGCTGGTTGTTAAAAAATGAACTTTAATTAGTTAATTAGTAATTAATGAACGTGCTACTAATAAATAGTAGCGTGGTAGTAAAAGGTGACGGCTTATGATATTCAACTGTTGAGGTACTAATGAGCAAATAAACATTTTATATTATCACATTCAATTTTATTTTAATGTTAACTACTAACTCTAAATATTTTACAAAAATATAACTATGTACATACGTCTTAAAAGTTAATTTTATTTGTTGTATGTAATACAAGAATAAACACTTAAATGTAATTAAACGTACAGTTATCACAGACTTAATAAACTTATGTGTGATTAGCTTAGGTAGTTGCCGTTTTCATAAATAAAACGTTCATATATTTTTATAAGTATAAATAATTAAATGTTCCAGATTTATTGATGCAATCCGGAACAAAACTAAACTTTAAATCAATTATTATTTTAGAGACTTAGATTCTGGCAAAACGTCTCTAAAATAATAATTTATTATTAATCAAGTAATAAGTATTTATTTTTAAAAAATACTAATAAAATTTAAAATGTTTACTCATTATGCCAAACAGATCAAAATTTTATATTTTTTTCGATTTTAAACTCTTCGAATTTATAATTCTACAAGTCTGCTCTGATTCGTTTTGCTACAGCAACTGCAGATCATGAAACTGATCTTTATTTTCTCCTGAACCATTTCTAGATCCCTCTTAGTTGCTTTCAAAGGTAAGAAATGTTATACCTTAATTCGCTTCAAATATTTGGATGGTGCTATTGTTTATTTAAATATTATTTACTTCAAATTTCAGTCGTTCACTTAAAAATATAATAATTTTACAAATAGAATTAATTTTCTATTTATTTTTATATTTCTTAATACTATTGTATTTGACGTGATATTTTTCATTTATCAACATTTTTCGATTTCCACAAAATATCATATTGCAAATAGAATTATCAAAACTAAAAAATGATTAAACTATTGTATTTGATGTAATCATTCTCATTTATCAACATTTTCTTTTTACTATAAAAGATTAAAATAAAGTTCGCAGAAAAGAACATTCTGTTGCATTGCATATCTACTTTGAAATTAAACAATAAAAATATATTACGTTTAACTCAATTAATTATGTTTAAAAAATGTACAAAATTGCACATAAATGCGACGAAAACTGATATGATATTCAGATAAAATAACGTTCTGTTGTATTGCATTACAACTTCAATCAATTTAAATCAATAATAATGAAAATGTATTAAAAGTGCATTTTATTGTACTGCATATCCCCTCTTAAATAAAACGTGATATATTTTCGAATCTTTCGTAATCTGTCACAAAATACATCCTCTTCGTTATGTTGTCTTCAGGAAATTTCCTTGATATTTACAAATTAAAAACAATAAAGTATGGCACATAAATACGACGAAAACTGATATAAAATTCAGATAATATACATTTTGCCGTTTTGCGCATATCCACTTTCAAATTGCAATCAATTAAAATTTAACGAAAGTGCATATTATCGCACTGCATATCCCCTTTTAAATAAAACAATTAAAATTAGGTTCTGGAAAAACGTGCGACTGTTCTCGTTATCTGTGACATTATACATCCTGTTCGTTTCTGGACATTTTATCGATGTATTTAAATTTTAAAAATAATAATTAAAATTTAAATAGAATGCCAAATAAATACGGCGAAAACTGATATAAAATTCAGATAATATAAATTTTGTCGTATTGCATATCCACTTTCAAATGAAATAACAATAATTACAATTTTATTTTATAGTTAGAAACATTTTCTAAGACGGTTTTCGGGTCTTTCGTTATTAGTGGCATCATACATTTTGTTCGTTATATTGTCTTTTGGAAATTCTCCCGATATAAATACGACTAAAACTGATATATAATTAAGATATAATAACATTTTTTATTTTGCATAATAATTAAAATTTCATTTTATATTTTAAATCATTTTTTGGATCATGTGAAATGGTTTTCGGATATTTCGTAATCATACATCCTTTTCGTTATGTTGTTTTTCGAAAATTTTACCGATATTTTTCGCCGAGGGCGAATTTAAATAGTTAATTTTTATTTAGTTGTCTAATTGTTTATGTTACATCCGTTTATTTCAAATTTACCGAAAGAAAATGTTGATTTTTGGTTTGTTTGATAGAATAAACTAATGCAAAATTCAGACAAAAACACATTCTGTCGCATTCTACTATTAAAATTGAAATGAAAATATATTTTAATATAATTAATATTTGGATAGATTACAGAATTAGTCAATTTTTTTTCAAGGAATATACATTTTTGGTTTGTAGAGTTGTTATTTGTTGTATCAATTACAATATTTTAAATTTACCGAAAAGTGTTGATACCGTTAATTTGATTTAATTTTGTAGTAAGTCAAAATTAGTCATAGTAATTCAAAGAGTGTTGACATTTGGTTTGTAACTCAATTTTCTAGCAAATAAGATAAACATTTTAATGTTGTTATGTTTTTATATCAAGTTTTATAATATTTTAATTACCGAGATCTGCTTAGGCAGAGTGCCACACCCAGAGATGGGTAAAAGGCGTGATGATATATTTATTTTATATTTAATTAGTGAGTAGATGTTGAATTTAAAATAAAACAATACCAAATCTAAATATAGACCATTCAACCTTTTTATATTTCTAATTAATAAGATCTCTTAAATTGTCAATGTAGCCAAAACAAAACAGAACAGACATTATTAAATCAATGTAATTTTAATAATTTTTGTACCAAAATAAATAATTTTGATTTGTAATCAAAAACAGAAAATTTTGATTGTAAAATTTATTTGTATGCCAAAATATTGTACAAAATTTTAATAAAAATAAAAAATGTATGTATAATTTGAATATTTTAACTTACGATTTACCTGATTGTAATACTAAGTCGAATCCAATGTTGTTTCCGGAATGTTGATTTTTGGTTTGTAGCGTTGTTAGTTGTTATGTCCATAACAAATTTGCGTTTGTTATACATATAACAACACTCAAAATGTAGACGACTGCTTCGATTTTATAACTAAACAAAGTAACACACATCATTACATTTTGAAAATCAATCAATTTACAGATAAATCGAATGGAAATTATCCAAATGTCATTCTTTCTAGAAAATCTATAAAATAATAACAGACTGTCATTTTAATAGCTATGAAAACATGTATTTCATATATTTAAATCATATATCAAAGAAAGTAATGAACCATAATGAGATATGGTTACTATTGAGAATAGTTTGTGTAAATCTGAAATATTATGTTACATTTGTATTGCTCTCAATGTACAAACAAACAAAAAACAATTTCCGGTCGATTTAATCTGTATAACGTTTTACTTACTTCAAAGTTTTTCATATCATTGTAATTGATATGATCGTCTTCATTTATCAACAACTCTCGATTACCGTACCTATGTCTGAAAAAATCAATTACAATTACTTTTTGAAAATATAAAACATATTTATCTAAATGCGTCGTACACAATTTATTATCATACTGGTTTACCACAACACAGTAAATGATAAGAAAATAGGTACTTAACTATAATTAGATTTAATTTTTATTTAACTATAGTTGTTCAAAACGAAAGTGAATCGTATAATCCAAATATAAGTTCAAATCACACTGACTTCAACTTCAACAATGATTCGTTGATTGCAATAATATACTGATAACAACAATGTGTATTTATTTCAATAATATACTGTGATTGAGATTAAGTTCCTGTTGTGCAGAGTAGTAAAAATATATATAAAATATAGGTCAACAAAATGCAAGAAAAAATGGACCAAAGAGGTCATTACATCATTTTCTACATAAATAGATATTTTCTATAAAGTATTTCTTCATAAAAAAGCAAACATCTATGACAAAAAATATTTGTTTGTTTACTGTCTCCGGTTGCTATCAACAACACAACCCCTTTTCATTTAATAGACTATTCATCAACAACAAGATCATTTAGTACTAGGCTAGTTATGTAATAAAAACAAGATAAGCAATATTCTATTTATAAATAACATATTTTTCTAAAAAAATTCATTTGAATCTGGAATTAACGAATGTCTTGTTCAAATAAATAAAGACAAACTCAACTATTTAGAAACCGAATCTTGATAAATTATATTTAAATTGTTTTATCTCATGTTTTTGTGCTCAATATTAACAGCTTCCACGTGCTGTACTGATAAAATATTTTTTAATAATTAGAATGTTAATTCCGGGAACTTGTTTGTCGAATTTATCAATTGATAATGCAACTTTTATATTAATTAAGCATCGAAATATCTCCTAGTCAATCGATGAGAAAGGTGAACAAAGATCAAATTATTCACAGACATACGTGTCTGAAATAATATCAAATTATTAGTAATTAGATCATGTAATAATGTTGCAAAAATTGCAAGGGTCAATTTTTTCATCAACTTGATCCCGCCGATCAAAAATTTGTTCACACGAAGACAATAGTTATTTTGCAAGGGATATAAAACATCTTACGAAAGAACAACATTTTCTTCACGAAATATATGTATCAGAAAATCAAATTTTTCAAAATAAATTATAATTTATTATTTTCTCGACAGATGCCACCTGGATATCAGTAATACCGCTGTTTTCCAGTTGCCATGGATATGATTTATTCCTTTGGAAGAAAAATTTACTTTCTTCCCTCAGGATGAAAAATATAATTACCTGCGCTCAATTAAGAAAAGAAAATATAACTATCTGACAGGATCGCGAGAAAAAAAAATAAGTGGTAGTATGTATATGTTAATTTTAAGAAGAAAATATATCTCTATTTGAGCTTTTTGTTGTTGTACGGAACTTGAAATAAATAATTGCTATTTTCCGTAGTAATTATACAAAATTACAAATGTATCTACATTTACTTTAAAACATAACATTTACTTGACTACTTATCATCATTACGCAGAAATAATATTTAATTTCTCTAATTACGTGTGAAGATACAAAAAATTCACTCAATTTCTAATATGTACAGATGTTGCTAACGCTAATATTTTTATCAAAAATTAGTCGACGAACATCTAAAATACCAAAATATTGTAGTAAATAATCTTTTCTACTGAGACCTGCAATTATAAAGCTAGTATTTACTTATATCTGTATCCGATACAACATTAAATTAATTAATAATGAATTCGCGAATGTTTTGTTTGTGAAATAAACGTACAACCAATAAATTTCAACTGCATTTGCAGATCGTGCAAGAAAATAAAGACATGTATAATAGGAAATGAACTTGAATTACAATAGAAAATTATATATTGAAATGTAAAGCTGGCATATATTTGTGAAATTAGTTGTAAATGAAAGTACTTACTCAAGATACCGTCTCCACGTAAGAAGTCCAATATATGAAGCAACTGCAAGCAAAGCAAAGACCCCCGCTAAAACAGCTGCTAACTGCCCTTGAAGAACCGGCCCTGTACCCCTAACCGGATGTCCATGATCCTGATGACCCGAACCAGCAGATCTTTGCAAAACAGGCGTGGTAACATTCAATTTGACATCTTCCGTTTTCGAAACATCTGACTCTATTTCCTCCTGGTCCATTTCTAGATCTCTCTCCGTTGTCGACTTCACATCTAGGGACATTTTAGTTTCTATGGTTGAAAGTACTGGTGGCTGAGATGAACTGTCATGATTTAAGGATGGTTGATTTAAATCGGAAACTTCAGTGTCGATCTTTATCTGTTTTTGGTTTTTGTTTACAGAATGTGATACCAAGTCTTTAAGGATAGTTATGTTTTTAATTACTTTATAGTTGGGATCGTTTTCAGGAAAGACATGGGGAGGGGTTTCGGATCTTTCAGGATCAGTCACATCATAGATCCTGTTCGTTATGTTGTCTTTTGGAAATTCTATTGGAACAGGATTCAATGACTGCGATAATCCTAAAAATAAACAACATTATAAATAAATGTATAAATATGATTGGAAATTATTTCGTAAACGAAAGATGAGACGAGATTGTATGAAAGAAATTATGAATGTTTGTCGAAGATTCATTGCGAGATTAAATCTAATTAATATTTTAAGGATTCATGCTACCTCATTTGATGATACATAGCATGATGTTATGTAGAACTATTAAGATCTGCAAATGAATTAAATGCATGATTAGCTTTATTTATTAGGTATCGAAAGTACAAAAAATTATTTTGAAGATAAATTGCTTTAAATATATAAGCGGAATATTTAGTTTTATTTGTTTATCTGATACTTTAAAAGACGATCAATTTTCTTTTAGATAGCTGTTTAAATATTTAGTAATTATAAATAAATCTAAATATATCATCACGCCTTTTACCCATCACTGGGTGTGGCACACTGCCTAAGCAGATCTCGGTAAGTGATATATTTTTTTCGCGTGAAGTGCGGTTACCAGCCGTCAAATCACGGGCCCTAAAGATATTAGTGGTGGGGGAGCCACAGGGGTAGATTTAAATTGTTGAAAATTGTTTGTCGCCAGTGGGGATCGAACCAGAGTTCTTAAGATCCACAGGCCGACTCGATATAAAATGGAAAATATTACAAAAATAAATAAATATATCATCACGCCATTTACCCATTACTGGGTGTGGCACACTGCCTAAGCAGATCTCGGTAAGTGATATATTTTTTCGCGTGAAGTGCGGTTATCAGCCGTCAAATCACGGGCCCTCAAAGATATTAGTGGTGGGGGAGCCACAGGGGTAGATTTAAATTGGTGAAAATTGTTTGTCGCCAGTAGGGATCGAACCAGAGTTCTTAAGATCCACAGGCCGACTCGATATAAAATGGAAAATATTACAAAAATAAATAAATATATCATCACGCCATTTACCCATTACTGGGTGTGGCACTCTGCCTAAGCAGATCTCGGTAAGTGATATATTTTTTTCGCGTGAAGTGCGGCTACCAGCCGTCAAATCACGGGCCCTAAAGATATTAGTGGTGGGAGAGCCACAGGGGTAGATTTAAATTGGTGAAAATTGTTTGTCGCCAGTAGGGATCGAACCAGAGTTCTTAAGATCCACAGGCCGACTCGATATAAAATGTAAAATATTACAAGAATGTACAATAAAATAAATATAATGAAACTTCAGACATAATAGTATTTATTAATTATCTATGTTGCAATAAATAGCTGCATCTTTAATTGCAGCAATAGTAAAATATGTTCCACATGACTTATAATACCATAAAATTAAAGAAAGCTTGACTCATTCAATATATTTTTAGAAAAAATTGG
Source organism: Pterostichus niger (assembly GCA_947425015.1). Classification (NCBI taxonomy): domain Eukaryota; kingdom Metazoa; phylum Arthropoda; class Insecta; order Coleoptera; family Carabidae; genus Pterostichus; species Pterostichus niger. The sequence goes on along the minus strand of OX380341.1, from coordinate 819,737 downwards.
TAATTTATTGAATGATACACCTACAGGTAAATGGCCATGACGCAAAGATTTTTCTCATATATAGGTAGAACAAATTCATTTGTAATATTCTGACTCATTTTCAAAACTACAATATGTTAAACCGGTTCTTAAGATATATTGTGAAGTTTATATTTTAATTTAATATCTTGCCAAGTAAAGGTCTTTCATCTAATAAAACGTGTATTCACGTTATCTTATCTTACAATTAAATAAATTATAACTGTTCTTTACAATAGAGAACAATATACCACAGATGAAATGATTATATCTACATTTTGGCCTCATATTTCTTTAAAATTATACATATTATTGCAGAATGATAGTTAGTAAGATCACAATAACTATTTGTACCAAATATAGCTAAATATATGTATAAATAAAATAAAAAGTACTTTACCTGAATGGCACATAAAAACGAAGAAAACTGATACGAAATTCAGACAATAAAACATTTTGTCGCACTGCATATCCTCTTTGAAATGAAACAATTATAAAATAAAACTATGGAGCGATAAAAACGATACAGATAAGATAAAAAGTAAATTAAAACTTAAAAATATACAATAAAATCGATATAAAATCAGATAAAACAGCAACAAGCAAGAGTGTACTACACGAAGACAAGAGCGCAACTGACAGACAGGCCGAGAATCGGAGAATTTGAAAGTTAGCGAACGAGACCAGCCCAGTCGAAGTCCGCGAGTCGATATGTCGATGATGACCTGAAGTGATTCATGGTGTCAATGGAATTTTTATTTTTCACGTGGAGGACACATGAATTTATCTTTGTCTTCATGATACCTGCTATCAAACTTTTGTTTCAACAACCAGGACATTATTATGTACGCATTATTGTAATCTAAATGTGTATTATTGCAATCTAATTCTGCATTACAGAACAGGATACCTGCAGCTTATACGCACGGATGAAGCTGTATTTTTAAATATAAATTGAAATTAGCGAGATTTCAACTCATGTCAATGGACTTGAAGAAATAAATAATGTGTTTATCCTTAATTTAATAAATAAATAAAATAAACGATTTAAATTTGATAGACTATTAAACTGTATAATTAAGATAATGTCTGTATAGTTGGAAGTTTCTTTTTTAATATTTGGGAATTTATAGCCGTCATTTAAAATGAAAATTATCGAATCTAAAATTTGAAATAGATACTCAGCAACGACCTTTACCGATAATTTTAAAAATGGAACAATGAAACTATAAATAAAAACGTATATCAAACAATTATGAAATATTTTTTTTTGTTTTATCTTAAATTTAAGACATTTAGATACATACATACATACATAACAACGCATTCTTCAGATAAGTTAGAAATTTAAAAAAGTTGTTTACTAAATAGATATGCGACGTATTTTAAAGAACTAGAAAATTTCAACAACTCCAAACACAATACCATACTTTTTACCCAACAAAAAGAAACTAACATTATTTTGTAATCATTTTAAATTATTATATTGATGTTATATATTCAATTAGGATAATTATAATTACGTACATTTTACGTAACTGATTTTACAAAATAATTGCGATATAAAATAAATTTATATAATTTAGAAGCATTTTGTATCATAAAATGGGGTATCAAGAATCCTTAAAACATTTATTAGGATTCATCAATTCATCTTTACTGAACATTCTTATCATATACTCGGAGATCCCGAGTTCGAATCTTACTCAAGCTAAACATTATATAAACTACTACACTGCGGCTCGGTGAGTGCGGACCCTGTACTTTAATTGGGATTAAGTTCCTGTTGTACAGCGTAACATAAATAAATAAATACATATCACAAAATTCCTTTCATACAAGCTTCTTCGTCCTTTACTCATATCCATCAATTCATCCAATTCTTACAAAAACCATCTCAACAATATTTTTCTGAATTTTACATTCATCATACTTTTAATACTAGAATTTCCAAACTAATAAACTCGTCTTCAACGTACTCAAGCCATTAAATTAATTTTCAGTAACATTGTTAAATTTATAAATTTTGTTTATCCTGTTTACAATTTTTTAAGCAAAAAATTATGAAACTGTTTGCATTAACGTCAGTATATTTTTCAATGATTAATTAGTAAAATAATAATTAACGCAAAGAACAATTTTATCGAGTAAAGGCTAGTAAAATTTTCCTTTTCAATGTCCACGTGTAAGCAATCAAATTCAACAATTCACGGAAACAGTGCAGTTGTATATCAAGGTTGTTTTTTAAATTCTCTTTCTGTGATGAGATATAAATAAATAACCAGCATAGTAAACACATAAATGTGATATGTTGTGACAAAGTACAGGTCTGTTGCTTTGCCGAGATCTAATTTTAAACTGTTGTTTATTTTACGGCCATCGTAATATTTATAATATAACAAACAGCTTCTAGGTCAGAGCCGTCGCTAGGACACACAAAACAGGGCTCTTCCTTACCCACAAAATAATGTTTCAATATTTCAGTCATTATTTAAATACTTATTTTTATAAGTCACCTACATTGCTCAAAGGTATAAATTTTACATTGTTGTTTCTGATTATTTTTAACAGGATTATTTCGTGTGTCTTTATGCATTTCTATTTAAGCAATAAAATGACACAGATGTGAAAATATTGCATGAAAAGTTTAGCTTGTTTTCAATTTACTAGTTACGGTTCTGTTCTAGGCTTTGTCTAATTTGGTCTGGGGTATTTACCTTGTATTAGTGCTAGTGAAATGACAACAAGGATTTCAAGATGATTTTTTTCTAATTTAAATAGAAAATATCTTCTGTTAAGGATGTCTAAACAAGAATTTTCGAACGATTAACATAAATTTTTCTCGAGAAATCAATACTGCACAATTATATATTATTTATTACTAGCACACGTATTTAATTTTAGAATAATATAAATCAATATTTATTATTTACTGTTGATATTATTATAAAAGTGGAGCATATTATTGATTACTTTACCTAATAAATGTATTTTAGACAGTAAATAATATGAATAAATATTATAATGATGTAATAATATATAAAAAGTAATAATAATAAAGAAAAAAAAATGAAAAAGATTTGTCAGGTGTGGGGTTCGAACCCACGCTCCCTCTCGGGAACCAGAGCTTAAATCTGGCGCCTTAGACCGCTCGGCCAACCTGACTACACTTATGTTTAGTATGCAGACTTTATATCAAAGGCAAAATATAGATTTTATTTACGATAAAAATATTTGTAATTATTTTATTTATCATCATTCACCCTCAATAATAATTACATCATTTATTACTTTCATCCTGCAATTAACCTTTATCATATATTAGACACACTTCTATCTTAGTATATTATCCACATTCATAATTTCTTTCATATAAGTTGGTCTTATTTTTCCTACACGCGACAAACCTTCGTCCATCCATTTATTTCTAGGGATTCTAGATCATTCTTACCCTTAATTTCAGCAATCTTTTATTCAGCATACCTTCTACATTCCTAAACCATCTCAATTCACACACATTCACTCTTCTAACAATATTCTCAATTTTACATTCATCATACACCATTGTTTATAAATTTAATAAAATTAATTTTCACCAATTTAAATCTACCCCTGTGGCTCTCCCACTACTAACATCTTTGAGGGCCGTGATTTGACGGCTAGTTTACGCGCATAAATATATCACTTACCGAGATCTGCTTACGGCAGAGTGTCACACCTAGTAATGGATAAAAGGCGTGATGATATATTTATTTATTTTTTATATTCAGATATTGAAACATTCCTATCCAGGCATACAACTCATACAAGCTCGTTTATTTTCAACGATGCGTCTCAATCTTCAGGATTCCACAAATACCCAAAAATTTAATAAAATAATTATAAACAATGAAAATAGTCCAATTTATGCAAAAACATATTTATTGAACTGACAATTTATTGATGATTGAAGCGAATTACAAAAGTTTGACGTTCAGTACATTATGAGAGAAGTAATTGCAAATCACATAAAGCTTTTATTAAATAAAACTCATTACCATATCTTGCCTAAAGTACCTTTATATTAAAATATATAAATGTGCAGTCATTATCACTAAAATCTGTGACAAAGCAAGTACAAACACTTCGCTAAGATATTCATAAGCTCCTATCCAATATTTTTGTATGAACACATTTTTACTTTTAATCAAAGCTGTTACAGAAGATGTTTTCATTTTACCTTAATATATATATTTATATAGAAATATTTAACAAGCAATAAATAATAATCAACAAAAAATTAATTTCTTAAATCTACAACTTCAACGTACGCCGAAGATTCTACCTTAACGTGGTCAGCGTTCTGAAAATATGTTTCGACGTATATTACATATAATAAATAAAACATTTTACACCAACCTTGAATAGAGGGGGCTCTTTTGGATGCGGGTGGAATCCAGAGCCCCTGCAGCTGGAAATGAACTCCAAACCGTGTTCAGGAGTTAGCATAAAGAATCCGGTTCTGTAATTATTATTATTATTTCATTTCTAGGGGGAAACATATCTATTGAGTTGGTACTTACTCTTCATATTTAGGAGCACAAACAATGGCAATAGCTTCTGGCATCATTGTTTGATAAGAACAGTGGGTGTGTAAATCCACACTTGATAAGAAAGCTGTTTGAGTTGGATGTGTCTACAAAAACATATTTTTATTAAACAGTATAAAATAAACACTTGGCTAAGTTTCACAAAATTCAGCCTCCAAGTCACCTTATGAGGGCATCGTCAGAGGCTGGCCAGCACAGTTAGTAACCATAGACGCGTTTCGCTCTTATTAGAGCTCATCAGTATGGTATACCTCACTTCTCCACCTAGAACAAAGTTCACGTGGAGAAGCTGGTGACGAAGAACTGTGCCAGCAGAGAATAAGATCTCTAACAAACAGGTAAGATGACATGAGAAGTTCTGTGGAACAGGCCATGCCATCTACCGAAAAAAAGGAAAAGCTACGCAATAGCAATTTAAATAACAACAAAGACAAAATTGGATGACAATTAATTTTGTCTTTGTTGATATTTTTATTATTTGCTACCTAATTTTCTGTTTTTACTATAGAGTGTCCAACTGCAATTATGTGGAATTCAGTTTCAAAAACAAGCGCAGGAAGATACTACCTTCCTTACTCATCTTTTTTTACTTCATTTTCAGTTTTTACTATACATTGTGTAACTGCAATTGTGTTAAATGTATTTTTAAACAAGCGCAGGCGATGCTGCCTTCATTTCTTATAGATTCGTTGTTAGAGAAGTGGGCGTAAGTGAAGATTTACGAAACAGGTGTACAGGAGCGAATGGATGGGTGTTTGTTGCGTGATGATGGATTTTGGTTGTGAGAAAAGAAAGATTTCGTATGGAGGTAGTGTTAATGTGGTCGAAACGAGTATCGTGTGTCAGGATAATATATGTATGTATGTATGCTACCTCAAATTAAGAGTAAATAACTTACATGAATCCACCCTAAAGTAATTAAATTATGCTGATCTTGAAAATCAAACAATTCTTCCTCATTCATTGTCACACAAGAATCTGGAGTTCCTTTTTGTTTTGGAACAATCATATGTGTAATTATCAAATTGTCTCGTTCCTAAAATTATTTCAATTAATACAAATTTTATACAGAGTGCCCCAAATAAGATGCAAATGCTTATATAAAATGTTTATATAAAAACATAATTAACGTACAAGTTTGCCGGCGAGAATTCCGCATGTCTCAATATTCTGCGATGTATTTCGATGAGCAATATTAAGAAAACTTGGCATAAGACGTGATGGTATGACAACAGTACGAAGAGTAAATGCTTTAGAGTGAATCGAAGGACTTAGAAGTGATGTTGGTTTTGTGCCTCGGTCGAAACTTGGTGTTCCTGATGGATCCGGAGCGCTAGGAACACACAAAACATATAGTGTATATTTGAAAACGGTGGTTAATATTCATTACGTTGGTAGTTCTAAAGTGGCTGTTGGAATTTCAGTGGGAATGGTTGGAACGACTTGTTTCACTTTCTGGGGTGGAGCACTAGGTTTGAACTCATCAGGATATTGAACTGCATCAATAGAAATCGGCCTCACAACAGAAACAGATCCATTCGTATTATTATCAACTTGAATACGTAGTTTTTGTTTAAGTTTCTCGCGTTCTAATTCTTCTGCACGTTTGTTTAATCTTTCTTGTGTTTCTTGATCTTGTTGTTGTTTATGTTTCTGTTGCTGCAAGAAGTAATTGTATTCTTTGGTATATTGCTCTATAAGGCGACCTTTTAGCTTCTCTGCTTTCGGCAGAACTTCGCGGAGCTTTTCATTGTTGGTTTGTTTAACATTTGCTGAGACTGAAGCGTATTCAGGATGTCTGCGGATTTTTTCGATGAATAAAGTCATGAATTTCATGTACAGAACGTAAGCGTTTTCTAAACTTCCTTCGTCCAAGTACACGTTGGCCATTCGAACCATTTCTAGCCCTGATCGGAAATATCTATAACAGAGCGTATTAGATTATAATAGCAACTGTAAATTTATAGAAATACCTTCTAGGAGGCACATTTGGATCAACATCAATTGAATCACTGTAACTTGCAAGTCTTTTAATTCTTTCATTTGGGTCCAAATTTGTAAAATTCATTTTTAATACTTGGTTAGGAATAATATTTTGTTTTTATACAACTTTTATGCATTAAATATATAATATCATTTTATTTTAATAAGGAGAACTATATTTACACTTTTTTATGAATTTATTAAATTGACATTTCAATGCATTACTCATCACTCGGAAAGACACAGCTGACAGCTGATAGCCAAGTTTAAAATTCAATGTTGCCAATACACTTTAAATTAAAATTAGATCAACGATTTCAAAATAATTCATTTTTACCTTTTTAAATAATTTTCATTTAAAATTTTTATTTAAATTCAATAACGGTACCTTCACAAAAATTATTTATTTTAAATTCCAAACAAGGATTTTTTTTGTGTATGACAAGAATTATGTATGTTGATGAAGTAAATGTACTGCCACGATAGGAATGGGAATAGGAGCGCAGATTAATTAAAGGATAAGTCTAATAACTAAATGTTTATAAAATATTGCAAGGGTTCGTACTACCCTATTTTATGGGACATAGCGTGATGTATGTATGTATGTTTTCGCGAACTTTTGCAACAAACAACGCGAATTGCAAACGAAACTTCCGCCGTAATTCCGGTCATATAAAAGTCAATATGTATTTCACAGTCAATCAAAGGTCCATGCTCTTACTTTGATGTTGTAATTGATGCGTTGCTATGAACACGACTGACATTTTATACACGTGAAAATAATTATATTTCACCATAAGATGGTGTCAAAATTATTGCCGTTGTATATGCACAAATATAGTCATGAAATAACTTCCAAAAATAATCATGCCTGTCAACTTTGTAGTGAAAGAGTTCAGTAACGATATAAAACTAGCAAGAGAGTTAATTGTTGTCGGAAATTACAATGAAGCATTAGTTTATTACGAAGGAGCTATGGCTATGATTCAACGCTACTTGGAAGGTCTTACCAACTGTCCGTCACGCCGAAAAAAATGCCAAAAAGTATTTCAAGAAATCAAACAAGAATACAATTTACTAAAAGAAACAACAAATACTTTACATACAATTGGTTTAACATTTGATCAACCGTTTAACATCAAGAGATCAATAGATCTGGATGACTTACCGGCAATCACACCAAGAGATGAATGGTACTGCAACGAAGATCCTGAAGTATGGCCCCCTAATTTAGTTGACAAAAATACGGACAAATTACCTTCTATATCAACTGAAAGACATAATAAAACATACGGACGGATTTATAACAAAAAAACGGAATTAATTAAAACATCTTTACAAAATAGAATTAATGCTAGTGGTAAAAAAGAATTTTCTCGAAATGTTCCAACAACGTCTTCAGGAAGAACAAAAAAAGACAGACCTGAATCTTCAGTTAAAAAAGGCAAAACTGAAGACGGGAGAAATCCAGAAGAAGATAAAAAATTTGAATGTACCGGACCGGAAAGGGAACTTGTTGAAATGCTAGGTAAAACAATATTTTAAATTAATGTTTATATGGCGAATCTAATGAATAAATGTTGAATGAATATTTTACATGCATAACATAATATAATGTTTCAGAGCGCGATATAGTTCAAAAACAACCAAACGTTCACTGGACAGACATCGCTGACTTAGAACAAGTAAAACAATTACTAGAAGAAGCAGTCGTTCTACCAATGTGGATGCCAGATTTTTTTAAAGGAATTCGTCGTCCTTGGAGAGGAGTCTTAATGGTGGGCCCGCCTGGAACAGGAAAGACAATGCTAGCAAAAGCTGTAGCCACAGAATGTGGTACAACATTCTTTAGCGTTTCAAGTTCAACTTTAACATCCAAATATCGCGGTGAATCTGAGCGATTAGTTCGATTATTATTTGAAATGGCGCGATTTTACGCCCCTAGCACAATTTTCATTGACGAAATAGATTCGTTGTGTTCGAAAAGAGGATCTGACTCAGAACATGAAGCTTCCAGAAGAGTGAAATCAGAATTATTAGTACAAATGGATGGTGTTTCAAGTAATCCAGAAGAAACTGGAAAAATCATTATGGTCTTAGCTGCAACTAATTTTCCTTGGGATATAGATATCGCTCTACGAAGAAGACTCGAAAAAAGAATTTATATTCCTCTGCCTAGTTTAGAAGGGAGAGAAGCTCTACTAACAATTAATTTACGAGAAGTTAGACTCGATGCTGATGTAAACCTAATTAGGATTGCTAAGCAATTAGAAGGGTATTCGGGTGCGGATATAACTAATGTTTGCCGTGATGCAGCAATGATGAGTATGAGACGACGAATACAGGGTTTGAAACCTGATGAAATTAAAAAATTATCCAAAGAAGATTTGGACTTACCAGTTACTGCAAAAGACTTCATTGACGCCATTTCAAAATGTAATAAAAGTGTTTCCAAACAAATGTTAATTAAGTATGAAAGTTGGATGAGGGAATATGGTGCCTCTTGATAGAAATTGTCACCTATAACAATTTTGTAATGTATTCAAGTACAAATTATACGTTTACATAAATAATTATTACTGTTTTATTAATAAATAACATTAAATTTCATTTACATTTAAAGCTTGAAACAATACGTAATCAACAAGAAGTGAACAATTTACTTCCTGTAGTTGTTCGATAAAAATAATATAATATTTTAGAGAAAAATTCGGCCGACATCGAGATTTAAACTATGGAATCTTAATTTTCAACAACGCATCTTACTAACTATATGCCGAAAACTAAGAACCCGGGGGTTAAATTTTGGCATCGGCCGAATTTTTCTCGCTAAAATACTAAATAAATTAATTAGTTAAAAATATAATAATACGTTGTTGTTCATTTATTAAAATGTTAAATTATTTTACAGTTAATATCACATTAATTTGAAACTTTAAGTACAGTACTTGTTACCCGAGTTATCAACGGCATTAAAATATCGATATCCAAATCATTCCATAACCGCTTTAAATTTGTTTCCGCAATTTTTTCTTCTTTCCCGACAATAGAATTAACTTTTAAAGTAAAAATATAGACAACTTTCTCGACTAGAGGTGAAATTTCGTCACAAAAACTATGAAAAACTTGTGCTACATGTGCTGGAATGTTCTGTAAATTTTTGACTACCATAACTTTTTTATTCAATAAATCTGATTTATATTTATCCAATAAATATCCATAATCATTCACCGCTTCGCTACGATGGAATTCATTTCTTGAAACATCGATGTACTCTTTATTTGATTCTAATTTATCACTGGCATATTTAGCTAAATGATGTACTAAATGATTAACTTTTGATTCGCTGCCTTCGTATAAAAATAAAAACACTGCGGGGTGAATTTCTTTTGTATATAAAATATCGTCAATTACAGCTTCGAAATTCTCGAATGTTTCATTGGGTTGATTTGGAAATATTTGTTTTAAATCATCAAGATTTTGTTTGTTCGAAAATACAGAATTATTGTTTAAAACATATATAGCAAAAAAAATGGTAATAATTATAAAAATAAATATTGTTTTTAGGAAAGATTCGTTCGCTGGAGTTGTTGAATGAATGCTTTGTATGTTTGTTTCCGTTTCCCTTTGATTAAAACGTTTTCGAACTTCATTGTTTTCAGCTGATTCAGACACAATCTAAAAATAAAATTATATAATTTAATTAGCATATGATAAACTAAAAACTGAACTAATCTTAAATTTAACTATCCCTTTAGAAAATGTGTATGACCGTTAAGTAACCTAGGCCACACAGTAAATAATAAACTGTCATTTGAATTATGAAACTACGTATTTTATTACATTAACTCTTACAATAAGCAAAGAAAGTAAGTATTGCATTATATCTCATAAATATATGATCTTTCAGAAATATTAATTTATTTATGTACGAATAAAAAGAAAGGATCATTTCCGGTCGGTTTATCTGCATAAATATTTACCCTTCGATTGCCAGGTTCCTCGAAACTTGAGTCTCTATCACTGCTTTCAAAAATTTCTCTTGATACATCTTTGCTCATTTCTGGATTATTTCGATATGATTTACGGCCTGTTATGTCAAACTAAAATAGAAATATTGTATGTCTAATATAGTCACATTATAATTGTATTGTAAATTTTGAAAAGAGTTACTGTATATCATAAAAATTTGAATTACTTTCGAACTTTCGTATGAAACTGACATTTTGCGAACATCGCATATGTGATGATAGGTTAGAAAAATACGTTGTTTAATCTTGAACATAAATATTAATTAATATATTCATACCATATATAATCATTTATATATTATTAACACTCACTAGGTATGATGCAAATTTTCAATGTCCTTAACTAATGATGATATCATACTATTTCAAGTATTACAGTACAAACGTCAAAATCCGATACCGATACTGCAACCAGTGATACCAAAAGACTGTAAAAAAATTTTCGAAATGCTCCAATAAACCTGGGAATCCCAAAATTCTTTTATTCTGTAATTATTTATAGAAATACTAAGAACAACAATAGGTAACCTTATTTGTTAATAATTATATAGAAAATCTTTATTTATAAAAAATTATAAATAACAAAGGTAGATGATACGAAATATAATTTCTGAAATAACAGAAAACATTTATTTTGCAACTAACAAAAAATGCTGGTATTAAATAAATAAATAACAAATAATTACTAAGGCAGTGATAGTAAAGAGATTACAAGATCTATGCCAAGCAGCACTGTAAGACCCGTATTCAGGAATGTGTTTAGTTTTTTCCATCATCCAATAAAAAGCATCCATACTTTTCTGTCTTTTTAACTCCGCACCTACTAGAGACCTTATTCTAGTATTGTAATCGTTTAGCCATCGTCTCTATAATTATTTCAAATATTAATATCTCAAAAATATACACATACAGTACAACCAACGGAAGTAAACTACAAAAAGTTCACTTCCTGTCTGTTTATCTGTTCTTTAACTTACTTGATAAAGTGTAAGCATATTATAATCAATTAATTTTGGTTCATAAGGAACCAAAGTAATATCTTTAAACCCAAGAAATATTTCTCCGGAATAATGTTTAGTTCTCGGATATTTACGTACAACTTCTAAAATATTTTCTAATCTAACTCCAAAGTTACCTTCTTGGTAATAACCAGGCTCTAAAAATCAAAACAATTTTACTAATCTTAAATTTAATAAAATCATGTATTACCATTCGAGAAGAAGTTGCCAACTTTAAAAGTTTGTCCTTCCTTAGTTGCTGAGTATGATACACTAATTGGAGCTGAAAGAAAAGTGTCATCAACATTTTAATTGATCTAATTAATTTATATTTACATTCGTGTACGCCTAAAAATGCACCAACACCGTGTCCGGTACCATGCATGTAATCCAAACCATATTGCCATAAAGGAGCTCTTGCTAGAATATCTATTGAAGATATTTTTAAATTTGAAGGGAATATTAAAGACGACATGTCTATAGCTCCCATCAACACTTTAGTGTACGCAAATTGTTGTTCTTCTGTTGGGGCGCCGAAGTGGAGCGTTCTTGTTACATCTGTTGTTCCATCTGTCAACGTATTTAAATATTTAGTGACAGAATGATTTTAAACTGTTGAGCTCTTACCTAAATATTGTCCACCAGAATCTAATACAAGTGTACTAGAACTATTAATTTGTACATTAGTAGAAATACTTGTTTCATAATGTGGTTTTGCACCATTTGGACCAAACGCAGCAATCGTTTCGAAACTGCTGCCTCGACTGTTATTTTGTGCAAGGCGATATAAATCTATGTTTGCAACTACTTTTAATTCATCCCAATAGTCACCTTTTATCACCTAAATCATTTCAAATATTCGTTAAATATGTACCAGCAAAATAGAGCCCTTATTAAAAAACATATTTTTTATGGGGTAGGTGGCTAAGTGGTGGATCTTGAGAACCCTGGTTCGATCCCCACAGTCGACAAACAATTTTCACCAATTTAAATCTACCTCTGTGGCTCTCCCTCCACGAACATCTTTGGAGGCCGTAATTTGACGGCTGGTAATCGCACTTCACGCGACAAAATATATCACTTACCGAAATCTGCTTAGGCAGAGTGCCACACCCAGTAATGGGTTAAAGACAAAAGTGAAATATTTCAAGAATAATTAGAGGCAATTAATATTAAATTGGATAATATATAGAAGAAAAATTAGGATACTGCCAGGATTCGAACCTAGGACGTATGAACTCAGGTCATATACTCTAAGTTAACAGAGCTACGGTCATCATGTGATTCAATGGAGGCTGCCATTAAATTTCATTTTTAACAATTTTGTTTTTCGAAAAAAAAATAACAATATATTTCTTGTAAATGAGGTTGGCACCACTGGTGTACGTTTACATGTTACATATCTGGCTAGTTTTCATTTATCTGTCAAATAATTCATGTTTACGTTACACCTAGCATTTGTTTCAAATTTCTGTTTTGTTAATTTTTACAAAAAAAGCGCATTTTGAAGACTACAGTAACTTATTTTTAAATTTATAAGATAATGATTCACTTTGAATTAAAACCAATTTATTTTGTACTTCCATTATCTTTATTAGTGCAAATACTTTAAACATTTATTACACAACGTTTTGATAGCGCAAAAAAAACTGCTATCGAAACGTTGTGTAATAAATGCTTAAAGTATTTGCACTAATAAAGATAATGGAAGTTCAAAATACATTGGTTTTAATTAGTCTACAGTAGTTTTAAAATCTGAACTATAATTTAACACCGGCTAAAGATGTCCCATGTAAACGTAATTTGTTGATGACCTGTCTCAATCGAGAATGTAAAGAAATATTACCTCTTGTTCCATGGTTGATAAGAAATCTATGAGGGCAGCAGAATCTCGAATAGAAGCTTGCTCCATTCCTTCGATTTCTTGTTCATTCTTCTCTGCTTTTAGGAACATGATTGGCGATGGTTTAGCAACTCTTTTTTCTGGTGCAACTCTTTTATAAATTGCTCGACTTACTCCTGGACTATACACCCAACTTGATGGTAACAATACTTTATTCCATTGTTGACACTTTGTTGGAAGGTCCTTCCATATTTGCTCGTAAGGGTGTAATCTTAAATATTATTTATAATTAAGGAAAATTAGATTAAAATTTATTTAGTGGAATATAGGCCGAATGAATATTTGTTGTATGTAAATCATAATACATATTAATTTTAACAGTAACTAAATAGTAAAAATTAAATATTTAGACTGACAATTTTTTTTCTGTAAAGAAACCAGGGAAGCAATGATAATGTCCGTCAGTACGGTGGTGTTGATAGCGATACGGAATTCGAATCCAGAGAACCCGAGTTTGAATCGCACTCAAGCTAAAAATTATATAAACTACCACACTGCGGCTCGGTGAGTGCGGACCCTGTACTGTAACTGGGATTAAGTTCCTGTTGTACAGCGTAACATAAATAAATAAATAATAACTTACGTAACTGATAGTGGATTTCCCCCAGGTTTAGTTCTCAAATGTACCTCAACTGGTTCGGTAACTTTATCTAAATCTACATAAAGATGTATTTCTTCCATGCTAAGAATAATATAGCTGGTAACAAAAGGACTTTTGGGAATATCTCGACCACGTATATTTAACAACCAAGCTATCTCATCAAGAGCTGTAACTACCATTGCATCTACACCATATCCTTGAAGTTCTTCACGTACTTCTGTCACTTTATCTTCCCATGATTTACCTATAAATGTAAACGTATTAATTGTAATAATCATCTGTAGAATACAAATACAAATACCTGCGTAAACTCTGTCCCAAATATAAATAAGTTTATTAGCTGGAGGTAAACTATCTTTATCCCAAATTAAATCAACTAAATTCTTCCTGACTTCAACTAAATGTATTTTACTTTTAATTAGTTCAGTTTTCAAGTTTTCCCATGCGGAATTAGATAATAATTTCGGGTCTGCACCGATTCGTGACTCTGGTTCTAAGTTTGCTTCCAGCCATTCTGCTTCGGATGGGGTTCCAGGTCTTCCTCGACGCATTAACAACCACTCGCAATTGATTTCATCATTAGCTTGTAAATGGTAACGACCATCAGTCCATAAAGCAGATTTATTATATGTTACAATTGCTTCGCCTGCAGTTCCACTGAAACCGGAAATGTATTGTCTTCGTTTGTCAAATTGTGACACTTGTTCGCTCTAAAACAAAACAAAAGGAAAATTAACACTTATTTCACGAGGTATTCATATATTTTTTACTACCCTATTAACAAGTACATTTTTAGAAATAAATTAAAAATTTATTATTCACTGGATAACAAATGCCACTTGGATATCACTAAAGTCAAATAATTGTTTTCTAGTTGCCATGGATATATATTTACTTTTCTTCTCTAGGGACGAAATGTATCACTTTCTACCCTCAGTTGAGGAAAGAAAGTTTTACTGTCTTGTGAAAAATATATTGAAAGCACGGAAAATATGTAAACTAAAATGTATATGTCAAATTTGACCAATGTCAATGAGTAACTTAGATATCGTAGGAAACAAATCGCTCAAGGATTTATGCTATGAGTTTGTAGTTTATCTGTTGACATTTTTCTTACTTGATGTTCGTCATCTGAGGTGATGATATAAGCTTGAATAGTTTGGCCTTCTACAGAGTTTTCAAGCATCATATGTTCTCGAAGTTTTTTTAGTCGATCTGTAGTGTCTACTCTGTTTGGGGGTTGTGGAATGTACCCACGTTTTGAACATGATTTTCGAATGGAGCCAGGTTCTGGGGGTGGTGGTCTTTCTGTTGTTGCATTCACGCCAGCGACAAAAACTAAAAACATACTTTATTATTATCATTATTCGGAAATAGCCAGAACAGTTTTTTTTATAATCGATAATAAATTTGTGAAGAAACAAGATCAATGAGTGTATTTTGTCAGAATGACGTCAGCAGGCGATCAGGGTAGCAGAAGAATAAAGACTGTACTCCTTCCGGTGTTATTGTTGAATAAATATGTAAAACTGTAGACATGATTGTTATTTTTTTCTGAATAATTGAAAGGATTAATTTTATTAAGAATGCACTTAGAAGTAAAAAGTGAAAGGGTTTAGTTGCGTGGGTGTCTAACTGACGTCAGTTTTTGAATAGGGCAGCACGTTCTAAAGGAATCTTTACAAACGAAAACGGCCTTAAAAGAGAACTGTTATCCACGAAAAATATCAAATCAAATACAAATTCTGTTGCAACTTTAAAAATAAAATTAAAGTTAAATATATATTTAGCTGTAGATATTTTATATTAAAAATATAATAATTTAATTATTAATAGTTTAAGAATTATATATTCGACATCTCTGTCTGTCCAGTAAATTATTAATGTTCATATACATATGTTAGTTATTTATCGATGTTATTATTATTATCCGTCAGTACGGTGGTGTGGATAACAATATGCTATTCGAATCCCGAGTTCGAATCTCACTCAAGCTAAAAATTATATAAACTACTACACTACGGCTCGGTGAGTGCGGACCCTGTACTGTAATTGGGATTAAATTCCTGTTGTACAGAGTAACATAAATAAATAAAAATAATTATCATAGAATAAGAATACTTTCATATATGTCAATTAAATATTACTACTATGGGAATTTGGAAAATTTTAGATATTACTGAACCAACCATTGTTAAAAAGATGTATAAATCTTATATATAATACATAGCTATTTATACAATAGCTAGTGAAATTATTTTTCTATATATTATGAAGATTTATAAATAAAATATATATGTATAGAATCGTTTTCATAGTTATGCCGTGGTCATTTGTTAAAGGTACAAATCTCCTGTAGTGAATCAGGAGAACAGAGCATCAGGTGCAATCTATTGCTGAAGAGCATCCGATCAACACCTGGCTCTCCAAGTCACTATCTTCACTAGTAAGTGGGTTATTGACATACGAGTTTATAGGTCAATGCACCTCCGAATGCAAAGAGTAAACAAGGTCTCAAGGTTAGAAAATGACGTCAACAAGCTACCAGGATAACACGTCCTTGTGAAGGCTCGATGTTTGTCTTCGACATCTATTCCACAGCATTAGAAATTGTTTAGCATGAATTAAAAGAGCAAATTGTTACTATTCAGAAAGGGGAATGCTGTTTATTAAATGTAATTTCAATAAAAAAATATTAGTGAGAATTAAATAATAGCTAATTTAGGTTCTAGGTACATGGATGGATGCCCACAGAATATTTGTTTGTTGATTTCAGCAATATACTAATTGGTATTTTAAACTGAATAGTTTTACTTTATTATCACTGTATATTTTCCTTTTTGAACTGGCGCTTGTCATTTCGGTAGCTCTTTTAAAACAAATGAAGCATGTATGTCTTAAGAATTAAATCAGTACAAAAAATTTTACCATTTAGTTTTGGTTAAGATCATTAGCTGAAGTCGTTAGAAGAAGAGTACATTTCCGAATATGTAAAATAGAATTTCAAAATTTAAATTCCATATTCTAGCGACGACCATGCGTAGGTGTCAACAGTAAACAAAAGAATTAAAAAAAATATTGTAGGCGTGGCGCAAGTGCATCAAAAAGTATCAGGGCATCACGAAAACCAAGAGCATCAGCTAGAGTGGATAGAATGCTACCACAAAACGAGTCCAACTGCAGACATAACATCAACAGTGCCCGCCATCGGAAATCGTTGTCTCGTGTCTCTGGCCCCAAATTCGACAGCGTTGACGCCGAAGCCAAATAGTATCCTCTAACAATTAGCCACATCCAAGCGCGGAGAAAAGGCAAATTATCGGAAATCATTGCCGAAAACCAGCCAAGCAGCCAGCTATGTATCCGTCGAATTTTATTGGTAAAATATAATCAGTTTGTTGGGTTGAAAATATCGGAAATGATCAGGCTGCCATACAAACCAGAAGTTCGTTTTTGGGGACTGTAATATTGGAAATCGTTGTCAAAAGGCGCCAACGTCAAGTGCACAACTGGACCGGTGGAACGGCTTTGTAGATGCACTACTTGTTGCTATTCGAACCATAAATATTTTAAGGAAAGGTAACAAAACTGTCTTACAACTTTCGCCTACATAGAACTTTTTACAAAAATACACTTCATAATTGCCATATTCTGTTACAACCATTTTTACACAAGCTTACAAACTGTCTACATAATTTAGAAACACACATTTTCTATTGCCTTCAAATTCCTTCCACTTTCGTTTGCTGATTACAACAATTAATATCATGATTACAATAGTCAATTTGTTTTTATTGTTTTATTATAATATATTACATATTTGATATGGGGTAGGTGGCTCAGTGGTATCGAGTCGGCCTGTGGATCTTGAGAACCCTGGTTCGATCCCCACAGCCGACAAACAATTTTCACCAATTTAAAAAAATCTACCCCTGTGGCTCCTCCACCACTAATATCTTTGGAGGCCGTGATTTGACGGCTGGTAACCGCACTTCACGCGAAAAAATATATCACTTACCGAGATCTGCTTAGGCAGAGTGCCACACCCAGTGATGGGTAAAAGGCGTGATGATATATTTATTTATTTATTTATTTTACATATTTGATTGGCATTTTCATCTGTTGATTTAAACAATATACTTTCATGATTACAATACTTAAAATTAATTCTTTCTAAATTTCGCTAACTTCAACTTATATATAAGTAAAAAAAAAATATTATGTGTGATTCTGATTCCCCTATAATAAATTATAAATAGGATTAGTTCCTATTCTTCAAAGGGTAAAGTCTAAATAAAAACATCACAGAAATAACTATTTACTTATTTGTCAGATCCAACGAGTTTTGTTTGAAAACGGACTAATGTTTACATTTCACCAATTCCTGAAACAACTTTCTATATCAAAGAGAAAGATAGTGAAAGTTTCAATACTTTCAGGTATCGAATGTTTTCTGTAACAGGTTCGCACGTTTAGGGGGAGTGTACAGTGCAGAGTTTAAAGCTCGGAGTGGTGTGTGGCACACAGGAAGAGCTTTAAGCCCCGATCGATACGGATTAACCCCGAAGGACGCCTAGGTGAATGAGCTTTCGGAGAGATTTCGGTACCAGGGCGCTAGCACTACTAGGGGATGAATGGATTATACACCACATATTCTATCACATATGAAAATTATTATTTTTCACACAGTAAAAATCCAATAAATATTTAGTATATCAATCTAACATATTTTCTTGAAACACGCAACAAATGTAAAAAGCAATTTAAGAAGAAATTAACTAAAAACTATATAAATTCAGACGTTTATTGTTATTAAATGTTAGAAATTATAAAATAATACGCCTGTCAGTAGCAACCAACATAATCCGTACGCACTAATTTAATCTAAATATGAATGCAATATTTATCTCTAATGACAGTGTTGACAACTTGCAAACAATACAACCATCACGCAGCGCGCGGTCAGATCAACACCGTCCCTTATATCCAGGCAACAGAACCAGGAAAGCTTCATCAGCAGCGGTTGAACGCCGCACGCAAGAATTCCATGCGTTTGCCGTTCACATAGTATGCATAATTACCACACTTCTGTACTAGGATCCCAGAATATTTTGTGGGCAACACTGGATTATCCAGGTTGACAAAGTCAAGTTATTATAGATAGAAAAAAAATTAGTCTTTGTTAGATGTTTAGCCAAAATTTTACATTGTGTTGAAAAATATTTTCTACAAAAACTTAATTATAATTGTAACATTGTATAAACTCAGAATAAATGACAAATATGAATATAGTGTAAAAAGACAATTAATTGCAACAATGTAAATTTTCTGTTCTAATCAATTTATAATTAAATAAAATAAACTGAAAACTTCCGAAGATGTTTATTTAGCGTTTGTCCTTTTTTTCTTTTTTTGAAGTGCGTGCACTCATGCGTGAATTTATTGGAAATATGCACCATATGTGTACCAGGAGAACATGTGGCCCAGAAGGTAGCTTTTCTTGTGTGAGGAGACTACACACATGTAAATTTATTCTCATGTGAGGTGAGATACAAAACGGTTAACAATTTTAAGTAATGGTAATAGACCCATTAAATTGTGAATGTAAAATGCAGAAAAGCATCAGTGTATTACGAGGTGTTAAAAACCTTATTATAAACAAGAAACAAGATTAGTGTTATTGGAAAACAATTGCAGTAGGTATCCGGGGAACAGAATATATTAGAAGGATTTTGAAATCGTTGCCGCGGTGCCCACCAAGTTTATGTATTTTGTAGCTGTTCTATGGAACGCCGTCTTACTTTTTACTCAATCTTTTTTCCTATACTTTAATTTATGGCACATATCCTTAATTCAATTACAGATATCTCGAATTGAATTTCAGATATCTTAAATTCAATTTCAGATATCTTAAATTCAATTTCAGATATCTGTAATTCAATTTAAGATATCTCTAATTCGACCGAATTAAAGATATTTTAAATTCCATTACAGATATCTGAAATTCAATTCGAGATATCTAAAATTCAATTAAAGATATCTTAAATTGAATTCCAGATATCTGGAATTACAATACACAGATGACAGACGTGTGGAGTAGTTTACAGGAGTTTGAAGTAAATTGTTTTTAAATTATATTTATATGTCTAATATATAAAAAATATGCATTAAAATAATAAATACCTATATAGTATTAAATAAATATATAGTTTTTGCAATATTTCATTTAAAATGCGCGGCTAAAACAATTTTTTTATGCATTGAACAATTAAAAAGCGCCTGTAAACTACTCCACACTTCTTTCATCTATACATTGCAATTCCAGATATCTGGAATTCAATTTAAGATATCTTTAATTGAATTTTAGATATCTCGAATTGAATTTCAGATATCTTAAATTGAATTTTAGATATCTTAAATTGAATTTCAGATATCTCGAATTGAATTTCAGATATCTGCAATTGAATTTAAGATATCTTTAATTCGGTCGAATTAGAGATATCTTAAATTGAATTACAGATATCTAAAATTGAATTTAAGATATCTGAAATTCAATTCGAGATATCTGTAATTGAATTAAGGATATGTGCCATGAATTAAATATAGGAAAAAAGATCGAATAAAAAGTAAAACGGCGTTCCCATATATTACCGTATTTTAAATAATTTATCATAAAATTTAAGAGTATGTATGAAATATTCGTTTTTTAAATACCAGGATAACATAAAACCAAATAGATACCGTACTTGTAACAAACATTTTGTTACAAAATGAGCATTGTGTATATCAAGCTAACATAAAAACAATTTTAAATAAACAGACAAATTAATTAACCATTTATATTTTTTATACCCAAACAATTTAAAATTAGATAATAAGATTTACATTTGTCTACAAATTGCAAGATGATCGAAAAGTATTGTTTTAAAATGTAATCAGTCGTCATCAAGTAAAAGAAAAAATTGACAGCCAGTTCTAAGGTCGAATTAACAAATTTAGCGGATCCACAGAGTTACATTCTCATGTCCATCACCAGGATATGACTGACAGAAGTTGACTGCCGCAGAAATAAAAGTATTAGGCAACTAGCTTCAAGTAGTGCTTATTCCACCAGCACAAATGCGCGCCAAACGGTAATTTATGCAAAAATTATCGGAAATTAACACAAAACTTAACAAACGAACATGTCTTCAAGGAGCTTTCAAGCTTTGAAATGTGGCATTTTTGGAATTCTTCCCAGTAAAGGGGTAAGACGTTTGTGAATTTTATGTATCAGGCGAACAGAAACAGCAGAAGCTAATGACATTCCAGGCGCGGCGGAAGACACTGAATTTTTATCAATGAATACGATGTAATCAAAACGTTGTAAACATTCCGTAATAGATTTTAAATTAACAGCTATTTGAATACCAAAAATGAAAAAGGGATATAAAACACCTAAGAGAAGAGTGACATAATTTTTTTCATTATTCTATCAGAAAGAAAATATTGGGAATTAAATTAGAAAATTAGATAAGATTCTTTTGACAGATGTCAGCTGGATGTCACACGAATATCAAACCATCCCGTTGTTTCCCCCAGGAAAGAAAAATATCATTTCCATCTTTGAGTGGTAAAAACAAACTTTTGATCTATATTCACATGTTATAATATATCAAAGAAGTTACTTAAGATTCCTTTGATGCTTGCCAATCAATCTGTCATTTTTTCTAAACTACATTAACTCTGCCACTAATGCACAACTAACAGATAGCAGACCTCTAAAGTGAATAAAATCTAAGCAATATTCGAACTCATTGACGTAGTTTGGGAATGAGTTGTAAAGCTTAATATAGCACATGGTGCGTCGTGCTCAAAGCATCACATCGTGTATTGTAGCGACGCGGATGGAGACTCAGTATTCAGTATAAATGTAGGTTAACAGAAACACTCCCACAAGCAACACACCTAGTTTCATACCGAGCCAAATTACATTATCAGTTTCATTTCTTTCACTTTCATACAATTAAGTCTGTAATTAAAATTAATGGCTTCTCTAATAAGGCTTTTACAATTATTTCATTGTTGGATTAGTAACAAAGTTGAGGCAGCCACAGAGCCACAAATGTTAGTGAGCCACATGCAAGACCAGGATGTAAAAAGGGTGATAGTCTACAAAGGCGATTGTAAAATAATTTCTATTTATACATACATATATAAATAAATATATTATCACGCCTTTTACCCATTACTGGGTGTGGCACTCTACCGAAGCAGATCTCGGTAAGTGATATATTTGTGCGGTTATCAGCTGTCAAATCACGGCCCCCAAAGATACTAGTGATGGGGGAGCCACAGGGGTAGATTTAAATTGATGAAAATTGTTTGTCGGCTGTAGGGATTAAACCAGGGTTCTCAAGATCCACAGGACGACTCGATACCACTGAGCCATCTACCCCATTGTTTGTTGTGTCTGACATTATTTGACATATTGAACCAGAATTGTAATCTTAATCTAATTTATTTATTTATTTATTTATATATTTATTCGAGCATTTAATTTAATAATAAAATTAATTATAGCACCTATTATTTTCTTTGTTCTACATAATCTAGACAAATAAATACCTATTATTAAGTTATTTAATTTGTTTTATTTCTCATGACACTCTGATAATTGCTTTAAAGCAGGGTTCGAAGATATATATCGATCGATATAAATCATGATATTTATTTTGATATATATCGTCATATTTTTGCAATGATATATATCCATTATATAAAAATATGAAATAGTTTTTGAGATATAGCCTCAATTTTCCGCTAAAAAATCGCAAAAATCGGTTTTTTAACATTTTCTTGAAAACCAGAAGTCATATGCATTTGAAGATTGCACCACTGGATTCAGTGGGTCAAAATACATATGTATGTAAATTTTCGTTTTAATAATCCTACGATTAAGGATTTTTGGGAAAATTGAATTAAAATCTGAAAAAACCAAAGGGGAAATAATTAAAAATATTAAATTGCTTAAAATTGTGTGAAAATTTGCTTACAAGTCAATTCGGACACGGGGAATTCAACGCCGTTGAGCGCATTTCCATATCTTGTTTAGTTTTTGAGATATAGCCTCTAGAAAAGTGAAATTTTTCGAATTTTTCAGTTTTTCTACTTTTCCGAGGCTATATCTCGAAAACTAAATATGATATGAAAACGCGGTCAACGGCATTAATTTTCTCGTGCTTCAGTTAACTTATAAACATAGTTTCAGCGATTTTTATTTTTTTTCAATTTTCCGCCAAAAAAATCGCAAAAAGCGGTTTTTTAACATTTTCTCGAAAACCAGAAGTCATATGCATTTGAAGATTGCACCACTGGATTCAGTGGGTCAAAATACATATGTATGTAAATTTTCGTTTTAATAATCGTACGATTAAGGATTTTTGGTAAAATTGAATTAAAATCTGAAAAAACCAAAGGGGTACCCCTTAGGAAATAATTAAAAATATTAAATTGCTTAAAATTGTGTGAAAATTTGCTTACAAGTCAATTCGGACACGGGGAATTCAACGCCGTTGAGCGCATTTCCATATCTTGTTTAGTTTTTGAGATATAGCCTCCGGAAAAGTGATTTTTTTTAGTTTTTCTAAATGTGTACAAAAACTAAAATTAAAAAATAAATATCCAAAAAGTGATATTTATCTGATATATATCCTATATATCAGATATTTTGATATTTATTACAAATATCATGATATTTACGAACCCTGCTTTAAAGCGTGTATTTTCTTTTGCTTCTAACTCGGACATAAAAAACAATTGAACAACAAACTTATACTCTATGGATGCAGTTTTTCATTCTGAACATTTTTCTTGCGTACAATTTTGTTCTAAAACTAATAGGTAAAGAGATATCGCTAAATCAAAATTTTAACATTGAATTTCCTATGTTCGGAAAAAAAGTAGACATTCCTGTAACTTACACAGAACATCCACTCAATCCTGACAACTTTCAACCACATTCACGTTCACGTTCCCTCCATACAAGCTCTTATATTTGTTCATCAGTACGGTGGTGTGGATAGCATTACGGAATTCGAATCCGAAGATCCCGAGTTCGAATCGCACTCAAGCTAAAAAATTATATGAACTATCACACTGCGGCTCGGTGAGTGCGGACCCTGTACAGTAATTGGGATTAAATTCCTGTTGTACAGAGTAACATAAATAAATACATATTCCTCACTTTAGGAATCACGCAACAAACGTTCAATCACATCCATCCATTCTCTCCTGTACACACCTATTTCAATAATCATTTAGTCATTAATAGTTCTTTAACAAGATATTTACCTTGCGCCTAAACGTTTAGAAACTATTTGATTTTTTTGTATATTACAACAAACTACACGGTGATTACAATGAGAAAAAACTTTGAGTCATAGGAAACACAATATTAAACATAGTTTTAAGAACTCGAAGAATAGTATTTGTTGAATGATGAATAACATATTATTTTGGGAAAACGTTATGTTACAATTTTGAGTTCATTTCACGGCTGTTTAAAAATAACTATGATAAAAATACGACGTAAACTTCAAAAATGCGACTGCTAAAAATACGTTTTTATTATATTAAAGAAAAATAAACAGACTTGCCTATATTTATAAATAAATAAATAAATATATCATCACGCCTTTTACCCATTACTGGGTGTGGCACTCTGTCTAAGCAGATCTCGGTAAATTATATATTTCTTCGCGTGAAGTGCGGTTACCAACCGTCAAATCACTGCCCTCAAAGATGTTAGTGGAGGGAGAGCCACAGAGGTAGATTTAAATTGGTGAAAATTGTTTGTCGGCTGTGGGGATCAAACCAGGGTTCTCAAGATCCACAGGCCGACTCGATACCACTGACCCACCTACCCCATATTTATTTACTTAAATAAATAAATAAATATATCATCATGCTTTCTACCCATTACTGGGTGTGGCACTCTGTCTAAGCAGGTTTCGGTAAGTGATATATTTCTTCGCATGAAGTGCGGTTACCAGCCGTCAAATCACTGCCCTCAAAGATGTTAGTGGAGGGAGAGCCACAGAGGTAGATTTAAATTGGTGAAAATTGTTTGTCGGCTGTGGGGATCGAACCAGGGTTCTCAAGATCCACAGGCCGACTCGATACCACTGACCCACCTACCCCATATTTATTTACATAAATAAATAAATAAATATATCATCATGCTTTCTACCCATTACTGGGTGTGGCACTCTGTCTAAGCAGGTTTCGGTAAATTATATATTTCTTCGCGTGAAGTGCGGTTATCAGCCGTCAAATCACGGCCCCCAAAGATATTAGTGGAGGGAGAGCCACAGAGGTAGATTTAAATTGGTGAAAATTGTTTGTCGGCTGTGGGGATCGAACCAGGGTTCTCAAAATCCACAGCCCGACTCGATACCACTGAGCCATCTATCCCATAATTTAATTTAATGTAATTAATTTAATGTCATATTTATTTCATATTATAAAGTTCATCGATGTGTTTAGACACTCCTTATTGTATTATGCGCATTATGTCATCAAATAGTTTGATATCAAATTAATGTGACGTAAGGAAATGACGAAGCTTCACCACACCCTTAACAATTTCCTGTTTTCATTTATCATTTGCCAGTTTTGTCAGTTGCAGCTGGAAATCGTGAAAAATAGATTAGTTTGTGATAAAAATAAACTGAGATGCGATATTTTTAATTACAACATAATAAATCTAGAATGCACTATTTTGTTTTCATTCCAATTCCAAGTATATATAAATTAAATGGTGCTTTACTTAAAACTAAAAATAAATACTTCCCTGTTTGTTTCCATTTAAATATAGAACTTTAAGTTTATTATATAAGCTAATGTATAAGGTTAAAGTTATATTTAGGTTTCAAGAGCATTCTGTCGAAACAATGTTTCATTTTCCAAACAGTTACAATGACCCAAATAGTAAATATTAAATACCTAATGCAGAAATCTAAATACACATAAAAAATTGCACTTTTCTAATTTGATCTTGAACTAAAAACATCGATCCGAATCAAATCTCTAGAAATATGTTTCAAAAGTTTTAGTTACACGTTTAGCCATGTGTTGAACATGGTTATAAATAGAAATATATTTTGCAAATAAACAAATATATCGCCAACCATAACTATAATGTCATAGTGGACTCGTATTTCAAATATTATCGCTTTGTAAATATTATTTATGGGGCTACATCATGGCTTAGAAAATACATTTCAGACGATTGTACATATTCCATTCATGATTTTCAAAAATGATATTTATATTGACTACATAAAAACAGTTTTCGTAACACATGCACAAGAAACACGTTCTTATTCCCTAATTTTAGAGAGAGAAACACTGCTTTTCTCCCCTAGGGAGAGAAACATTATTTTTCTCTCCCTAGAGCAGCGGTTCCTAACCGGTGGGTCGCGACCCTCAAGGGGGTCGCTTTAGCTTTTTTGGGGGGTCGCCTTGGCTTTTTTGAGGGGAAAAAATATAATCACTAAGACCCAAAATATATTTTGTCCAACCTTTTATTTTTTGTTTTATTGATCAAATATGCGAAAGGGGGGCCGCGAACATTTTTAAAAAACTAAAAAGGGTCACGATTAAAAAAAGGTTGGGAACCACTGCCCTAGAGAGATGTTTCTCTCCCTAGAGACTACGATTATTAGCTGTTTGCGGTGTTTCCTAGGTAACTAGTTCCGCAATCCATATTTGACATTTGTCCCGATAAGACAGTAATTTTTGTGCACTTGTTACGAAAAGTATAATTATGCTTCACGGAAGGACGCGATTATCCCTTGTGTGAAGTTGACAAACCTACACGTGGGATTAATCGCTTGTTTCCCTCCCTTGATGCATAACATACTATTTTATACTTTGCATTCACGAATGGTCTATTATTGTACTGAAAATACTTTAATAATAATAATTTAAATTGTGTTTGCTAATTTTTTTATTTAGTTGTTACTCTGTACAACAGGAACTTAATCCCAATTACAGTACAGGTTTCGGACTCACCGAGCCGCAATGTAGTAGTTTATATATTTTTAGCTTGAGTGGGATTCGAACTCAAAGATAGGTACTACTATGCTGTCATACATTATATGTCATTTCAAAACAGGGTTCGAAGATATATATCGATCGATATATATCATGATATTTATTTTGATATATATCGTCATATTTTTGCAATGATATATATCCATTATATAAAAATATCAAATAGTTTTTGTGATATAGCCTCCGGTAAAGTGAAATTTTTCGAATTTTTAAGTTATTCTACTTTTACGAGGCTATATCTCGAAAACTAAATGTGATATGAAAACGCGCTCAACGGCATAAATTTTCTCGTGCTTCAGTTAACTTATAAACATAGTTTCAGCGATTTTTATTTTTTTTCAATTTTCCGCCAAATAAATCGCAAAAAGCGTTTTTTTAACATTTTCTCGAAAACCAGAAGTCATATGTATTTGAAGATTGCACCACTGGATTCAGTGGGTCAAAATACATATGTATGTAAATTTTCGTTTTAATAATCCTACGATTAAGGATTTTTGGTAAAATTGAATTAAAATCTGAAAAAACCAAAGGGGTACCCCTTAGGAAATAATTAAAAATATTAAATTGCATAAAATTGTATGAAAATTTGCTTACAAGTCAATTCGGACACGGGGAATTCAACGCCGTTGAGCGCATTTCCATATCTTGTTTAGTTTTTGAGATATAGCCTCCGGAAAAGTGAAATTTTTCGAATTTTTCAGTTTTTCTAAATGTGTACAAAAACTAAAATTAAAAAATAAATATCCAAAAAGTGATATTTATCTGATATATATCCTATATATCAGATATTTTGATATTTATTATAAATATCATGATATTTACGAACCCTGTTTCAAAATAATAACCTCAGATATTACAAAATATTCGTCTATAATAATTTGAAAGTATTTCCAAAGTCAGATAATTATTTCAGAATGTTATTTGCAAATTTCGATGACTCAATTGTATTGAGTTAACTATGGATTTGAGGACAAATAATTGTCACCACTTCCACTAGGGGTGACGTTATATTTATTTATTTATTTTTAATCCAAAATGAGTAATTGTTTCATGTAGGCCATATTTTTTTCCTGAAGTATTAAAACACCCTGTATGTATATATATATATATATATATATATATCTAATTCAGCATGGCCTTAGGTACGTTTGTATCTATTTTTCGATTTTTGTATATGAAAATAATGTAATGACAGCAGAAAATTGTGCGAAATATTCTATAAACAACTAGTCTTCTAGAGATGGGCAACTATCCAAGATTAACGCCAAAGGCGTCGTGTATGCGTCACCGTGTCACGATCACGTTGAACAGTAATCACGAATTTAAGCCCCAGCCCTTCTACATGTTACTGCCCCTTGATATAGATATTATGTATCATGTATATGTAATTATAGCGGTGATAATATTAATATCATTTGAATGATTGTCTGTGGCCTTTAACTGCACTGGCCTCCATCCGTATTAAAACGAGCATTGTTAAGTTTATTTGTCTGTTAGTTATACACTTATATACATACGACTAACCTTTCGATTTACCAATTCTGATACATACTCATCACAAATATTTTACGTTTGTATGTCTTCCATTGTTAAATGTTTCTCAATTATTTCACATAAAAATACTTTAAATAAAAAATACAAGCGTAGGATTCTTGATTCTTGATTTTAGATTCATTGGTTAGATTTTTCGAGTGTTTACCTGCAATTGTATGGAGTTCACATTCAAAAACTAGTGCAGGAATATATTCTCCCTTCCTTTCTTATATTTTTGATTCATTTTCTGTTTTTAATATAGAGTGTCCAACTGCAATTGTGTGGAATTCAGTTTCAAAAACAAGCACAGAAAGATACTCCCTTCCTTCCTCATCTTTTTTAACTTCATTTTCAGTTTTTACTATACAGTGTGTAACTGCAATTGTGTTAAATGTATTTTTAAACAAGCGCCGGCGATACTGCCTTCATTTCTTATAGATTCGTTCTTAGAGAAGTGGACGTAAGTGAAGATTTACTAAATAGGTGTACAGGAGCGAATAGATGAATGTTTGTTGCGTGATGATGGATTTTGGTTGTGAGGAGAGAAAGAGTTCGTATGGAGGAAGTATTAACGAGTATCGTGTGTCAGGATGAGAATGTTGACGGATTGTGCTACCCCATTTAATGGGATATAGCGTGATGTTATGTATGTATGTAAATTTTCTATTACTTTAATCACACTTTATACTAGTGAAACTATACAACATCTATAATTCCTTTCATACAAGCTCGCCAGGGATGAAAATAACCCGGGTTTAAAAAAAATCCCAACTCACTGGGTTTCTTTGGGTTTTATAAGCATTATTGGGGTTTTTATGAATAATAAAAAAAGCTAGGTCATTTTAAGAGGTTAAAAAATATTATACATCGTTACAGGCGATTCCGGGATCGTTAACATATAATAATTTATAAATATTTGACAACGAAAAATAAAGGAATAATGATGCAGAAAAAGGAAAGACTAGAATATTTGGATGATACATCCGCCATAATTAACATAATTGTTAAAGAACAAAAAGTTAATAATGTGAAGACTTTATGTAATGATGTCTTCTGGAAATACCAGTATTTAAATCTTATTAAAAAAGTACCTTAACCAATCATTTATATTTAGAAAGCATTAAAGTAAAGACAAACCAAAAGGAAAACTACATAGTTACTGTATTACTTTGTAAGAATAACTATTTATTACTAAAGCCCGGATTTTTAGGCAATTGCCTAGATTCAAATTTTAATATACTTCAGGCAATTTAGTTTTTCTATACATATGTAATATGTTTACGTGTAATGGAAGATTTTTTTTTCGTGCCTTAGAGCCTATTTTTTCTATATTTTGGTTATTGTGCCTATTTTATCTTATACAGCCTATTTTGCCTATTTTTGTTGCCTATTCAAACTTTTATTGAGCAGATAAGGTTTATCATCTACTTCGTTGACTAATTCAGCACTCGACAAAGTGTTTCAACCTAACCTATAATATTTAAAGTATTACTTTATTCAAGTTTTTGTGTGTGAATTTAAAATGCCGAAAGAAAAACGTTTTTTAGTCAAAATTTTACGTGGCAATTCAATTGTGTCTTTGCCATTAATCAATGGAGCTGAGGTAACTTTAGACGATATGAATGAAGTTTTCAACTTACAAGCAAGTTCTGACTGACCGAAGACATTCCCTTTTCGAAAATTTCATAGAGTAATATTTTGTGAATTAAAGTATACTACATAATTTTAATTTGCATAATAGTTAATAAAATGAGAACCCTACATTAATATTATTTTTCAGATTGCGTTAATTTTTGTTTAAAATGATTATTTTTTTCTAACGAAGTGTAGATACGAGTACCAATATTAGAAAAAGTATTACGTTTATTTTTTTTTTAAACAAATTATTTACATTTAGGCTGCCTAAAATCCCGCCTATTTTAGAGTAATTACCGGCCTATATGCCTGCTTATTTGGATGTTTTTAAGGGCCTAAATATCCGGGCTTTATTTATTACATTGATGCGTATAGCGCATATGTTTCTAATTTATTAAATTAAATAATTTATATTATCTTAGAATCTGGAGCAAGATGTAAATACATACTCCAAAATTACATTTTGACATACATTTCAGTTTTAAATTTAATCTTTGCATTTATATTCAATCATAATTATTTTAAGAGGAAGCAAGGTTCATGAAATCAATTTAAAGTTTATGTTCGGAAATATAAAATCGTGACTTATAGACGTAAACGTGGCATTTACTATTTATTTGCGTTCTTGCGTCTGTATGTTCGGAGTGTACGCATATTTGAGCGAATATAAGCAATGCTTTCATATTTTATTCTTTGTACAGTTTATAATATCAACATGTTATGTACAGTCAACATTTAATGAGACAGGAATTTGATTATACTACAGTATTATGTTACGATTATTTTTTTTTAAACTTTTGACTTTATTTTTCACTGTCAAAATATTTCTAAATTATCTTTTCTGTCATCTTTTTTTAAATGTTAAATAGTGACAAGAATAAATATTATTCATTGGTTTAATTTTACCCTTTTTTACTATTTTTATTTATTTTTCTACTTCCGGTAGGAAATAGACGTTTTATTTCACTTATGAAATAATGAGGTAAGATAGCAACAGATATCTTGGTAGACGAATTCTGATGTGTTATTCTTTTATTTATTGAATTTATAACTGTCATTAATATGTAGACGTTTTATTTCACTTATTTGAGTTAGGTAATGAACTGCATTATTTAACTAGTGAAATAATGAGGTAAGATAGCAACAGATATCTTGGTAGACGAATTCTGATGTGTTATTCTTTTATTTATTGAATTTATAACTGCCATTAATATGTCAAAATTTCATAATTTCAAAAACGCTCTTTCGTATTTATTAGAACGGAAGTAGAAAAAATATTGTATGAAACTAGTAAGGAAATAGGTTATTATCTTACTTATGTGTTTACATAACTCGGCTACGCCTAGTTCTGAAAATTTCACATGCGTAAGGTAATAACCTTCATTTCCTTACTAGTTTCATAAATAGCTATTATCTCATTGGAGATTATTTCAATTAAACAACAAACTATCGTAATTTTGACTTCTTTCAAAATAATTTTTATCTTCGAAAAATCAATCTAATGTCAAAAACAAACAAAAAAATGTGTGCTTTGTTGTCAAATTCACGAAGAAAAAAATACTTTAATAACTATTAAAATAATTAAATATTCTACCACTTGAAGTATTATTTCAAAAATAGTTTAGGAAATTTGGCAGCAAAAAATATTCCTTGAAAAATAATTAAGTGCTACACTCTTGTCTAACTACATTTTTCCCTGTCAAATTATTATACAGAAAAATATGTAGAGAAATAAATTATTTACTATTTTTATTTGAAACATTTTTCTCCATTTTAGAAACGTTTGGCATTGAAAAGAATTCGCGAGTTCAAATCTCACTGACAAAAAATATACGATTGTGTCTGAGTGCTTCAGATTGAATTATAAGTTATTGTAATTGGCTACAGCATAGCAAATAACTAAATAATACTTGTTAGTCAAGCTTAAAAATGTAAATGCTGTGATAAGATGAACCGAAACATCATTTTTTACTTATGTACATTAGTAAATTTAGCTCAAACTAATTGAAAAGGCCTGTAAAGTTTCCCAATAACGGTGTTTCATTGAAATTCGTGAGTTTGTAAATTGCAATATCCGGTAATCACTCAACATTTCAAAACAATATTTTTATTTTACGATAATAGATTAGGATGCAATTTAACCTTCGTAGACAATATCGAATCTGTGCCAAAATTGAGACAGATACACATTAAAAACAGTTTCACTTGATATTTTAAACTAGTTACATACATATATATTTTGAGATCACTTATACAGAAATAGTTGGCGCCAAAATAAAAAATATCTTAAGTATGCAAATTAGAATTTAACAATTTTAAACTGTTTTACAAAGGTAATTGTCCGCAACTTTGCTCTAATTCCTTTGCCCTTGACTACACTACGTACGAAATGTATTTAATAAATTTGCATAAACAAGGAACTATAGTAAAGTACTTAAATTAATTAAATAATCTGTTACTACCGCATATCTATTGGTTTAGGTACTTACATAAAACGATGACAGCTAAATACTTCATAATTTAGTTTAATCCAATTATCTCCCACAATTATTTACGTACACATAACTTGATTAAAGACCACTAATAATAGAGACACTTTCAGGACACATATAAACACTATTGAATAATTGAAAACTGAATAAAAACGTCACTGGTAACTCGGGGCACTCACGAATGTATAGCGTTGAAATGATCGTGAAATTTTTAGCGGCACAAGCAGGATCGTTTTTAGAGAGCGGGCGCATGCGTTTGCCTTTACTCATAACGTACAAACTGATTACAACAATACTACCTCTGATGTAATATTCTTGTACACAGACAACTTTCAATACTTGTTCTTTAAAGATATAATCAATAAATATTGTACTTAATTCATTGGAACTAGAACAAGAATAATGTATGTATTTTTTATACAACCAGTAAAATAAATAAATATATCATCACGCCTTTTACCCATTACTGGTGTGGCATTCTGCCTAAGCAGATCTCGGTAAGTGATATATTTTTTCGCGTGAAGTGCGGTTACCAGCCGTCAAATCATGGCCCCCAAAGAAATTAGTGGAGTGGGAGCCACAGAGGAAGATTTAAATTGGTTAAAATTATTTGTGGATCTTGAGAACCCTGGTTCAATCCCCACAGCCGACAAAACAATACAACCAGTAAATAATCTTAATTATATTCTTGATAAAATTATTACTTGATGTGCTTCATTATTGGCCGAGGGAAATAAAAATGACATGTATTCCCTAGGACAATAAAGTGATTCAAGGCTATTGGTAGTGCCAAGTTTTTTTTGTTAAATAACGAATTTATCCTTTCGTATACAACACGTGTGTAAAGTGACATTATTTGACTCAAGCAATTGCATCCCTCGGGCTTCAATCTTCGCTCTTGACAAATAATGACGAATTTTACTCCCTTGTTATATAAACTACTATTATAACAAAATAAGTAAAACCCTTTTTCCAACTCTAGAGAAATAATTCATAACTGTACTGTTCTAAATTTATTATAGTCTATTATTTAATTTGATTTTATACTATACAGTATTTCTATATTTACAGTAGTAATTTCAGTCCGTAAACTGTGACTTTACAGTACTAGTACTTCAAATAAAAATTATTGTACTGTTGTCGTTAAGTTACTAAATAACAAAGAGTATTTGACATATAATTATAATTATTTTAGGATGCCACTTTCAAGGTTAGGTTATGAAAATAATATTTAATAATTAAATGTGAAACAGTATGAAATACTTTACGTAAATAACTATTAATTGTCTACTAACAATATTTCACGAAACATGCATAATTTAGTTTGTCTCAGACAGCTTAGTTTCACGTATTAAAGGAAATTATCTAAAATTATAACAGAAGGAAAGTAATGTAAATAAGGATAACTAACAGTCTATATATAACAATTTTATCTGTTTAAATACTTGAAAATGATATAATACCATCTTTTATAGTTTTACTTTGTAAATAATGTTTACATGTACTTTGTTAGATAATATGATGTGAATCATCTTTCACGCAAAAGCTATTGTCAACAATCAAATTAATGCTCATAGAATGACTAATAATATAAATTTAATTTATTTTGCTACTAATTATTTTTAAATTAGGACTTCAACCTTTGAGTAAAGTATTGCATAATAAAGAAATAAAAAATATAAAGACTTAGCCAAGTGTTTAGTTTATATTTTATTAAACCTAGTTTCACCAAGTGTATGGAGGACAATTAATTTTGTCTTTGTTGTTAATAAAAATGATGTAAGGGTTAATCGACAGGAAGTGGCCTCTTTGACGGTTTCACCTCTATCTAGAGGAAGAAGAGGGTAACATATAATTTAGTACTTACTTTCTTGATTATATCTGATTAAAACAAATATATATGTCAGTTTTTCTTCTTTCAACGTAACTTAGCTTGGCTAATTAGATATATTTTGCAGAGTCCTGTTAAAAATGAGATCCATTCTACAGAAAATAACAATGCTGTATTTAGTATTGAGGATCATACACCGCTACAAACAAGTTACAAACCTAATTTAAAACAAATATACACAAAGCAACATCTCCACATAATATCCATTTAATATAACGTATTACCAATTAAAATTAAAATAATATACAAAACATTGTGAAGGACCTAGCGATTAGGAGAGTCATACCTATATATATACAGTTTCAATAATATAAAAATCAGAAAACAGATAGATGATAAAAATACTAGTAAAATACATAGAATATTTCATATTAAAATGAATCTGTAAAAGAGCGAAGCACACGTTTCATTGGAATTGAGGTTTAGATATCATCACTACTTAGTTTTAAAGACGACAGAAAATATCCAAAAGTACTCTTAAAATATTTAAAATTCAGTTTGGTTACCATTTTCGTCGTCTTGCATATTTAACCCCGGCTTATAATCAAGAATATACAAAATTACCTAATCATTTATATGTAGAACGTACTTATTTACTTTATAAACCAGAGTTAAATACACTCCATGGATGTCTTTATATCGCAGGTACACAAAAATTCTTCTACAATCAGAATTGTAAAATGTTTAAATTCATCTAATGCACACAATGTATCTATAGAAGAAGAAAAATTTTGGACACAATTTTGATTCATTCATATTGTAAATTAATTTTAAGATTAGTTCCATTCTTGAGCAAAAATCTTTTCATATGCTTTCTCCATTCATTCATTAAGTTTATTTTA
The DNA here is from genome assembly GCA_947425015.1 of Pterostichus niger. Taxonomy (NCBI): domain Eukaryota; kingdom Metazoa; phylum Arthropoda; class Insecta; order Coleoptera; family Carabidae; genus Pterostichus; species Pterostichus niger. The sequence goes on along the minus strand of OX380341.1, from coordinate 784,123 downwards.
TATTATAGAACGCTAGTATATTTTACCCCTGGTACAATTTACCTACAAGACATCAAATAATAAATATTAAAAAGGTTTACCTAAAAATTTTACTTATCAAGCTGCATACAATAACGCAAGAATATTATTACCTTACACTCAAATTTCAAGCAATTTTCTCCAAAACAATTTAGAAATGTTTGACAGCTAGAAACTTTCTCAAGATTTTGCGGAAATTTCACGTTTTGAATAATAATAATAATAATAAAAACATAGTCCTAAAAGAAGTCGGTTTGGAACGAGGCGAAATTTTGGATTAAAACTGCTATATTCAATCCAACCATTGGTACCACAATTTAATTGATCAGTTTAATTTTTTATATTTATTTCGTAAAAACAAGCAAAAATATAACAAATAACCGATTGTCAATTGTTTTACAAATTAAAAACTCATTATTGAGAAAGAACTGTGGTGGCCACAGCAGATTTTTAATGATTTCTAAATTAGTTTGGGAAAAAATTGTTCAAATAAAAGGGACAAAAAATTATATTACCTGTAGCATTTGCTTCTAGAATAATTTAGAAACGTTTGGCATGGAAAATATATGTGTTCCAAGTAGTATAGAAGAAAATGAGTGAATGTTTGTCTTGTAAATAGAAAGTTAGTCGAGTAAGTATAATAATAATTTGTCTATCTCCCTTTATACTAACTATACAGTTTAAGAAACTGTCAGTCTTATATACAATATCATACATTACACAGTCCCATGTAGTAATAAGTAAAATATTTCACTGCACACATTTCACTAAGTAGGAACTGTTAAACAGTCTAACAGTTTGAAGAAACGAAGAACCATGTCATCACTTGCACTACACTCATATGTACACTCTGCTACAAGAGTCACTAAATCTCTCTCTCTTCAATGTCACCTAATACACAATAATTTTCTAACGTTGGTATAAACAGTGACACAATTCTAGAATTATATTATCATAATAAATAATTTTATTAAATTAAATGTCCTTTATCCAATGATACTAGAGTCTTGACTTTTATACTTGTTCCCTGTAATATGGATTCACACCCTTTATCGGCAGAGGGTGAGCCTCTGTATTGAACACCCACTCATCCAACGATACTAAGCTGTCGTCAGAGAATAATAAGTAAAGGTACTGCAAATTCAACATTATTAGATACTTTCATTACAAGGTCTTTTCATTGTTTCAACTCCTACTTTTAAAGTTTCTGCTAAAAAGAAACTTTGTTGTACATCATCTTGCGTTGGATCATCAACATACACATTTTTGATTCCTGTATAACCACCAGCTACTCGACAGTGCTTTTCTATTGCCTAGAATTACATAAATATACATCACATTTAATATAAAGTTGATTTATGTCCAAAATTCACTTCTAGATTCATGGATGAATAGGTGTATGTGACATTTGAAATGGTTTGAGCATGTGGAATTAAATATTGGTAAAATTGAGGGGTTAACAAGACGACATAGAGACTCTAGGAATAAATAGATACATATTATTGAAGTTTTTTTGTACGAACGAAAGATGAGACAAGTATGAATCTAATTAATAAATTTTAAATGAATGTTTTAAGGTCCCATTTAAGGGAGCATTACAAAATTTTATTTTAATTTTTAATATAAAAATAGTTGGGCCGCAAACCGATCTGAACTGGCTCCTTTTATTGAACTACAAATTTAGATTGAAAAATTAAAATTACTTAATAACAATGTAAAAAGTTAATCAACAACGTATGATGAACGACGAACCAAAACAGAACCGATTTTTTCAGCGGTTTGTATAAAAAATAATTTTAAAAATCTATAAATAAAATAAATAAATATATCATCACGCATTTTACCCATTACTGGGTGTTGCACTCCACCGGAGCAGATGTCGGTAAGTGATATATTTATGCGCGTGAAGTGCAGTTACTAGCCGTCAAATCACACCCCCAAAGATGTTAGTGGAGGGGGAGCCACAGGAATAGATTTAAATAAAAATAAATATATCATCACGCCTTTTACCCATTACTGGGTAAGGCACTCTGCCTAAGCAAATCTCAGTAAGTGATATATTTTTTCGCGTGAAGTGCGGTTACCAGCCGTCAAATCACACCCCTAAAGATGTTAGTGGAGGGGGAGCCACAGGGGTAGATTTAAAGTGGTGAAAATTGTTGTCGGCTGTGGGGATCGAACCAGGGTTCTCAAGATCCACAGACCGACTCGATACCACTGAGCCACCTACCCCATTTTGTGATTTATAAAACCGTTTCAAAATGTAATCAACAAAGTATGATGAACGACGAACCAAAACCGAACCGATTTTTTCAGCAGTTTATATAAAAAATAATTTTAAAAATCTATGAGCATAATAACAGAGTAAAAAAATAGAAAGGATTAGTTAATAATAGACAGAGCACGGTTTAATGCATTAAATACTTTTCAGGTCAAAACATTGGTTCCTTGTATAATAGTTTAGCCAATGAACATATCATAAAAGCCTGAATCAGGCTGAATTTTGTGCGACTTAGCCAAGTGTTTAGTTTTTATTTTATTAAACCTAGTTTCACCAAGTGTATGGCTGACAATTAATTTTGTCTTTGTTGTTAATGAACATATCTCAAATATGATGAGCCACTCTGGTTGAAATAACAACAAGAATAGAAAATAGTTTCGTACCTGTACAGCTTCCCATCCCCACTCTCTATATTTAGGATCTTTCGTTAATCTCCACATAATAAAGTAAGACTCAATAACTTCCGGTCTAAGTATATAATACTTTTCCGAACTTTTTAGTGCCTTCGCTTCGATTGCATCTGTAAATCTAAACGATTCCGGTCCTAATTTAGTCGGACTCCGATCATAAGATTCATGACAAGTGTTCGTAATGCCTTTAGCAACATCCATATACCGTTCAGACATTTCATTCTTTAAAGTTTGTGCTCCTAAACCTAGCAAACCACCTAAAAACAATACAAACAATATTACATTGTATTAGATTAGTTTGTTTAGTAAGAAATAGTGACCTGAGAAACAACCCAAGTGATCCATTTTATGTTCTAACCGATCGAACTTCATGTCCGAGAAATACATAAGTCCGCCTTTTGATGTTTGAAGCATGTGTTGAAGAACTGCTGCCATTGCATCGTCAAACATTTGTCTTGCTTCTTGGTCTTCTTTTCCTGATTGGATCCAAGCTTTTAGTAAATATTCATAGAAGCTGTCGCCTAGTGCTCCAATTGACATGTGATCTGGAAATAATATTTAAACACTGTTATTCTAAAATGGATTGGAGACATGTATGTCAAATGAAATTGTCGGTGAGAGATCTAGAACTCTAAGATCGCTAGGAAAATATGATTGAAGGTGTGTTGCGTAAATAAATAATAAACAAGTTTGTATGAAAATGAATCATGATGTTTACCAGTTTCAGGATATTTTACAAATTTTAAAGTCGGATTTTGCAAAACAAATTTTAGTGAAAAATGCTGCAAAATAAAAGATGTAGAGATAAAATTCTGTGTTCAAATATTGTTGAATTTATTTACTTAAATAAATAAATATATCATCACGCTTTTTACCCATTACTAGGTGTGGCACTTTGCAGTAGCAGATCTCGGTAAGTGATATATTTTTTCCACATGAAGTGCGGTTACCAACCGTCAAATCATGCCCTCCAAAGATATTAGTGGAGGAGGAGCCACAGGAGTAGATTTTAAATTGGTGAAAATTGTTTGTCGGTTGTGGGGATCGAATCAGGGTTCTCAAGATCCACACGCCGACTCGATACCCCATTTACTTAATTACTGCAATATAAAAATAGCCAGAAAAGGCTATTTTTTAATTAATTGGTAAGCAACTACTGCTTAAGAACGGATTTCTCTTGTATATGAGACTAAATTAAATAATAAATTCAATGATATTTATGAATTTAATCAGGTTTTCCCAAAATTTTCAGGAATTCTAGACTGGTAAACACCATGATTAATTGCAGGACGAATCTAATAAATAAATGTAAAGAAAAAAATGTGTAAAATATTTACGTTGTCCCCACTTGGCAGTCTTCGGGTTCAAATAATTCGGATAAAGTCCCCGAGGTTTGTCCAACCCTCGAATAACTTGTCTGATATGTTCCACTTTGCTTCGATACAGCGGATTTCCAGTCACATCACTTAAGTAACTAAATTCTAAATGTAATGTTCCGAATTCGGATAAAATACTTGAACCACCGCTTGCCCATCCGTAGTTTTTACTAGCCTACAAATAAATGTATTCATTAGTAAACAACTTCATTTAAGAATATACTTATTTAAAATGTATTCACGTATGACAACAATAATTATTATTATTGAAGGTGCACAGTGTACAGGAGCGAATGGATGAATGTTTGTTGCGTGTTGATGGATTTTGGTTGTGAGTAAAGAAAGAGTTTGTATGGAGGAAGTGTTAATGTGGTTGAATCGAGTATCGTGTGCAGGGTTCGTAAATATCATGATATTTATAATAAATATCACTTTTTGGATATTTATTTTTTAATTTTAGTTTTTGTACACATTTAGAAAAACTGAAAAATTCGAAAAATTTCACTTTTCCGGAGGCTATATCTCAAAAAGTAAACAAGATATGGAAATGCGCTCAACGGCGTTGAATTCCCCGTGTCCGAATTGACTTATAAGCAAATTTTCATACAATTTTATGCAATTTAATATTTTTAATTATTTCCTAAGGGGTACCCCTTTGGTTTTTTCAGATTTTAATTCAATTTTCCCAAAAATCCTTAATCGTACGATTATAAAAACGAAAATTTACATACATATGTATTTTGACCCACTGAATCCAGTGGTGCAATCTTCAAATGCATATGACTTCTGGTTTTCGAGAAAATGTGAAAAAAACGCTTTTTGCGATTTTTTTGGCGGAAAATTGAAAAAAAATAAAAATCGCTGAAACTATGTTTATAAGTTAACTGAAGCACGAGAAAATTAATGCCGTTGAGCGCGTTTTCATATCACATTTAGTTTTTGAGATATAGCCTCGGAAAAGTAGAAAAACTGAAAAATTCTAAAAATTTCACCTTTCCGGAGGCTATATCTCAAAAACTATTTGATATTTTTATATAATGGATATATATCATTGCAAAAATATGACGATATATATCAAAATAAATATCATGATATATATCGATCGATATATATCTTCGAACCCTGATTGTGTGTCAGGATGAGAATGTTGACGGGTTTGTGCTACCCCATTTAATGGGATATAGCGTGATGTTATGTATGTATGTATGTATGTATGTATGAAGGTGCACTTTCTCACGAGGTATACTTATAATTTTCCCCCTATCAGAAAGTATAACCTTCCTCTGTTGGGGTAAAAATACTTTTTGAAGAATCGCAAGTAAAATATTTTGTAAATAGAAATATTGGCTGGTAGCACAAGCTATATTTTTGCCTGTTTTAAGAGCAGTGTTTTTGGGTGTTTTAGCTATCTCTAACATGTAAAAACCGTGCTCTTAAAACACCCTAAAACAGAGCTTGCGCTACCAGCCAGAGATTCTGACACATCTTGGGGTGTATTGTTATTACCCCAGTTTTAAGATTAACAAGAGCGTTAGGAATCCCTGTAGGTGTTTGAAAGGCAGGAAGAAGTTTGTCAGCGATTTGCTGAGCACGCTCTTTAAATATGATATCTCCAGTCAGCGCAAAACATGACAGCAGGCCGCCAATGAACCGGATGTTGGTTTCGAAAACTGAGATGTCTGAGGTCTGCAAAAAACATGAGAACATTAACAGGAAACTGTTTTTGCAAGCTTAATTAATGTGCAATTTATTTATAAAATCTCGTGGATACAACCAAGCTAAAGTTCGTGCAATCAATTCTTGCTGATACAAAAAATACGACTGTGTCTTACTATATGCTATAGGTTCTGTAATTGGAATTTATTCAGACTGAATTCGTATTCATTCCCGCTTATTACTTAGTTATATAAAAGAACTATGTACTGTATTCTGATTAGAAACAAGTTTCTGATGTGTGCCCTTAATAAATGAATAACGAAAGGAAATACACAAGTATGATTCTTCTTCTTCTGATGGCACTACAGCCCAAATCGAGCCTGGGCCTACCGGACACATCAAACCACAGCTTTTTCCGGTTTTCGTAGTCGAATGCTACATTATTTAAGACGTATAAGTGACTAGCTTATAGCGCCCGAGTGTGATAAATACATGTAACTGTATTTTTTTTTTATATTTTACGACAAATCACACATTGTCGACAGGCGGATTCGAACTGACGAACCTTGGTTCGGATGACGGTACAGTATGTTAAGAGATGTGCATTAACACGCTCGGCCACCGCGCCTATAATTTTGATTACAATTTAGTATTATTTACTTACGACATACAACAGTTTGTTGTTGAACGTGTGAACTAAATGAAATCAATGAGTTAGACAAGTATTTTTAGAACACAAAACAGCAGTGAATGACACAATTGATTAATGTTGCGTATCGGTGGAAAATCGGTCAAACTCTTTTAATTCATGCTTGAACAGTTCGTTGTCATCATCATCATCATCATCAACTCATCTTTTATTTCCCTCAAAACAACAGCTAGTCTAGTGTAAGGTGATTCACATGTATGAATATGGTGTGCAGAGGTCGAATGTTCTAAAAAGGAAGACGCTCCTTATTTCCACAAACAATACACACGTTTGCATCATCATCTTGTTTGTGTCTTTATACTTTTAAATTTCATTTACATTGAAATGTTTTTCACAATTTGTATGAATATTTGTCCGTCAGTACGGTGGTGTGGATAGCATTACGGAATTCGAATCCGGAGATCCCGAATTCGAATTTCACTCAAGCTAAAAATGAACTACTACACTGCGGCTTGGTGAGTGCGGACCCTGTACTGTAATTGGGATTAAATTCCTGTTGTACAGCGTAACATAAATAAATAAATAAATAAATACAGGGTGTTTCACAACTTAGAGCAAAAATTTAAAGGGTATATTCTGTACGACGTGCTGATCATGAAACAAAAAGCAATAGTTGTAAATAAAGTAAAACATTTGATTTATATATACAGACTGTTTCACAACTTAGAGCAAAAAATTAAAGGGTATATTCTGTACAACGTGCTGATTATGAAACAAAAAGAATTTGTTTTTAAATTCGAAAAATTAAGGGTTGTTAACCTAAAACATTTTTTGTAGTACTGCACTGGATTCGCTTTCCTATTAAACACAAACAATAAAGTAGGTATCAACTACGAAAGAATAATTACACAATTCAATTATTAGCAGTTATTTATAATAGAATTTTATTTAATTAATAACTTTAACATAATCATCGACCCAGTGGCAGTGGCAACGAAAAATTTTGGACTGGGAAACATGGAAAATTGCTTTGCGATTTAAAAAAAAATTCTTTTTGTTTCATGATCAGCACATCGTACAGAATATACCCTTTAATTTTTTGCTCTAAGTTGTGAAACAGCCTGTATAATGTTTATATGCTCATTAAATAATATACAATTACTTGAAGCATTTTGGAACATTTGACAACGGAAAATATACGAGCATTTTAATACTGAAATGTATACATAATTCTAATTTGAGTACATTGTATTTAAGTACTTTACAAATAAAAATAGGTAATATTTTTAACTAGTTCAGGTGTCAGGTGTTAATAATCATTTTTATTAGTTGTTCAACAACAAAACTATTAGTCTAATAATGAGTTAATTTTATGATGTGTTAGCATTTTAAATTTTATGACTTATTTATGAGATAATTCTATGTTCATTACAATAAGAATAAATTCAAGCGAGTAGAATACGAACAAAGGCTTACACAGATGTGACTAAAGACTAATCATTATGAATATTTAAACCAGGGTTCGAAGATATATATCGATCGATATATATCATGATATTTATTTTGATATATATCGTCATATTTTTGCAATGATATATATCCATTATATAAAAATATCAAATAGTTTTTGTGATATAGCCTCCGGAAAGTGAAATTTTTCGAATTTTTCAGTTTTTCTACTTTTCCGAGGCTATATCTCAAAAACTAAATGTGATATGAAAACGCGCTCAACGGCATTAATTTTCTCGTGCTTCAGTTAACTTATAAACATAGTTTCAGCGATTTTTATTTTTTTCAATTTTCCGCCAAAAAATCGCAAAATGCGGTTTTTTAACATTTTCTCGAAAACCAGAAGTCATATGCATTTGAAGATTGCACCACTGGATTCAGTGGGTCAAAATACATATGTATGTAAATTTTCGTTTTAATAATCCTACGATTAAGGATTTTTGGGAAAATTGAATTAAAATCTGAAAAAACCAAAGGGGTACCCCTTAGAAAATAATTAAAAATATTAAATTGCATAAAATTGTATGAAAATTTGCTTATAAGTCAATTCGGACACGGGGAATTCAACGCCGTTGAGCGCATTTCCATATCTTGTTTAGTTTTTGAGATATAGCCTCCGGTAAAGTGAAATTTTTCGAATTTTTAAGTTTTTCTACTTTTACAAGGCTATATCTCGAAAACTAAATGTGATATGAAAACGCGCTCAACGGCATTAATTTTCTCGTGCTTCAGTTAACTTATAAACATAGTTTCAGCGATTTTTATTTTTTTTCAATTTTCCGCCAAAAAAATCGCAAAAAGCGGTTTTTTAACATTTTCTCGAAAACCAGAAGTCATATGTATTTGAAGATTGCACCACTGGATTCAGTGGGTCAAAATACATATGTATGTAAATTTTCGTTTTAATAATCCTACGATTAAGGATTTTTGGTAAAATTGAATTAAAATCTGAAAAAACCAAAGGGGTACCCCTTAGGAAATAATTAAAAATATTAAATTGCATAAAATTGTATGAAAATTTGCTTATAAGTCAATTCGGACACGGGGAATTCAACGCCGTTGAGCGCATTTCCATATCTTGTTTAGTTTTTGAGATATAGCCTCCGGAAAAGTGAAATTTTTCGAATTTTTCAGTTTTTCTAAATGTGTACAAAAACTAAAATTAAAAAATAAATATCCAAAAAGTGATATTTATCTGATATATATCCTATATATCAGATATTTTGATATTTATTATAAATATCATGATATTTACGAACCCTGATTTAAACAGATTGTTAATATGTTGTTGTCTGCTTTAAAACAACATAAATATTTCCTAGCAACATCAAGTTTAAACTCACTGGATTCAGAAATCCTTTCATCCAATTATTCATTCCTAGGGTCCCTAGGGATCCTAGATCATCTACACAATTTCTCACGAACGTACCTCTGTTTTGTCAATCTGTCATTTGATATACTGAATTATTTAACAAACATTCGTTGCGAAGTGATCGTGTTTAGAATATATTGGTGTATGATGAGATAGAGAATGAGATGAATTAAATGAGAAGGTATAAGTCAGTTGAGATTATTTGGGCATGGTGAATGTATGTATAGGGTGGACAAATTAGGGGCGGACTATGTTTTAAATGTTGGCCCTAATACATAATAATGATGTCATTATTTACGATAACTCAATTTGTTAAACAAATTAAATAGAAAATATTATCTAAGAACTTAGAATTCTAAGATAATTAAAAACTATTGTTTGATTTATTATTCTAATAAATAGGCAAAAACCAATATTTTGTGGGGATATTATTTTGACCCGCAGATGGGAGAGGTATTCTATTTAAGACCTAGTCAAATATGTGACTACAGACATTTGCACTTAGAAAATCAACTTCTTCAATAATTTTTGTATTCTATCGAAGAACCGTTTTTTATATTTAGAAGACACTCCCTTCCCCCCTCCCCCCGACAAAATTCACTCCATAACCTCCCCTATATATGATAAAAAAATATAATTAAACATTTACTGCGTGAATAAAGTGTGGGGAAGAACAATTTGTTTCAAAACATAAAATTGTAATAGATACGAACATTTCAAGGTAGGTATATATTATTTTAAAAGTCTAGGTTGGTTTTGCACTTTAAGATTCGATAAAATGATTGTAGTGCAAAATGCTTCAAACAAAATTTGTAAAGAATAAAATTATACATGTAAATATTTATTCAACAACAAAGACAATATTAATTGTCATCCAACACTTGGTGAAACAAAGTTTAATAAAAAATATAAAATATACACTTGGCTATGTTTCACAAAATTCAGCCTCCAAGTCACCTTATGAGGGCATCGTCAGAGGCTGGCCAGCACAGTTAGTAACCATAGACGCGTTTCGCTCTTATGGTCACGTCATCAGCTTCTTCACGTGAACTTTGTTCTAGGTGAAGAAGTGAGTTATACCATACTGATGAGCTCTAATAAGTGCGAAACGCGTCTATGGTTACTAACTGTGCTGGCCAGCCTTTGACGATGCCCTCATAAGGTGACTTGGAGGCTGAATTTTGTGAAACGTAGCCAAGTGTTTATTTTATATTTTTTATTAAATATTTATTACTACGAGTATAAAAATTGGTAGAAATAACAAATATTTAAATTAAATGGAAGACGGCAAAATACTAATTTCTCTAAATATCCAAAAGCTAAATAAATTTAAGACTTTCTTATGATTTCAAGTCAGATTTTTCAATTCCAGCTTGTATTAAAGGTATTAGGAATGTGAGAGAAGCGTTGTCAAGGGATTTATACAGGGTGTTTCAGGACTAGTGTAACAAACTTTAACAGCAAAAAATGTCATATAAACATAGGTTCTATTCCTTCTAGTTACCAAAATACAAGAGGTTGAAGTTCTATAAATAACACGACATTTTCAAATTTTTGTAATCAAGATACTTTCGGAAAACAAGAATTTTATTGAAAAATCATACCTTATTTGTCTTAATTAAAAATTGTTGTACTTTTGATTGTATTATTGTTTCATAATGGATGGTTATAGTACTGCTGAATATGCAGATATGATTTTTATTTATGGATTATGTAATGGTAATGCCCGTTATGCGTCCAGAGAATACCAAGACAGATATCCAAATAGACGCCAACTTTCCCATCCCCTATTTGCGCGCATTTTTGTTTTCCGAAAGTATATTGATTACAAAAATTTGAAAATTTCGTGTTATTTATAGAAGTTCAACCTCTTGTGTTTCGGTAACTAGAAGGAATAGGACCTATGTTCATATGACATTTTTTGCTCAAAATGACCTCAGGAATAAGTTGTTCAAGTTTGTTACACTAGTCCTGAAACACCCTGTATATGTACGTACAGTCGTATTTTTTGCTTGGTACACGCTTACCTGTCAAATTATCCAAGTTATTTCAGTATTAAAGTACAAACCAGTTGCGTAATGTCAAGAGAATCAGCAATCCAATTTCTCCCATTACGGAATTCATCATCTAAACCCATGATGTAGAGGGTATCGAGGCCATCCACGATGGTAGCACCCAGGGACATGGTGCCGAAGATGCTTGCGCTGTGACCACGCTTACTGAGCGGGCGCAGCTCGTTCTTGCCCCACGCGAAGCGGACATAGTTATCCCAGGCGTGTTTCATCATCTACAACACAAAACAATACATTGCAGGATATTATTTCAATGGCTTAAAGCAGTGGTTTCCAAACTTTTTCTCTCAGCAGCCCCTTTTTTCCGTAAAAAATTGTCGCGCCCCCCTCATTTTTTAAAACAGTCTAACTTCAAAAATCGTAAATAATTTATTTTATAGAATACAAAAAAAAAGTATCTTTTTCTTAACCTAAAATTATGTATATGACAACATAATAATAGAACAAAATAATGTAACAATATTTATAAACATAAAATTGTAATAAGATTGGAAATAATATTTAATTTAAATTAGGCATAATTAATACAATATAATCATAATTTTTGAGTGTGCTGAATGGGCGCTTGTTTTTCAGTTTCTCGAACCGGGGAATCATTGAAGATATCGCCACTCGCAATTCCTTTTCAACGAATAATCGAGTTCGATATTATGTCTTTAAAACAGCTACAGCGGAAAAGCCTGTTTCACACAAATAAGATGTTACGAAAAGTAACAAAATTTCTAAGGCTTTGTTTGTTAAACTAGGGATATTTTACTGCGAGCGCGAGTTAGAAACACGTGTGTGTTATGATATGAATTGAGAATGTGTTCATAAGCGTCAATTATATTTTTATGTAGCGCGCCCCCCTTGAAACAATCTCGCGCCCCCTTAAGGGGGCGCGCCCCACAGTTTGGAAACCACTGGCTTAGAGTGTTCATGGAAGAAATAACTTATTTTTGGAATGAAAATCGCCTCGTGTTTTTTAATTGCGAGTGACACTGAACTACTTTTGCAGATTTTATTTAATGTGTTTTTCTATTATCGCTTTGTTTATTCAGTTGGATCAGCAATTGCAGATTTGTGTAGTTCTGGAGTACAATTAATGAACTATTGATAAGGCTTTATTGTTTGCTTTCAAATGTTCGTAAAATACCTATTTTAATAGCGACAACTATTTTACATCATACTGCGTGTGATATCCGCAATTGCATATTTATATAGAGGGTTAATTCATTGTATGAACTACTGATTAAGGGTGATTAACTTGATTTTTACCGTCAAAATTTGTAAATTATTTTTGAGATAAATGCTTCAGACAATAAGCCGTTCTGCAATTAAAGCTGTATAATAAATAATTATAAATAAATATATCATCACGCTTTTCAGAAATTACTGGTTGTGGTACTCTGCCGTTGCAGATCTATTTATGAGTGTGAAGTAATATTGTTTGCAGCCAAAAGTTACAAATTATTTTAGTACAGACAAATGCTATTGTTTTTATTCCTTCATTTAATCATTCTATATAATAGAGCTACAATTACAGATCTATACAGATTGTTACTTTACATGTATGAAATACTGATTTAGAGTGATTAATTTTGACTTTATTTCTGCTGTCAATCATTTCTAAATTATTTTAGAGAAAATGCTTCAGAGTGTACAGGGTGTTTCATAACTTAGAGCAAAAAAATTAAAAGGTATATTCTGTACGACGTGCTGATCATGAAACAAAAATTATTTTTTTAAATCGCAAAACTATTTTCCATGTTTCCCAGTTTAAAATTTTTCGTTGCCACTGCCACTGGGTGGATGATTATGTTAAAGTTATTAATTAAATAAAATTCTATTATAAATAACTGCTAATAATTGAATTGTGCAATTATTCTTTCGTAGTTGATACCTACTTCATTGTTTGTGTTTAATAGGAAAGCGAATCCAGTGCAGTACTACAAAAAATGTTTTAGGTTAACAACCCTTAATTTTTCGAATTTAAAAAAAATTCTTTTTGTAAAAAAATTCCCTGACTTCTAGAATATTGACTTATTTCTGAATTTATGGTTACATTTCATATATTATATCATATATTGTAATATAATTGTTTTTTTTTTTTATTAAATTTATAGTAAAAGCAAAATCAATTTGTCTTTCTAAACAGGCAAAGACACAACCTTAAATATTGCATACAGAAAAAACATAGCGCGGTAGAAACGTTAGACAAAACAAAACAGTTTTCAATTAGTAAACATCCTTCGGTTATATTTTCATAGATGGCGGTTCTCACTCTTAAGAAGCAATAAAGGGTATTTGTTGCCAATAAAGGTATACTATCTATCTAATAAAGGGTATTCTGCCAATAAAATCTAAAAATAACTAAATACATTTTGAAATAAAAGTTTGTAGTTATTTTTCTAAAATTAAATTAAAAAATTTAAAGAACAAAAAACTTTTTTCCCTGACATGGAATAAAATTCCCTGACTTTTCGCTGACTTTTCCAGAAATATAAAATTCCCTGACTTTTCCCGGTTTTCCAGGTTAGTCGCCACCCTGACAAACCACAACATAAGACAATTCTATAAATAAAAATAATTCATTGGGTAGACACACACAATTATAAAATGACGCTAGAACAAACAACTTTCTTCCAAGGTTCACTGGTCTCCCACTCGGAGGTCATCGAACATCGATTCTTCATCAGCGAGCGAGTGTAACGCAGCAAGCATCTTCATCTGCTCGTGTCGCCAAAAAAACACCATTCACCCGCCCATCATGATACTTATCGAACTTAAATTACAAATAAATGTTAATTTTTTATCTGCACCACGCGGTGGAGCATCTTTACCGAGCTTTTTACTCTCTACCACTTTTAAGCTTTTTGTTACTTGCGGACATGCCTCAAGTGTATCCTTATCTCTTGCTGAATTCAGCCAGGGTAATTGCTAAATACATTCTTTCATAAACCACTTTTAATCTTTTATCTAATTCAGAATTATCATTCTTGTAATTGTAGATTTAGATGAATGTGTATTATTTTACTTAGGACAAGTAACTATCTTCATTTGCTTTTCAGGATATTTGGATGACGAAGAACATCAGATATTTTTATTGGAAAATGATGACTGTATTTTTTTTTAAAAATCATAATTTAATTTGGTGTTATGACTACCTCAGAAAAGCGACTGACATATATATATTTTAAATTTTAATGTATTTCAAGGGTTCGTGCTACCCTATTTGATAGGACATAGCGTGATGCTATGCATTTAATCAACGTTATTAATTATATTTGTGTACCAAGAGCGCATCTCCATATCTTGTTCAATTTTTAAAATATTGCCCCCGGAAAAGTTAAATTCGTCTTATTCTTCAAGATTTTGTATTTCTCTGAGTCATTATCTTAAGAACTAAATGAGATAATAAGATGAGCAATTTTTCCATTTTTTTCACCAAAATTTTCCCAAAATAGTTATTTGTGTTTTAAGCGCTGCAATTACCGTGTTGGAGTAACAAAGATACTTTACGCTCGTGATGCACACATAATTTTTTCTACGATTGCATCTTAAAATTATTTAAAAACGTATACGTACTGAAAATAAATTCGTTCTGTCAACTGTCAATATGACAAGTTTCTGTTTTGTTTGTATCCCTGGTAACGTTAAGTTGACGTTTTTTGTGGAACAATCGAAAAATATCTTTTTTGCGCGTTGTTCCTATTACACTATTGCAGCTCTCGTCTTCGGCTCGCGCTGCAATTATCGTGTTCGAGTAACAAAGAATCACTTTACGCTCTTAATACACAAATAATTATTATAAATCAATTTATTGAGCGCATCGTTATATGTTGTATAGTTTTTAAGATATAACGATAGGTGTGATTATTTGCAATGTTAAATATTGAAGAAAGTTGTAATAACATTCCCTAGAAATGTAAATATCCCTTCCTCCTCAGGCATGACATCCACTCTCACCTCTTTAACTTTCTCCCTCTTGCCCGTCCAAGTATCATTCCCCTCCGTGAGGTTTTGGTTCAACTCCCCAACAGGCTGATCACTCAAATACCCCTCATGTATATATTCATTGGGAGCGTACTCCATGGTCTCGTTGTCCTGGAGCATCGGCACTGAGCCGTGCTTGTGGTGGGTGAAGTACACCCCCGTCACAGCCATCACCACCACCACGGACATCACGCTAGTGGTTGTTGTACGCGCCATCGGACACAGAGGTTTCTTGCTGATTTGTTGTAGTTAGGAATTTTTAATTAGGGTTGTTAATTATCACAGGCTTGTTTGGTAACTTTTAACCTGTTGGTAATAGGGTGTTTGTCAGAAGGGTTGTTGCGTAGTTTTGGTTTTGTGTTTTCTGTTTCGATATTGTTTGGTTTCTTATACTTATTATTTATTAAAAATATTAAATAAAACTCTAGGCATCGTCGGAGGCCGGCCAGCACAGTTAGTAACCATGGACGCGTTTCGCTCTTGTTAGAGCTCATCAGCATGGTATAACTCACTTCTTCACCTAGAACAAAGTTCATGTGAAGAAGCTTGTGACGAAGAACTGTGCCAGCAGAGAATAAGATCTCTAACAAACGGTAAGATGACATGAGAAGTTCTGTCGAACCATTAATGCCATCTACCGAAAAAAATGAAAAGCTACGCAAGCAATTTAAATAACAACAAAGACAAAATTAATTGTCATTCATGCACTTGGTGAGACTAGGTATAATAAAAATATTAAATAAAACTCTAGGCAAAGTCTCTTTTATTTAATATTTTTATTATACCTAGTCTCACCAAGTGCATGAATGACAATTAATTTTGTCTTTGTTGTTATTATTATTTATTTATAGTTCCTTAAAGTTAAATACAAATATAGTATGTTATGCATCAAGGGAGGGAAACAAGCGATTATTCCCGCATGCGAAGTTGGCAAACCGAGACGTAAGCGAGGGCTGAAGTCGAGGTTTACCAACTTCACACAAGGGATAATCGCGCCCTCCCGTGAAGCATATTATACTTTTCGTAACAAGTGCACAAAAATACTGTCTTATCGGGATAAATGTCAAATATGGGTTGCGTAACTAGTTGCCTAGGAAACACCGCAAACAGCTAATATCTCTAGGGAGAGAAACATGCTACCTAATAATGTTTCTCTCCCTAGGGGAGAAAAGCAGTGTTTCTCTCTCTAAAATTAGGGAATAAGAACGTGTTTCTTGTGCATGTGTTACAAAAATTATTTCGCGATCCCTTTTCTTTTGTGTGATCAAAACAAAAGTTTATATAAATAAAAATAAATATATCATCACGCCTTTTACCCATTACTGGGTATGGCACTCTGCCTAAGCAGATCTCGGTAAGTGATATATTTTGTCGCGTGAAATGCGGTTACCAGCCGTCAAATCACGGGCTTCAAAGATATTAGTGGAGAGGGAGTCACAGGGGTAGATTTTTAAATTGGTGAAAATTGTTGTCGACTGTGGGGATCGAACCAGGGTTCTCAAGATCCACAGGCCGACTCGATACCACTGAGCCACCTACCCCAACAAAAGTTTATAAAGTTTATAAGTTTATAAGAGGCTGATTTAATAACACGATTTCAGAAAGTAGTATTATTTTATTTATGTTACGCTGTACAACAAGAACTTAATCCTAATTACAAGTACAGTACAGAGTCCGGAGTCTCCGAGCCGCAGTGTGCTAGTTCATATAATTCAAATTCCGTAAAGCTATCCACACCACCGTACCTACTGCATAATATGGTTTCATAGGAATTTTGATATGTTGGTTTAATAGTTTGTAGAATTTATTGTTCTTTGTTTTTAAGTTTGTTAATTTTTAGTGGCACACTATTGCTATCTCGAGAAGTATAGAAGCTACTAAGTCGGTTAAATTAACAAACAATTTCTATTTTATAGAAATAAATAAATAAATATATCATCACGTCTTTTACCTATTACTGGGTGTGGTAGATCTCGGTAAATGATATATTTTTATAAGCGAAACAAGAATTTTTTTAAACCAGTAATTCTCAAAATACAGGATGTATCATTTTTATTTTTTTGTGCGACCTTCTCTAATGTCTTCGCGATATACCGAGACATCGAGATTCTTACTTTATACGGTAAAGTAAATAAATAAATAAATATATCATCACAACTTTTACTCATTACTGGGTGTGGCACTCTGCCTAAACAGATCTCGGTAAATGATATATTTTTTACGGTAAAGTCGTTGCGTTATAACAATAAAGAAATAAGTTTTTCGTCCTAAAATTATAATGATTTTTTTTGTATGATTCAATAAGATAAAAAATTGATATTAAATATAAAATGATGATAACTGTAATATTTGAGTAAATAATTTGGCATAAGGAATGCTGAATCGCTATCAGAGCCAAAGATCAAGAGTGATAGAAACTTCAGTTGTTTATGGTGACAGCCACTTTAAAAAACAAGGAAAAAACAAGCTGTCTCCCGTATAGTCCTAATGGTTCTCGATGCACGGACGAATTAAGTTCTCAAGTGACCGAGATCACTTGGATCACTTTGACAAGTTGCTCTGTTTCTTGTTCTGACGTATCGGACGGCCGAGCTCCTGATTCTGATAAAAAAACAGATCCATTATCTAACATGGCCTACTAGTAATGACGGATCTGTTATCAGGACTTCTTATCAGTTTCATACGTTTATCTGATAATGAATTACATTCGATTACATGCGATGAAATTAAATTTTTGTAATTCGAATTCATTAATAGGACTTTTTTGTCATTTACTTTTTTTTGTTTTATCACGAAATATTTTATTATTTTGGATTTAGGTTTTTGTTGTTTGAACAGGCGATAAGATAGCTTACTAGCAGTATTGCCATATGCTATTTGTTACATAATTGTTACTTATAGTTAAATTCGAACCATTCAGATACAATCGCATTTTTAGATATAACTTGAAGTCGGTGAGTTAGATTTAAATGAACGTACATTTTTATATCGGTTTTATCCAGGGTTCGAAGATATATATCGATCGATATATATCATGATATTTATTTTGATATATATCGTCATATTTTTGCAATGATATATATCCATTATATAAAAATATCAAATAGTTTTTGAGATATAGCCTCCGGAGAAGTGAAATTTTTCGAATTTTTCAGTTCTTCTACTTTTCCGAGGCTATATCTCAAAAACTAAATGTGATATGAAAACGCGCTCAACGGCATTAATTTTCTCGTGCTTCAGTTAACTTATAAACATAGTTTCAGCGATTTTTATTTTTTTTCAATTTTTCGCCAAAAAAATCGCAAAAAGCGGTTTTTTAACATTTTCTCGAAAACCAGAAGTCATATGCATTTGAAGATTGCACCACTGGATTCAGTGGGTCAAAATACATATGTATGTAAATTTTCGTTTTAATAATCCTACGATTAAGGATTTTTGGGAAAATTGAATTAAAATCTGAAAAAACCAAAGGGATACCCCTTAGGAAATAATTAAAAATATTAAATTGCATAAAATTGTATGAAAATTTGCTTATAAGTCAATTCGGACACGGGGAATTCAACGCCGTTGAGCGCATTTCCATATCTTGTTTAGTTTTTGAGATATAGCCTCCGGAAAAGTGAAATTTTTCGAATTTTTCAGTTTTTCTAAATGTGTACAAAAACAAAAATTAAAAAAAAAATATCCAAAAAGTGATATTTATCTGATATATATCCTATATATCAGATATTTTGATATTTATTATAAATATCATGATATTTACGAACCCTGGTATCTAGTTACTTATCCACTGAGTTTTGATTATCTGATTGCAAAAAACTTATTTCTTTAGTTAAGGCGATTGATTACTAGTCGTCCAAATACAAAAAAAAACACTGCTTAGCTTGCTTATTACAATTAACTTTAAATTTACGATTTTCGAAATAACAAAAATATTGTACAGTAGCTTATGCTTGTTTAATACCATTTTTTTTTCGTTTAAAGTTTTTCTAAATTGTATGTATTATAACTTAAATATAAAACAATTAAAAAAAAACTGGTATTAAATAAAAGAATCATTAATGAATTTTTAGAAAATTAGAAACTGTTAACAATTATCATAACATTTATAGCAATTTTAATAGGAAAAAGTTGTTAAATTCTAAAGCAAAAAATCTGATGTGGACACCACATGACTTCCTTGTACGCGTATTAAACTATAGATATTTTTGTAATTGCATATATTTTACATTAAATCTTTTATTTAATTTTTTTTTTAAATCAAAAAATATATAATATTTAAATTTAGATATCTCGCTTATGCAAAAGGCTAATTTAAAAATTCTTAATGTGCTAGATGCAGAATTTAATTCTCTAAAACTTTTATATGCAGCATTTATTTCTAAAATAAAAATAATACCATTTTTTTCAAGGAAAACTGTTAGCAACTTCATGTAATGTATCACTTCTGGTTAGTGTATTTTAACCAAAATCTATTATGTTATTTCCATTGATATAGTAGTCTTATATACCAAATATGGAAAGTTTTAAATTATATTTGAATATAGTTTTTCATGAAAATCTATTATAGGCTTCAAGTAAAGTACCACTTCCGGTAGTTGTATAATGACCAAAAAGGGAGGTGCACAACTAGATGTTATAACAGTCCTAAATACAAAATTTTAACTTTCTACGGCTTACCGTTTTTGAGTTATGCGAGGTACATACGTACGTACAGACGTCACGACGAAATTAGTCAAAATGGATTCAGGGATGGCCAAAATGCGTATTTCCACTGAAATCTGAGAACCGAAAATTTTCGCGATTACAATACTTCCTTTACTTCGTACAAGGAAGTAAAAATGATAAATTAAATTCGTTGTTACGCAAATAGGAAATACAGCTTGTGTTGCACACTCAATATAACCACTCTGTACATATTAGTACATCTTGCTAAGTACGTTTTTAAAAGCAGCACATAAAAAGCTGAATCCAACTAACAAAACAAAGAAAGAAAATATAAAAAATCCGCATAGACATCTCTGTCGCCATAAACATTGAATATGCAGGAATGTAGAAGGCTGATGTCTGATGCTCCTCTGTTTACTCACTCATCCGTTCGTTGCTATGCAATGCCGTCTGTCACAAAGTGAATGTTCTACGCGAAATATATGATTTTATTGTCGGTGTCCGAGTCTCCGCATATAACTTATCTATTCACGCCTAAACAGAAAAACGATACTGGCGGTAAATTATGAGAAACGGTCAAGTAGCCACTGGACGTCGTAAATGTTGCTATAGCAACTAACTAAACAAGTTGAAGACGATGCAACAGTCATCTTATCGTGTTATAGCGAAGATATCAATTTAATAATTCTTAACTGTCTTGTTCAACTATAAATTTTAAATTGTATTGTGTGATTTATTGGTGTTAAGATATTACCTTTACTAAAGGTCAGTCTTTAACTAATTAATTGCTACGGTCTCGTATTTGTCTAATTTTTAACTAATATTGCATCGAAATTATTGGTATCTATAATAGTTATTTGTTTATCACGGAAACATGCTTCAACTGTCTGTAATAATAATAAAAATATAGTATGTTATGCATCAAGGAAGGGAAACAAGCGATTATTCCCTTGTGTGAGCCTTCAGCCCTCGCTTACGTCTCGGTTTGCCAACTTCACACAAGGGATAATCGCGCTCTCCCGTGAAGCATATTATACTTTTCGTAACAAGTGCACAAAAATTACTGTCTTATCGAGACAAATGTCAAATATGGGTTGCGTAACTAGTTACCTAAGAAACGCCGCAAACAGCTAATAATCGTAGGGAGAGAAACATGCTACCTAGGGATAGAAACATGCTACCTAGGGGAGAAAAGCAGTGTGTCTCTCTTTAAAATTAGGGAATAAGAACGTATTTCTATTGCATGTGTTACGAAAAAATTACTGTCTTATTGGGACAAATGTCAAATAAGGGCTGCGTAACTAAAACAGCTAATAATCGTAGTCTCTAGAGAGAGAAACATCCTACCTAGGGAGAGAACTTAATGTTTCTCTCCCTAGGAGAGAAAAGCAGTGTTTCTCTCTCTAAAATTAGGGAAAAAGAACGTGTTTCTATTGCATGTGTTACGAAAAAATTACTGTCTTATCGGGACAAATGTCAAATAAGGACTGCTTAACTAAAACAGCTAATAATCGTAGTCTCTAGGGAGAGAAACATCCTACCTAGGGAGAGAACATAATGTTTCTCTCCCTAGGAGAGAAAAGCAGTGTTTCTCTCTCTAAAATTAAGGAATAAGAACGTGTTTCTTGTGCATGTGTTTCGAAAAAATTACTGTCTTATCGGGGCAAATGTCAAATAAGGGCTGCGTAACTAAAACAGCTAATAATTGTAGTCTCTAGGTAGCATGTTTCTCTCCCTAGGGGAGAAAAGCAGTGTATCTCTCTTTAAAATTAGGGAATACGAACGTGTTTCTTGTGCATGTGTTACGAAAAAATTACTGTCTTATCGGGACAAATGTCAAATAAGGGCTGCGTAACTAAAACAGCGTAGTGTCTAGGGAGAGAAAAATTACTGTCTTATCGGGACAAATGTCAAATATGGGATGTGTAACTAGTTACCTAGGAAACGCCGCAAACAGCTAATAATCGTAGTAAACATTATGTTTCTCTCCCTAAGGGAGAAAAACAGTGTTTCTCTCTCTAAAATTAGGGAAGAAGAACGTGTTTCTTGTGCATGTGTTATGAAAAATTATTTTATTAATATAAAAAATATTAAAGTGATTATGTACTGAAGTTAGTTAATTATAAATGAAGAGAGATCAATACTTCCGGCAGTAAAGACGACACTTCCTGTCTTGTAGTTAATACAGTAATAAAGTGTAGTTAATACTGGGTAATGAATGAGAAACGGTTATAATCCAAGGTGGCTGGTGGTTGGTGGCTGGTTGCTGGTGCGGTTTTAATTGGTGACAGAACAAACCGCGGGATCATGCATCATCAAGGCGGCTGCGGCTGCGGCTGCTGTGAGCTTTGTCTAGTATAAAAAGCGCTCGGAAATACACTCTAGGCAAAGTAGCTACGAGTTATGAATCGTTTCCGGTTAGCAGCTAGCAGCTGACAATGAACAAGAGGAATTCGCTTCATGAAACTAAATCAACTACAAAACTATAAAGCTATCAATAATCAAACCTAAAGATTAGGACTGTATCACAGAGTGGTGAAATAAAACGTATTGAACACTTCCTAATCATCCGTTAACCTTTTTAACATCGGCACGCTTAACATAAGTGATCCGAGTGACGTCACGATCATTAATAAATTTTTATTTATGTATGATATCAACAGTGATGTGATATTGCATGTAAATATTTACTGTTTTATTTGTGTTTACATACGACTGGAAGAATCCATTTTAATTGAGTGATTTATGCATCATTGAGGACAATGGCTATTTGATTGTTCTGTGCCACATGAATTGTGAAATTCTGCCCTAGAAACTTCAAACAGTTTTAAACTTTGGAATTACGGGAAAATAGAAATTTGTTCTAATTTACTACTCTGTTTGAATTTTAAAATAACTATCGGCGTACCCACTCAAGCTAAAAATATATAAATTCTGTGAGTCCAGACCCTGTTGTATAGAGTAGCATAATTAAATAGATTAATTAATTTTTCTACTCTCCTTATTAAAATGTCATTAAAACTAAATAACGTCTTCATCACATGTTTTGACAAGTCGTAGCTTCGAACGTTTTAATTACAGTTTAGGATATTAGGCACGGTGTGAAGTTAGCTACAGGCATATGTCACTTTTTTAAATCGTTCATACAACTTTAAAAATAATTGTTGTTAATAAAAATATAAAGTAAACACTTGGCTATGTTTCACAAAATTCAGCCTCCAAATCACCTTATGAGGGCATCGTCAGAGGCTGGCCAGCACAGTTCAGTTAGTAACCATAGACGCGTTTCGCTCTTATTAGAGTAACTGAACTGTGCTGGCCAGCCTCTGACGATGCCCTCATAAGGTGACTTGGAGGCTGAATTTTGTGTGTTTACTTTATATTTTTATTAAACCTTGTTTCACCAAGCGTTGGATGACAATTAATTTTGTCTTTGTTGTTAAATAATTGTTGTCTTTATTTGCTACCATAGAAAAAGAATAGTATATAACTTGTTTTATAAACTTGTTACGTAATATACTATTATACAATTAGAAGTGAAAAAAAAAATAGTTTTTAAAACTTCAAACGTGTTGGAAAATTTTATATGATGTCTAAGGAAATAAATAAATAAAAATAGTAACAAGAAAGTAAAATTAAATCAATGAAAATGAACTATTTACTTTTTTGTTCTATTATTTTATCAATTTGTAAAATAAACGATTAACTGCGGAAAATAACAATGTTAATTGTGCTAAATTTATAATTACAGTTAGATAATTTTTAATTACAGCTATAATTTAAGTTTCTCAAATGTTTTATTTGCTATGAATTGACCTTTGATAACATGATATAAAAATAATGAAATAATATAAATTCTAGGAAAGTGTACATTTTTCATTCTTCAATTGAAATCTTTCATTTCTAAGAATTGAATGAAGCGGAAATCGAGTTTAAAATGTCAAGTAATGTTTGTACGTAGAAACAAATAACTAATATATACATATTGTTTTGTTAACTTGGGTTCTGCTCTAACAATAGTACTAAACAGTTCAATGAACACTTATTCATACCGAAAATTAGCGATTTTATTCTAAATGTTTTTAAATTGAATCATACTGACCGGTTCAATGATATGCAAACTGATTAACAATGATTCATTTTATTTTTCTGCTATGATACAACATTCCTAAATTATTTTATATAAGACTGATTTAAATAAAACTATAAGTCTAATTATTGCGGCATTGCAATTACATAAATACTTGACTTTCAGGTCTCTATTAGTGAAAGAAAAAACTATATTTCTGAATATTAAAACTGTACTATATTGCTGATCTGGAACTACTCAGGAAATTTAAAAAATAAATAAATAAATATATCATCACGCCTTGTACCCATTATTTGGTGTGGCACTCTGCCTAAGTAGATCTCGATAAGTGATATATTTCTTCACGTGAAGCGCGGTTACCAGCCGTCAACGCACGCCCCTCCCCCCCAATTAAATTAAATTTTAATGTGGTGAAAAGAGTTTGTCGGTTGTGGGAATCGAAAACGGATTCTAAAATTAATTTTCCATATTTAAATAAATAAAATAAATATATCATCACGCCTTTTATCCATTACTGGGTGTGGCACTCTGCCTAAACAGATCTTGGTAAGTGATATATTTTTTCGCGTGAAGTGCGGTTACCAGTCGTCAAATCACGGCCTCCAAAGATATTAGTGGAGGAGGAGCCACAGGGGTAGATTTAAATTGGTGAAAATTGTTTATCGGCTGTGGAGATCGAACCTGGGTTCTCAAGATCCACAGGCCGACTCGATACCACTGAGTCACCTATCCCATAACATTAACATTTTATATTTTTTGTATTTACAGTTTTGGTTTAATTTTATTACGGAAGCAACAAACATCATATTAAGAAATGATCATTGTATTTACATTTAAATTCTACACGTTCGTTTTCGGCTTGGGAAATGAAACGACACTTTCGAGAAAATATGTCTCACTTTCTTTCGATGTTACACAAAAGAGAATTTTGAATGTTAATTGAGGTAGGTGGTTCAGTGGTATCGAGTCGGCCTGTGGATCTTGAGAACCCAGGTTCGATCTCCACAGCCGACAAACAAT
This sequence comes from Pterostichus niger, assembly GCA_947425015.1. Lineage (NCBI taxonomy): Eukaryota > Metazoa > Arthropoda > Insecta > Coleoptera > Carabidae > Pterostichus > Pterostichus niger. The sequence continues at coordinate 759,027 of OX380341.1, read as the reverse complement.
TAAATCTACCCCTGTGGCTCTCTCTCCACTAATATCTTTGATGGCCGTGATTTGACGGCTGGTAACCGCACTTCACGCGAAAAAATATATCACTTATCGAGATATGCTTAGGTAGAGTGCACACCCAGTAATGGGTAAAAAACGTGATGACATATTTATTTTATTTATATTTAATAATAATTAAGCATGACATCATCTAGTAGATAATATTTTTGGCAGCTTGCGTTGAAATATTGGACATGTGAGTGTTTGTAAGTAAAGTAGCGGGTGAGTCAGTGTAGTATAAAAAACGCGAATTTAGTATTGAATTTGTCGGACAGCAACAAAGCAACATCTGGCAAAGAATGCCACAATAACATCGTGAATTCCAGCTGTAGAAATGCAGTCAAGCAAGCTTGGATGGCTCTCGCATTTGTTTATCGGAATTCTTCAACACAATTTAACTGCACAGCGAAATTAAATACTGGCGATTTTAATTTCTTCAGGTTAGCTATTTACTGTGTTTTAATGAACTTTCAATAATGGCCTGAATCGTTAATATTTCATTATTTATACAAGTATACCTCAAATAAAATTTCTATTTACTACTACGAGACACATGTTATATTTTTGTACGTGACGTTTCACTTGTTGCAAAATTGTTCTAAACAATAAATATTGATTTATTTATATTAGTAATTACTTTTCTTTCAAATCAAAAAACGTAAATGTTCGTATAGTTATTTTATAGTTAATTGCATTGCAATCATTTTTAATCAAATTTAATTTAACAGCTTTCATACCGTATATTTTCCTACGACAAACAATTTTAAATTATTAGAAAGAAAAATGTATTATAGCTAGATGTTGCACCGTTAAAACTTATACTTTAAACTAAACTAAAATAAAATATGACACAATGCAAAGCATGTGCTGTAAGCATAATCTTACAGTTTTACTTAAAATAAATTTCAAGTATTTTTTTATAATAAATATCAAAATAAACACTTGTCTAAGTCTCACAAAATTCAGAGACTTAGACAAGTGTTTATTTTGATATTTATTATTAAACCTAGTTTCATCTAGTGAGCATTTAAAGACAATTAATTTTGTCTTTGATGTTTTTTATTTTTTTATAATTTAGAATTGTTTGCTTTGATATTAGAATCCGAAGATTCCAAGAAGCTGTACTGTAATTGAGATTAAGTTACTGTTGTACAGAGTAACATAAATAAATATAGAATGCCAAATATCAAAGATAGTACAGTACATAGATTTAAATCTTACTATAAATTATATTTAAAAATACGTATGTATCAGAGTCGCTTGTATTCTACATTAAGCTATTGTTATGCTGTCAATTAAGTTAAGAATTTATATTATTAAACTAAATTGAATATAGAAACAATTATTTTTAATGTAAGAGTTTATCGAAGTAAACTAGAACATGAATCTGTTGAACAGTTGCTGGACTGTGCTTTAAATACTAACAGTCAATTAAGTAAAATTATATAGAAGTGTAAAATAATGTTGAATTAATTAATAAACAATTTGGAAAACCATGCTTTGATCAGGAAAATGACGCAAGATAAGAAGTTTAAAACGATATACGAATAGATACATTTTCATTCGAATTTTCGCTCCTATCTCGATACCATTGGGTCAAATTACATTCCCCGAAAGTACTTAAATGTCTATATTTAAACAAATTTTCCTCCTCAATTTTCTTTAAAAATGACGTATTAAAGGAATTTTCCGCAAGATGCAAGTTAGCACTCCACTAATATATTTGGAGGCCGTGATTTAACGGCTGGTAATCGCACTTCATGCGAAAAAATATATCACTTACCGAGTTCTGCTTACGGCAGAGTGCCACATCCAGTAATGGGTAAAAGGCGTGATGATATATTTATTTATTTTATGGGGTAGGTGGCTCAGTGGTATCGAGTCGGCCTGTGGATCTTGAGAACCCTGGTTCGATCCCCACAGCCGACAAACAATTTTCACCAATTTAAACGTCTACCCCTGTGGCTCCCTCTTCACTAATATCTTTGAGGGCCGTGATTTGACGGCTGGTAACCGCACTTCATGCGAAAAAATATATCACTTACCGAGTTCTGCTTACGGCAGAATGCCACATCCAGTAATGGGTAAAAGGCGTGATGATATATTTATTTATTTATTTTATGCAACTTAGTTAAATCGTTTTCTAAGGCCAAAAAACGCTGACAAGCATAATTAAGGGATGGTGGTACAGCTGGTCGTCAGTAAATTAAACTAAGAAATTGACTATTGTCAAATTTTCAGTTACTTTCTTAATTTTATACAACTGTCAAAGTTTGGTATATCTTAGAACATATTTGTAACTTATATTTTGTTATAAATAATGTAATTATTGCATAAGTCCGCCAGTAAAGTATTCGAAGTCGAAGATCCCGAGTTCGACACCACATTGCGGCTCGGTGAAACTGAACCCTGTACTGTAATTAGGATTATTGGTGCTATTCTCTAATTTTCTATAACACTACAGTTCAGTAAATTTGAACAAAAGCGCATAGATTTTTATTGACAAATACATTTAGTGCCATTTGACAGTTAAATATGATGAGCTTTTGTTCAAATTTACAGAACTGTAGCGTTATAGACAATTACAGAATAGCACCATAAATTCCTGTTGTACATGGTAACATAAATACAATAAATATTAAGTATAATAGCCCAGTCCGCCAGTAAGGTATTCGAAGTCGAAGATCCCGAGTTCGACACCACATTGCGGCTCGGTGAATCTGAACCCTGTACTGTAATTAGGATTATTGGTACTATTCTGTAATTTTCTATAACACTACAGTTCTGTAAATTTGAACAAAACCGCATAGATTTTTATTGACAAATACATTTAATGCCATTTGACAGTCAAATATGATGCGCTTCAAATTTACAGAACTGTAGCGTTATAGACAATTACAGAATAGCACCATAAATTCCTGTTGTACAAGGTAACATAAATACAATAAATATTAAGTATAATAGCCCATCATTATTATTATTTATTATTTATGTTACTTTGCACAACAGGAATTTAATCCCAATTACAGTACAGGGTCCGCATTCACCGAGCCGCAGTGTGGTAGTTTATATAATTTTTAGCTTGAGTGAGATCCGAACTCAGGATCTCCGGATTCGAATTCTATATTGCTATCCACACCACCGTACTGACAGATTATTCACATGTAGCTAATAAAATAGTAGTTCGGATTTCACTCTACTTGATAGCTCCCCTTGTACCTACTGTCATTACAATTAATTTATAATTATGACGTATAAGAAACCGCCATGAAACAGAAAACAAAACCCATCGCAACAGCACAACATACGTAACAGTGTTGTTGAATATCATGTGATCATGTTAGTTGCAGGTCCTCACTACACTACACTACACAGAGCACTAGTCACACACACTTTACCAACTGACGAACTGAGCGCGAGTGTACACGGTACACGATACACGGTACTCTGTACAGTGTCTGAAGCTGAAGACCGCGATGCTTGCAACAGCGGGAACCGTTGTGTACTAAACAGCGTCAGCGACAGCGACAGCAACAGCGACAGCGAGGAGAGATATCGCTGAAACGAACACGAACAGAGGAATGACGATTGGGTTTGTGGGAGTTTTGGTGATTGCTGTGTCGCTAAATATTACTGGATATGTTCTATTTAACTTATATTCTTATTTACTTCTCTATGCGTGACACGTTTTTAAGAAACCGTCATTGAAATTTGTCTTGTCCACTCAGGGGCGGATCCAGGAGGGGTCATGAAGGTCATGACTTTTTTTAAGCATGGACTATTTTTTAAATGTTGGCCCTAATACATAATAATGATTATTTACGATAACTCAATTTGTTAAACAAATTAAATTGAAAATATTATCTAAGAACTTAAAATTCTAAGATAATTAAGAACTATTGTTTGATTTATTATTCTAATAAATAGGCAAAAACCAATATTTTGTGGAGATATTATTTCGACCTGCAGATGGGAGAGGTATTCTATTTAAGACCTAGTCAAGTATGTGACTACCGACATTTGCACTTAGAAAATCAACTTCTAATTACTAATAATTTTTGTATTCTATTGAAGAATCGTTTTTTTTTTATATTTAGAAGATGAGCAAACTCCCCCCCCCCCCGGACAAAATTCGCTCCATGACCCCCCCACCCCTAATTCGAAGTCTGGATCCGCCCCTGTCTCTACTAGCAAGTTCGATTCCCTGACAAGCAATTTTTACCCCTGTGGCCCCTTTGAGGGGACGTGGTGTAACGGCTGGTAACGCACATAAATATATCACTTCCAGAGCTCTACTACGGCAAAGTAATGGCTAAAAATGCGCAATGAATTATTTATTTTTACATTTATATTTTATTATCACCAATTTAAACCTACCCCTGTGGCTCCCCCTCCACTAATATCTTTGGGGGCCGTGATTTGACGACTGGTAATCGCACATCACGCAAAAAAAATATATCACTTATCGAGATCTGCTTAGGCAGAGTGCTACACTTAGTAATGGGTAAAATGCGTAATGATATATTTATTTTTACATGTATATTTAATGCGTAATGATATATTTATTGTTACATGTATATTTAATGCGCAATGATTTATTTATTTTTACATTTATATTTTATTTTCACCAATTCAAATCTACCCCTGTGTCTCCTCCTCCACTAATATATTTGGGGGCCGTGATTTGACGACTGGTAATCGCACATCACGCAAAAAAAAATATATCACTTATCGAGATCTGCTTAAGCAGAGTGCCACACTCAGTAATGGGCAAAATGCGTGATGATATACTTATTTTTACATTTATATTTAATAAAGATAATAATTATTATCAATTTTGGTCAATCTTATTTTTATCTCCAATGCTATTTGAAGATTCCATATCAATTTAGTATGTTTGCAAAACAACAAAACCAACGACCTTAAGGTTATTTTAAAATCATTTAAAAACTAATTATTAACCGTTACAATCCATTACATTCTTGAAAGACTAACAAATAACTTTTCCATTAAGAAAACTCATTTTTCATAACACTTTTATCATTTGTTAGTTACACAAAGAAAGTTTACCCTCCGAGAACAATAAATATTGTACAAGAAACTAACAACAATTACATGAAGATATGTATACGAACTACATCTTGTGAAGATAAGTATTCAAATATACATTGTCTTGATTGTATTATCTACTTCTTAGAATCGCGGGTTTACCACCGGAAAGATTTTATTTCATTGCGTTTTATTCTAATAAGTAAATTATACAATGTGCAGATGAAATAAGACTTTGTGGGTGTTGTCATTCTACAGCTGGTACTGATTACCGTACTATACAGGGTGTTTCAGGACTAGTGTAACAAACTTTAACAGCTTATTCCTGAGGTCATTTTGAGCCAAAAATGTCATATGAACATAGGTCCTATTCCTTCTAGTTACCAAAATACAAGAGGTTAAAGTTCTGTAAATAATACGAAATTTTGGTTAACACAATATGAAATAAGATTACAAATTTTAAAAAAATTACAGCACGTGTTTAAAATGAGCGCCTTGAACTCGTATGCATGTTAATATTAATAAATAAAATTAATGAAGACAAATAAGGTATGACTTTTCAATAAAACTCTTGTCTTCCGAAAGTATCTAGTAGTAACTAGAAGGAATAGGACCTACGTTCATATGACATTTTTGGCTCAAAATGACCTCAGGAATAAACTGTTAAAGTTTGTTACACTAGTCCTGATACACCCTGTATAGTAATAGTAAGTGTAAAATCTATGATATATTTTTAATATTTGTGCAATAAAATGCGATAGATATAGCATAAAATCAAAATGATTTTTTTTGTTAACTTTGTGTGCCTGTAACTTAAAATCTAATAGTGATAATTAAATTATGTTTGAAAATTTGGATTCTCCGTGCTTTTCTTTGTATAAGCTGTAAATATGAACTGAATCTAGTGTAAAATAATCATTTTAGAAACTTGAAAATGGGAAATGATCCAACAGTTTTAGCAATTTTGCTAACTTTATTTGACTGTAACTCAAAATCTAATAAAGATAATTAAATTTTGTTTGAAAATTTGAATTCCTCGCGGTTTTTTGAGTATATAAATATACTTTTTAAATATATGTTCTGTAAGATAATTGTTTGAGAAATGTTACTCGAAAAATTGAACGAGTTTATCAAAGCCCAAATATTTTTTTTTCAAAAATGTCTGAAAATATGTATATAGCATCTTCTCATCACGAGGATTTCAAATTTTCAAACCGCAGTTTTATATCTTTTTTCGTTCTCGAGATATTGAGGTTTAAAAATAGGTCTAAAAATTACCTATTTTATCCATTTACCCAAAAATGGGGACAGTTACGAACTTATGGATTTCACCATTCGATTCTACGGAAAAAAATACATAAATATGGTAATTTTCAGAACTTTTGCTTCATGGATAAAAGTGTGAGAACAAAAAAATTGAAAATGACTGAAAATCGTGAAAATCTTAAGGTAAACCCCTTCAAAAATAGTTAAAATATGGCCATTTTCGTTTTTTTGTAATAAAAAATTTATTCGTATGAATTTTTAGCTGAAAATTTACATACTTATGTATTTTCACGCAAGGAATTCACTGGTGTTCACAGATTTTAATTATCTTTTAAATTATTTGAGATATTGGCAAAATAAAATTTTGACAAAAATCCGAAATTTTTCAAAATTTTCAAAATAAAGGTACAAGTTAATTAGCGCACGAGAAATACACTCGTTCAAACCGCATTTCAATATCTCTTTTAGTTTTCGAGATATGGGCTCTTAAAGTTGACATTTTAAAAAAGTGAAAAATCGCTATAACTCAAAAACTAAGAAAGATATGAAGATGCGCTCACCGCCATTCGATTTCTCGTGCTCCAAATTATATAGAACCTAGTTTTTAGAAAAATCATTTTTTCATTTTTTTCACCCTCCATCACATTGTCACAAGATTTGCCGTTATTTATTTATGTTACTCTGTACAACAGGAACTTAATCCCAATTACAGTACTGGGTCCGCACTCACCGAGCCACCGAGCCGCAGTGTAGTAGTTTATATAATATTTAGCTTGAGTGAGATTCGAATTCCGTATTGCTATCCACACCACCGTACTGACGGACAGTGTAATACTACACGTAAAGGCTTATTGAAGTCAGTGCTTAACAGGAATATCCTATAATACAATACGTTTTGTGAAAAATGAAAAATACATGTACTCTATTTGTTGAGTCATGTTACGAGGTATTGTTAGCGTGATTTCTCGTTTAAATCCCATTATAAATAGATGCGTTTTGGAATATGTTTATGGGGTTTTGTAGTGCGCCAAGCAGTGCCATTTTGCCATTTTAATACTCGCGTTTCATTGCCATGAATATCTAAATGTCAATGTGAAATATTACCATCATTCGAGAACGTGCGATGTTCGCGTACTTTAACGCATAAGGATATGGAAATCGTACGATTTGTTCATTGCGTTTAAAAGTAGAAAGTACATTTCAGGAAGAAAGTCATGCACTCATGTTTAATTGAATACTAACTTCAATATGTATTATATGCGTTTATACTATCTTATTTCATGGTACAATCACTTATTAATTATTGTTATTTTATGTAAGATATTTGTTATATTTACATACATAACATCACGCTATATTTCTACAAATGGGATAGCAGGAACTCCTCAAACATTCACTAAACATTTATACTAACTAAATAAACAATTAAATTAAAATCGTCCGTCAGTACGGTGGTGTGGATAGCAATATGGAATTTGAATCCGGAGATCCCGAGTTCGAATCGCACTCAAGCTAGAAATAATATGAACTACTACACTACGGCTCGGTGAGTGCGGACCCTGTACTGTGATTGGGATTTAATTCCTGTTGTACAGCGTAACATAAATAAATAAATATATCATCACGTCTTTTACCCATCACTGGGTGTGGCACTCTGCCTAAGCAGATCTCGGTAAGTGATATATTTTTTCGCGTGAAGTGCGGTCACCAGCCGTCAAATCATGGCCCCAAAGATGTTAGTGGAGAGGGAGCCACAGGGGTAGATTTAAATTGGTGAAAATTGTTTGTCGGCTGTGGGGATCGAACCAGGGTTCTCAAGATCCACAGGCCGACTCGATACCACTGAGCCATCTACCCCATAAAATCACACAGCGTAATATAAATAAATAAATATATCATCACGCCTTTTACCCATTATTAGGTGTGGCACTTTGTCGTAGCAGATCTCGGTAAGTGATATATTTTTTCGCGTGAAGTGCGGTCACCAGCCGTCAAATCATGGCCCCAAAGATGTTAGTGGAGAGGGAGCCACAGGGGTAGATTTAAATTGGTGAAAATTGTTTGTCGGCTGTGGGGATCGAACCAGGGTTCTCAAGATCCACAGGCCGACTCGATACCACTGAGCCATCTACCCCATAAAATCACACAGCGTAATATAAATAAATAAATATATCATCACGCCTTTTACCCATTATTAGGTGTGGCACTTTGTCGTAGCAGATCTCGGTAAGTGACATATTTTGGGGTTACTAGCCGTCAAATCACGGCCCCCAACGATATTAGTGGAGGAGGAGCCACAGGGGTAGATTTAAATTGGTGAAAATTGTTTGTCGGTTGTGGGAATAGAACCAGGGTTCTCAAGATCCATAGACCGACTCGATACCACTGAGCCACCTACCCCATAATTAAATTAAAAAAATTGAATACAGGACATACCTCCGTTTTGACATAACATTCATGATTTATCCTTTGTTTTAAACTGGCACACTTATTAAAAAATGAATTTCCACAATTACAATTAATAATAATAATTAACTGTACACTATTTATAATTACAATATAAGATTGAAGTCTACAATTATATTCCGAGTCTAATAAATTAAACATTTATTGACATCTATTAGCCTTAAATTAAAATATTTATATAAAAAGTTAAAAATAATTAATCACCTACAGTTTAATTTCCTTTATTTAATATTCTAGTTAATTCAATAAACATATAAGTACATTACAAGAATATTATGTAACAAGTTTTATAAATGTCTCATTCGCTATACGAGTGTAAATAATTATACCATTGTTTTCCAGTTGTCATGTAAGTAAAATATAAATAAATATAAATATATCATCACGCCTTTTATCCATTACTGGATGTGGCACTCTACCTAAGCAGGTCTCGGTAAGTGATATATTTCTTCGCGTGAAGTGCGGTTATTACGGCCCCCAAAGATATTAGTAAAGAGGGAGCTACAGAGCTAGATTTAATTGTTTGTCGGTTGTAGGGATCGAACCAGGGTTCTCAAGATCACCACTGAGCCACCTACCCCATATTAATTTCTTCTTTTAATTGAGGAAACGACATTTTACTTTCCAGAGTATTTCGTTTATCCATATCCATTCATTTATTCCAAATTGTCGAGATTATAAACAACAGAAATTGAATAGGGTAGGTGGCTCAGTGGTATCGAGTCGGCCTATGGATCTTGAGAACCCTGGTTCTATTCCCACAACCGACAAACAATTTTCACCAATTTAAAAATCTACCCTTGTGGCTCCCTCTCCACTAATATCTTTGAGGGCCGTGATTTGACGGCTGGTAACCGCATTTCACGCGACAAAATATATCACTTACCGAGATCTGCTTAGGCAGAGTGCCACACCTAGTAATGGGTAAAAGGCGTGATGATATATTTATTTATTTATTTATTTTTAGAAATTGAATGTCAACAACAAAGAACAAAACATCTAAACATCTAGAGCATGATTTCTTTCGTCAATTGATGAAGATATTTAAACAATGATACCGAATCAATTCACTAGAACGGTCAGTTGTTAAAAAGATACAGTTTTTGTTGAAAATGCAATGAAAACAACGCTTCTATCATTCTGTGTGTTGTTTTGTTGTTCATGGCAACGCGTCGTATCGGGGTAAATAAAAACTGTCTTTGTTCGGTGCCTTTGTTATTAATATAGATATGGACAAACGAATGCATTTATAAATACCGGACACACTAACAATTACTGTCAGTAGTAATGTATTGTGCGGCTGACTGCAAGTGCCATCTAGTAACGTCCCACAACGAATCATTCTCACGAGGAAACAGTCGCTTTTATCTTGCTCATATTAAGGTGAAATACAAGCCTAATTAGATGGTCGAAGTTCGCATCTCAACACTTATCATTTTCAAACAAAGATATTATTACATAAAACATTAATATTAAGCTTGAGATATTTAATCATTTATAAGTATTAATTTTTTACGTTTTGTTTTTATTTATTTAATATCAATAATTATTTTGTATCTTAATTAAACAATTTTCACCAATTTAAATCTACCCCTGTGGCTCCCCCACCACTAATATCTTTCGAGGCCGTGATTTGACGGCTGGTAACCGCACTTCACGCGAAAAAATATATCACTTACCGAAATCTGTTTAGGCAGAGTGCCACACCCAGTAATGGGTAAAAGGCGTGATGATATATTTATATTTATTTATTTATATTAAACATTTATATATTATGTAGTGTAGTTTTCAAATTGTATGTTACGTCTTTTACCCACTACTGGATGTGGCATTCTGCCGTAGTGGATCTCGGTAAATGATATATTTAAGCCCGTGAAGTGCCTCCAAAGAAGTTACTCCGATATCTATTCGTTTTCAGTTCTTACTACACAGTGTCTAATTGCAATTGCGTAGAATTTATTTTCAAAAACAAGCACATATTGACGCTCCCTTCCTTTCTAATATTTTCTATTCGTTGTTAGAGAAGCGCGCATCAACTGTACGGATATACTCGTAGAAGCGAATAGATAGATGTGATGATTGAAGGTAAAATAATAAAGAAATAAATATAAATATAACATCACGCCTTGTACCCATTACTGGGTGTGGCACTCTGCCTAAGCAGATCCCGGTAAGTGATATATTTTATCGCGTGAAGTGCGGTTACCAGCCGTCAAATCACGCCTCCCCCCCCAAGATATTAGTGAAGGGGGAGCCACAGGGGTAGATTTAATGATTGAAGGTGAGTTAAAATTTCATGTTTTTCCACATATCTAAACGATTTCAGCCTGTGTTTCAGTGACTGAATAGCCTAGCAATTCTTGCTTAATTGTTTGTTAAATAAGTACAAAGTTTAGTGGGTCCTCTAGCAAAGCGAGTGTTTTTTTAGTGTGTGTGTGTGTGTGCAGTCACATTAAGGTCGTATTTGCGTGTCTGTGAGGCGTGTATTGTGCGTTGGTAATTTATGTGGCATTGTACGGGAGCGGGCTCTGTTCTGCTTGAATTCTAACGGCCCACAAGCACTGGATGGAAATGGACGCCCAGCAAACAACGCCGTCCAACTCGCTACGAGATTTATAAATTAAGATAACGGATGCTCGGTTCAACTCAAACCATGCATCATACTCACTGCTGCTAATTCTCACCCAAAATTCACTTAAAATCATTATCTACAATGGATGTTGCACCCCTCGTGCGAATCAATGTCAAATCACATGCCGCGAATATTGACATTATTCGATATTCGACATTTTCGAATATTAATGTCAGTATAGCGAACATTCGAATACCTCGAATATCGTGCTATATGTTGACCTCAGTTTTTGACTATGTTTTTCTTTATCATTTGTACATAAACTTAAAGCTATTACAATACTTTGAAGTTATTAATAACAAAGATATTTTGTTTCAAAACCATGAAGACGTACCATATTTCAAATTTGTTTTTCGCCAACATCAGCCCGTACGTTTCACCTTAAATTTGAAGTTTTCGTCTTTTTCTTTTTTGTTTGTACTTTTTGTTTTAATTTTATTTTATCCTAACAATTTCATTCAAATAATGAAAAGGGCATAATTAAATAAGTTTTAATAATAAATAAATTAACTTTTAGGAGTATTCGAATATTCGAGTACCTCGAATATTCGAGATCTGATTAATATTCGTATTCGATATTCGAATTCGAGTAATTTGATATTCGCCCATCTCTAATATTTATCTAATAGACAGTCAGTTTCAATGCTACAAACATCATACGATTATACTCGATAACATTTCGCATTCATCTGTTACAATACCAAACTAAAAATAATCATCCAAATTCAAAATTCACTTCCTAATTACAATAAATACTATAACAAGCAACAGTATCTCTGTATGAAAGTCTTGCGCGCGTGTACAAATGAATTGACGGCGATAGCATAGTTCGAAGTCACACGACAACGAATTATAATCATATGAGATATGAGAATACAGTTAATACTTCTCAGAAACGATAAATGATTTCAAGAAATGCAGCTACTGCTAAGACTAACGGGACTAAAGTACACCAATACTTATTTATTTATTACCGTGTTACATTTAATTATTGCTATAAATATACCATCATGCTTTTTAATTGTTCTGCAATGTGACAGCACATCAACTTTTATTTATGTATTTATTTATTACAATTACAGTAGCTTATAGTGAAACCTGAACTGAAGGTTTGATCTCACGAACTTTAGCTTGAAAGTGTTGCGATCGTTTAGAATCTTTCTGAAATGTGTAAACGGCAAATGTTCGATTTCCGGCTGACCGATCGGAATGCAGCATGCGAGACGAAACGTATCATTCGCATCAGTGAAACAGAACATCGACAGAAGCAGTTCATCATTTACATTCAGTCTTTGCAACCAAGAGGAACACAAACAGCTCCTACAAAACTGATTCACAACTTCCAAATTCAAGTAGATTTTTTTCTTTTATATTCGCAAAATTAATTGCACTTTTTGTCGGCTGTGGGGATCGAACCTGGTTTCTCAACTCCACAGTACGACTCGTTACCACTGAGCTACATACTGTTTTATCTACAATTTTTAATAAATATATCATCGTCTCAGTGGTATCGAGTTGGCCTGTCAATTTGAGTAACCGGGTTTGATTCCCGCAGCCGACAAACAATTTTTATCACAATAAAACTACCCCGGTGGCTCTCTCTTCATTAACATGTTTGGGGGCCGTAATTTGACGGCTGGTAACCGCAATTAATGTGATGAAATATATCACATACCGAAATCTGATAAGGCAGAGTGCCACACCCAGTAATGGGTAAAATGCGTGATGATATATTTATTTATTTTATTTTTATAGTGTGTGGCACTCTGTTGTAGCAGATTTCAACAAGTGATATATTTATGCGGTTACAAGCCGTCAAATTAATGGTTCCCATAGATATTAGTGGAGGGAAAGCCACAAGGGTAATTTTAATGTAGTGAAATTTGTTTATCAGCAGTAGGAATCGAACCCGGGTTCTCAAATCTCTAGGCCGACTCAATACTCCTTGTAGATTGTAGTTAATATAAATAAATAAATATATCATCACCATTACTGGGTGTGGCACTCTGCCTAAGCAGATCTCGGTAAGTGATATATTTTTTCGCGTGAAGTGCGGTTAATATCAGGGTAAGTAACCGAAAAACTACCAGTTAACGGTTAATCGCTAAAAAGAACTGTAGCTCCTCCTCCACTAACATCTAATTTGACGGCTTCACGCGAAGAAATATATCACTTACCGCGATCTGCTACGACAGAGTGCCACACTCAGCAATGGGTAAAAGGCATGATGATATATTTATTTATTTATCTTTTTATTCAAAATCTCGATTACTGGTTAATTTATGAAATCAGTTGAATCCACTGGTTAATATATTTGCTAGTAAAAAAGCTTGAATGCGGTCGCGATTAGAAGGTAGGTCAGGTTAAGGGTTGTGTTGAAATTCCCGCTAAACAAACATGCGATTAAGCCTCGTGTTATTATTTAGCTGGTTTGTTTATCGCGGCACCAAACACAGATAAATGCAAATGACGAAACTTGAGATCATTGTGAAACGAATGAAAACTTTGTTCTGACATCGTATGATTGTTGTTTACGCATTCAACAACTGATAATACTTATTTATATTCACATAGTTACATTTACTATAAAATAATGATTCTTAATACATTGCAAGATGATAAAGGATTGCATGTATTCTATATGTAACATAGTCATATCTTCTTACCTATTTTATTTATTGCATTAAATTTTATGTTTATGAATCAAGTTATATGGGTTATCTAACTGTTACTACATGTCATTCCAAAACATACGTGGACATGAAAAACAAGACGATTTCATTGGACACTTGATCACTATATTAACACGTGATTTCTGCAAATTCATGTTGTTGTTCTTCTTTTTTACATTGAAGCTAAATATCTAGCTACCGAGTGTCCCAAATAAATAAATACATATATATTTAATAATAAATATCAAAATAAACACTTGTCTAAGTCTCACAAAATTCAGCCTCCAAGTCACCTTATGAGGGCATCGTCAGAGGCTGGCCACCACAGTTGGTAACCATAGACGCGTTTCGCTCTTATTAGAGCTCATCAGTATGGTATAACCTACTTCTTCACCTAGAACAAAGTTCACGTGAAGAAGCTGGTGACGAAGGACTGTGCCAGCAGAGAATAAGATCTCTAAAGAACGGTAAGATGACATGAGAAGTTCTATCGAACCAATAATGCCATCTACCGAAAAAAGCAAAAGCTACGAAATAGCAATTTAAATTAAAAATTAAACCTAGTTTCACCTAGACAATTAATTTTGTCTTTGTTGGTTTTTATTTTACATATACATTTACTATAATAATAAAGTAACCGGACTACATCCAAAACTAAATTTTAAAATAAAATAAATAAATATATCATCATGCCCTTTACTCATTACTGGGTGTGGCACTCTACCATAGCAGATATCGGTAAGTGATATATTTCTTCGCGTGAAGTGTCGTCAAATCTCGGCCCCCAAAGATATTAATGAAGGGGGAACCACAGGGATACATTTAAATTGGTGAAATTCAGTTACCAGCCGTCAAATCACAACCCTCAAAGATGTTAACCACAAGGGTAGTTTTAACCTGGTGACAATTGTTTGTCGACTGTGAGAATCGAACTCAGTACCGGTGAGACATTCAGTTTGAAATAAATGAAGCATTATAAGTTTTATGGTTCGATCCCCACAGCCGTCAAACAATTTTCACCAATTTAAAAAATCTACCCCTATGGCTCCTCCGCAACTAATATCTTTGGAGGCCGTGATATGACGGCTGGTAACCGCACTTCACGCGAAAAAATATATCACTTACCGAGATCTGCTTAGGCAGAGTGCCACACCCAGTGATGGGTAAAAGGCGTGATGATATATTTATTTTATTTATTTATAATAAAAAAAACTTTTGTAGTTACTATTAAAGAATAATTATTTATAACCATACATTTATTTATTGAAAATAAATATTTTTAACTTGCTTTAATCATATATACTAATATAATGACTTGTAACTGTCCAAATATCTGTAATTATAGATTAAGTACGTATAGAAATGAATACTAAACCATTTAAAATTTGTTTCATTCATTTATAACAATTCTTACATAATAGATTTTTTAAATTTGCGGATAATATTTTTTAAACAGATAGTAATATTTTGAATCAAATAATATTAATTTCAAGTCTAATCACTGTGCAAAACCTATATAATTGCAATGGATAGTATTAATCGCGGAACGCGATGTCCTAAGTAACAAGTTAGAACGGCGCCGTGACGTCACTCGGCATCGCAGTTCGACGATCAGCAACAAAATTCAGTTTCAGCTGAGCCCCTTGAATCACTGTGTGTATGCAATCCCGCTACACTCAGAGTACATGCGGGCTTGTATACTTCTCTATCTGCTGTACACTCGGTTGCCTAAGCTTCTGCAGATCTCTCACTATTAATTTCATTACTAATGCTTTAAAATAAAATATTTATGGTTCATTTATTATTCACATTATCATAAATAAATATATCACCACGCTTTTTACCCATTACTGAGTGTGGCACTCTGCCTGAGCAGATCTCGGTAAATGATATATTTTTTTTTGCGTGAAGTGCGGTTACCAGCCGTCAAATCACGGCCCCCAAAGATATTAGTGAAAGGGGAGCCACAGGGGTAGATTTAATTTGGTGAAAATTGTTTGTTGGCTGTGGGAATCGAACCAGGGTTCTCAAGATTATCATAATTCTGACAAAATACTATTTGGGAATATACAATTAAATTATGTACTGCTTACAGCAAAAATAATAATAAATTCGCACATTACTTGAAGTAAACAGTTTTATGCTATTAATCTTACAGATTATACGGTTGCAGTAATAAATAAAAAATTAATACATTTTAAATGTTTACCCTCAAATTTTTTTTACAATAATTTTGAAACACCCTGTATAATATTAATTATTAATAGCAAATTATCTCAAACATTTTTCCCAAATAATATCGTATGGAGTAGGTGGTTCAGTGGTATTAAATCGGCCTGAAGCTTTGAGATCCCGGGTTCGATTCCCACAGCCGTCAAACAATTTGTACCACATTAAAACTACTTCACTAATTTAAATCTACCCCTGTGACTCTCCCTCCACTAATATCTTTGGAGGCCGTGATTTGACGGCTGGTAACCGCACTTCACGCGTATAAATATATCATTTACCGAAATCTGCTGAGGCAGAGTGCCACACCCAGTAATGAGTAAAAGGCGTGATGATATATTTATTTATTTATTTAATTTAAAACTACTTCTGGAGGTCGTAATTTAACGATTTACGCTGTGAAATAAATCACTTATCGAGATCTGCTACGGGAAAGTGCCACACCCAATATTTATTAGTTATTTATGGAATAATTAGTGTGTTGTCCAAATAGAAATAATGAAGAATTCGTTATAAAGTAACATAAATTTAGTCGTAAATTGCGTAAAGTATTCGACATGTAAGATATTTCATGTCAAAGATAAAAAATTGACAAAGTCACGTGAAATAAATTAAATGATGATTTATGCAAATTCGCCTCAGTTAAATTTGATATTCAAAGTAGCTGTTTGGTTTTACACGCTCACTCAAAATAACTAATATATTAATGTGCCTCTCTATATATCTGACACTTGACTATTTCCCATGTTTAATTTTAATCTATGGACCAACAAGAAGAAGTAGAAGCAACTTTCATAAATTCTAGATGATGTACCGCCATTTATAATTCATCCTTCCTTCCTTCTTAATCGCACAGTCATTTCATAATGAAACAAATTATTGGTTTTATTGTCGATAAGTGTTAGTTTAAGCTTGCGAGGATACAGCAAGATTGATAGGGCAAAAACGACATATGAACCTAATTGTATAAAGCCCAAAAAATGAACGTGAGCACTGAGGGCACGCCTATGAAGAAGCCAGACTCCGAAACGTACAGGCCCGGAATCAACTAAATTCACGACAGTTAAAACGATTAATCCATACATTATCTACACATAAATAAATAAAGAAATATATCATCGCATGAAGTGCGGTTACCAGCCGTCAAATCACGGCTCCCAAAGATGTTAGTGGAAGAAGAGCCACAGGGGTAGATTTAATTGTTTGTCGGCTGTGGGGATCGAACCAGGGTTCTCAAGATCCACCACTGAGCCACCTACCCCATACATACACACACACTAATAAATAATATTGTTATTATATACTCGTATTAAAAGTTGTGTCGCTGTAGACGAAACCCGTTGTCAATGCCTATCATAGATATAGGAGTCTTTGGGATCGATGCTACGTTAGACACTATGAAAGAAGAATTCGGTTGAAGCCATACGTCGGACACAGGTGACGTGGTGTAGCGGTTAGCATCTCTGCCCGGCAAGCGGAGGGTCCCTGGTTCGAATACAGGCGTCATCCGAATTTTTCTTTCAGAAAAAAATTTAACTTTAAAATTAAATATATCTACTAATAGTAACGGAAAATCATTACAAAATTTTTATTTAACAATTCAGAAAAAGGTAATAAATAAATAAAAAAATATATATGTATATAATTACGCCTTTTATCTATTAGTGGGTGTAGCACTCCATCGTAGCAGATCTCGGTAAGAGATATATTTATGACAAGGCATAGGACTTGTTTGTTAGACAAATGAGCGAAGCGAACCTGGCCGAAAATGCAAATATAAAAATAACGGGTAAATAATACAACTTACTCATTTAGCATTTTATTCTTTGGCTAGACAATATATGAATTTTAACCGATAACATAGCAAAAAAGAAAATACTATTATGCTGTTTAAAAAGCGAGCCTTGCCAAAAACACGTTCTAATATTAAGAAACAAACTAGTAAAGAATACAATTTTTCATTTACAATTTTGTCAGTGAGATTTAAATGCACAAACAATTGTTTAGTAAACACAAATGATATCCATTAGACGAGGCAACTTTTTGGGGCCCTGAGCTGTTTACATCCTTATGGTTTAAATAAGAAGCGATGACGTGATGTTTGTGAGCTTGTTCCGGCCCTGTATCCATGTAACCGGTTGTCGGAGACGGTACAGCAAGCTAGCTTGCTTGGAGAACGAGGGACACACAAGGAATACTAAACGACGACATTTCTGATTTTAATTAATTCCTTTGATGTTTTTTTACCTCCAGACTAATATTTAATAAATTTACTTAGTGTACAAACGTACGGTGTACGGAGCACGGCACACGGCGCACAGGAACTAGGCTTAATACTATGAAATATTAGTGTATTTACTTAGAAATTCAAGTTGTTTATACTTCAATGAGATTATCATCACTTCTCTATATCATGCAAGATTTAACATTTATTATTACATTATTTAATCATAACATCAAAATATTATTTCTAAATATGCGAAATGTTATGCATCAAGGGAGAGAAACAAGCGGTTATTCCCGCGTGTGAAGTTCGAGCCTTCGGCTCTCGCTTACGTCTCGGTTTGCAAACTTCACACAAGGGATAATCGCGCCATCCCGTGAAGCATATAATACTTTTCGTAACAAGTGCACAAAACTTACCGTCTCATCGGGACAAATGTCAAATATAGGTTGCGTAACTAGTTACCTAGGAAACGCCGCAAACAGCTAATAATCGTAGTCTCTAGGGAGAGAAACATGCTACCTAGGGAGAGAAACATAACGTTTCTCTCCCTAGGGAAGAAAAGCAGTGTTTCTCTCTTTAAAATTAGGGCATAAAAATGTGTTTCTTGTGCATGTGTTACGAAACTTATGTTTTTTCTCCTGTGGCTTTGCAGTTTTAGATTTTTCCTAGTAATATAATGTAACAATATGAGCTATCTCATTGTTGTTATGTTGCGTTTAGATAAGATTGGTTTCGTGTAATTTGACACTCGTGACCACATGTGCCATTAAGGCTGAGTGTGACATCTTTTGGTTTTCGAATATAGGGCATTAAATTATAAAAAGAGACAGTTATAGTTAATATTCTTAGAATTCCAACAAGATTTCATGTTCGCGTTATCTGCAGGGCCAGAGTGTCAGACTACATAACCAAAACACTTGAGACATCTGTGTCCACCCCGATGCGAGGGGGATGGATTCCAGATGTGGGTATCGTACCCAGGATAGCAAGTGTTTTGGTGGAAACCATCAGTCTCGTCCATCGACTCAAAGCGTGAAGATGTAGTTCTTCACATCACGCGGTGTTCGCGTTTTATTTAATTTTAAACTAGTGAAATATAGTATATTATACAACGACGCTATAATGGATGCTCTTATTCCCGAGGATGAAGTTTGCAACCCGAGCGAGCGGAGCGAACAAGGGTTGTAATCATCCAAGGTAATAATAGCCATTATAGCGAGTTGTATGCTATACTTTATATACGACTAATTTAATAAAAATTAGTCAATTTTTATATTATTTATTATCTATTAATTTTACATCTATTTACCTAATAAATTTACATCCAATTGAAATGAGTAAATGGAGTAAAAAGACCATAATGAAGATGATTTGTATTTTTCACCTAATTCAGTAAAATATGCCAACAATACATTTTCTGAATACGAATTTGTCTTCATTTTAATACGCCAGTCCATAAAACTTTGTCAGAAATTTTTAGACTTTTGCGGTAATAAACCATATGTAGTAGCATCAGCGATTTTCGTTATTTCTGGTGGTGTAGAAGATATACCGTCTTCTGTAATACTGTCCATTTTTTCAATTACAGTTAAACACAATAATTTAACACAATTTGCAAGACCGTTTTTGACAACTTCTCAACGATGATTTCGTTTTGTTTGTTTCCGATTCGTTAACAACAGGGAACTTAACAACGAGCATGTTTAATTTAAATATGAGTCGCTATGGTAACACTGTTCCGATGGCACAATAAAACAATGATCCATGTTTTAAGCATTTTGATTGGTTCACGAGCGGGAATAATGACCATTATTCCCGACTCATTATTCCCGGCGGGATTAATATATAAAATTATATAGCAAAAAACGCATATATAATGATAATATTATTAGTTAGTCGTATATAAAGTATTATAATTAATAAAACTTTAATTTAAATCATTTTCTGTTTCCATCTTCATATTAAATTATAACGTTTCGCGTTCAATTCAGTTTAAACTTTAATACCAGTACGTTTTACAAAATTTTAAGACTGCGTTTTTTCTGCTCGTTTTACAATTGACGCAGTCCGGTAAGATCAACTTATTCACCCATCCCGCTCGTGTTACAATAATTACTAGAATATATAATTACAACAGCAATCAATGAAACTTTTCTCATATTTATTTCCATTCTATTCTATGTAACAATAATTACAGAATAATGTGGTGTATTGTGTGTAACAGTTTGCTCGTATGCAAATGAGTAATTATTAATTAGTTTCAGTAGTACAAGACATACACAGCTTTACTTGGCTAATTTCATAAGCAGCGAGTTTGAAACATACTCGTATGCTAGGTTAGTGGCTGGCATCGCCGTCGGCTGCTCTAATGCCATATTACTCATTAATGTTGCGGTCGTTTGTCGACCAGAGAAACTGAAGCGTCGAGAAAAGCATTTTCAGGACCTGCAATGAATTGTAATCAGCGTGGGATTTGTGTAGGACAAAAAGAACCTTTTATTTCAATATAACTTATCCTAATTATACAGAAAGATAGATATTTTATTTAGATCAAGACAAAATAATTTATTTATACTACTTCTTTTAGGACTCCAATATTTAAAATTTTAATTTTAAATAAATATTATTTTTTTACGACCTATACCAAAAGTAGGCTTTTCTTCCCTCATATGCGGGTCGAAAGCAGGGTTCGAAGATATATATCGATCGATATATATCATGATATTTATTTTGATATATATCGTCATATTTTTGCAATGATATATATCCATTATATAAAAATATGAAATAGTTTTTGAGATATAGCCTCCGGAGAAATGAAATTTTTCGAATTTTTCAGTTTTTCTACTTTTCCGAGGCTATATCTCGAAAACTAAATGTGATATGAAAACGCACTCAACGGCATTAATTTTCTCGTGCCGTTGAGCGCATTGAGCGCATTTCCATATCTTGTTTAGTTTTTGAGATATAGCCTCCGGAAAAGTGAAATTTTTCGAATTTTTCAGTTTTTCTAAATGTGTACAAAAACTAAAATTAAAAAATAAATATCCAAAAAGTGATATTTATCTGATATATATCCTATATATCAGATATTTTGATATTTATTATAAATATCATGATATTTACGAACCCTGGTCGAAAGTATCCGTTTTCCTATCTAATTTATATTTAAATATTATAAATATATAAATATATCATCACGCCTTTTAAACATTACTGCGTGTGGCACTCTGCCTAAGCAGATCGCGGTAAGTGATATATGTTCTCGCGTGAAGTGCGGTTACCAGCCGTCAAATCACGGCCCTCAAAGATATTAGTAGTGGGAGAGCCACAGAGGTAGATTTAAATTGGTGAAAATTGTTTGTCGGATGTGGGGATCGAACCAGGGTCTCAATTATATAGAAAGATAGACATTTTATTTAGATCAAAACATACTACTTTTTTTTTAGGACTCCAATATTTAAAAATAATCCTGATTATTATGAATAATATATAAATTTTAAATAAATAAATATTTTTGTTTACACCCTAAACCGAAAGTAGGCTTTTCTTCCCTCATATGCGGGTCGAAAATAACCGTTTTCCTATCTAATTTATATTTAAATATTCATATATCGTAAGTATTTTATATAAATGAGACGTAAGACCTGTGCAATAAAATGTCATTTCCTCCCGTATATGATTACTACCCTCATCCGTCACTCACAGGAGGAAATAATCAACTTTTCTCCCACCTTATACAAATAGCTATTATATTTTCTTCCTTTATGGCAACGGGAGTAAAATAGTCTTAGTAACAGGACTAAATTTCACTTTTCTCCCGTCGTCATAAGCAACGGAAAAAACTCATTTTAAATCCGTCGCTCTTAACAACAGCACTGCGGGTTAATAAGTATTAATAATAAAATATCAAAATAAACACTTGTCTAAGTCTCACAAAATTCAGCCTCCAAGTCACCTTATGAGGGCATCGTCAGAGGCTGGCCAGCACTTGGAGGCTGAATTTTGTGAGACTTAGACAAGTGTTTATTTTGATATTTTATTATTAAACCTAGTTTCACCAAGTGACCATTTAAAGACAATTAATTTTGGCTTTTTTTTTTTAATTAATAAGTATTATTTCTGTCACGAATTTTCCATACGAATAAGGAAAATAGTTTTCAAACCTCTAGAAAAGTGGTTAAAGTAAAGTCAAGCAGTCCCCCAGCTGTCAATTTGATCCCTTTTGATGAGCGCTCCATTACAATTAGCATATTTCGTCGAAGACTCAAATCGTTTGTATTCCACCAATTAGAATTCGATATAGCATCAGAAATACTTAGACACTGTCAACAAAATATCAAATTATACCTTACAATTATTATTTTCAAAATGTAATACTACCTGTTCATAAATATACTGTCCGATCAAACAGTACAAATAGAAATTAAATAAATTAATAACAGAACAAATACAGAATCCAATAGTGAGATCACTACAATAAAACAATGATTTATATTCTTGTGAAACTCTTTGTGAAAATGTAGAACAAACCCTGTTGAAGTGAATAAATAAAATGGTAGACAAATCGCCATAAAATAAGTGACAACTTGTTGCAACATTATCATAGAAAGAGTGGAAACAATGCATTTCAAATGTCTGTAACAGACAACAAACGACAATCACAGAATAGAAATACAACTGGTGTAGGTAGAAATTGTAACTAGGACAGTTTAAATATAGACAAATAAAAATAAGTGTCGCCAATATATTGACAGGGTGATTGATTCAATTCGAGATCAATGGTTTTGTAAACTTATTGCAAGGCACTTAAAATTGATGTAGTATTTAGATTAAATATGTATCATTTTAATAACGTCCGTGGTACATACATCATTTTATTTTTCACTAAAATATGTAAAATTAGTTTTAGTAATAATTATAATATAAAACTCATTATAGAATTGTTTATATATTTCGTATTATACCAGTAAACAATAAACAATAAAGAAAAATGAAATAAATGTAATTATTATACTTTGTTAAATAAAGTTTATCTCATTAAATCAATGTTTGTGTTATTAATTGTACTTTTAAAAAACATATTTTTGCAAAAAATAAATATTTATTTCGATATAAAAGTGTCACTTTTTATTACTTAATTCACAGGGTAGAAGATTAAAATATATAAATAAGTAACTATAGCAACTAAATGGAATTTTCCGACGCGCTGCGGTCAACGTACGATAATAATTATTTTCTACTTCAGTTAGGAAATAGACGTTTTATTTCACTTATTTGAGTTAGGTAATGAACTGCATTATTTAACTAGTGAAATAATGAGGTAACATAGCAACAGATATCTTGGTAGACGAATTCTGATGTGTTATTCTTTTATTTTTTTAATTTATAACTGTCATTAATATGTCAAAATTTCATAATTTCAAAAACGTTCGTTCGTATTTATTAGAACAGAAATAGTAAAAATATTGTATGAAACTAGTAAGGAAATAAGTTATTACCTTACTTATGTGTTTACATAACTCAGCTACGCCTCATTCTGCAAATTTCACATTCGTAAGATAATAACCTTCATTTTCTTACTAGTGTTATAAATAGCTATTACGATATAAGACCGGTAAATAAGTTTTACTGTACGCGTAAGACGTTTCCGTACAATTCGACGTCTTATATCGTAATTAACTATTATCGCACGATAACCGCAGCGAGCCAGAAAATTCCACTAGTAAAGAAATAGGTTATTACCTTACTTATGTGTTTACATAACTCGGCTACGCCTCGTTCTACAAATTTCACATTCGTAAGGTAATAACCTTCATTACCTTACTAGTTTCATAAATAGCTATTACGATATAAGACCGGTAAACAAGTTTTACCGTACGCGTTAGACGTTTCCGTACGAGGCGACGTCTTATATCGTAATTAACCATTATCGAACGATCAGTACGGTGGTGTGGATAGCAATACGGAATTCGAATCCGGAGATTCCGAGTTCGAATCTCACTCAAGCTAAAAATTATATGAACTACCACATTGCGGCTCGGTGAGTGCAGACCCTGTACTGTAATTGGGATTAAGTTCCTGTTGTACAGCGTAACATAAATAAATAATCGCAGCGAGCCGAAAAATTCCATTTAGTTGCTATAGTTACTTATTTATTTATTTGTATGTTATTTTGCTTAACAGCAATTAAATCTCAATTACAGTAACTTAGGTAACTTATTTTTAATAAGCTGAATTCATCTTATGTAGTAAGGGCACAACCATAATGCAACAACTGCTAATAAAGCTGCACCAAAACACAAGAACAATAAACAGTATTTAACCTAAATCAGAAATCTTTTTATTGTTTGAAATTAAGATGAGAAAGTTTTCTTTCTCCTAAAGATATACAAGATAAAAAAACTCTTACTCCAAGATCATGTTGTGATGTTCTACACATTTCTTAAAAGTCTCAAATGTAAAATCAGGCTCGCCAATCCTTTCAAACTGTGTTCTAATCATTTCAATTTGCACGTAACATGTCCCAAGAAAGAATAAGCACATCAATTCAAAATTTAACATAACAAAGTCTGCGCTTAGAATCACTGACACTTCGTACAAATAAATCAGTTCATAGTAAGGGCTGTATTTAATAATTTCATCATAATTAGGCAGCCAGATAGGAATTCTAATTAGTCCTCTCCTGTAGAGAAGTGGCTCAATCGCGTAAATTGAGTTCATAACTATATAACTCTTTCTGTAAATATTCATTATTGTGTAGATGATGTAATACATGTAGTTGAATTTATCCGCTTCTGAAGCGATTGTATCTGTTGCCCAAAAATCATTGTATGTTGTGTTGAACAGTTTTTGTAATACTGAGGCCTTTATACGGTAGAAAATGTATTTGAAGATGAACTGAAATATAAAAATATACCTTTTCTACGACGTTGTTAGAAAACAAAAGTAGCATATTTCATCCCTTGAGAAGAAAGTCAATATTTCTTCTTAAGGAAAGAAAGAAAGAATGAAAGCCATATCAAAAAGAATTGGAAAATAACAAGTATGATTTGACATTAGTAACATTCAGGTGACATTTGTTAACAGAGTAATATGTCGTATCTATTTAAATTTCTAATTAATAAAATATCAAAATAAACACTTGTCTAAGTCTCACAAAATTCAGCCTCCAAGTCACCTTATGAGGGCATCGTCAGAGGCTGGCCAGCACAATTGGTAACCATAGACGCGTTTCGCTCTTATTAGAGCTCATCAGTATGGTATAACCTACTTCTTCACCTAGAACAAAGTTCACGTTCTCTGCTGGCACAGTCCTTCGTCACCAGCTTCTTCACGTGAACTTTGTTCTAGGTGAAGAAGTAGGTTATACCATACTGATGAGCTCTAATAAGAGCGAAACGCGTCTATGGTTACCAACTGTGTTGGCCAGCCTCTGACGATAACCTCATAAGGTGACTTGGAGGCTGAATTTTGTGAGACTTAGACAAGTGTTCATTTTGATATTTTATTATTAAACCTAGTTTCACCAAGTGAGCATTTAAAGACAATTAATTTTGTCTTTGTTGTTTTTTATTTAAATTTCTAATTTATTTTACTGTCTGATAAGGTAGTGACAAAAATTATATGAAGGAAGTGTCATTCTATCCCCCAGGATATAAAATGGTACTTTCAGAAAGAAATGCCTCATTTTTTCCCGTGATATATTAACTATTTAAATGGTTTTTTTAATTATAAAACATTAACTTTAGATTAAAATGTTCTAAATAAAAGTTTTATTTTATTTGTAATTTTGATTTGAAATAGTTCTATCTAGAAATATAATGGCATACATTCATAACATTGTGACAGTGAAAAATATATGTGAAATTTTGTTCATTGTTTCAAATGACATTCAAATAATATGAATGTCGTCGTATCAATCAATAAATAAACTTTTCCTATATGAATAAATTATTAGTATCAAATTAATCAAAATACATCGTGTGTTTTTTCGCTGTCAAGCGATTGTACATTATTTTAAAGAAAAATCATTTAAACATTTTATTTTATAGCCAGGTGTACACAACCATTTTTTCACGCATAATTCAGCCTGCAAAATGCAACTTTTTGTAAACAGCCCGACAATAGTTACTTACGTGGCCAATGTAGTAAATACATTTTTACAGGCGAACTGGAAAGTTTTAATTAGTTTACATTAGTTTCTTTTTGTTATGAGCCTTGTAAAATTTTACAGGTCGTTCTATGAGCCTGTAAAATTTTCGAGAGCTACGCGCTGTAATTATTCATTTAGTTAGTTACTATAAATACTTCTAAAATGTCATTTACATACAAGGTGAAAATAAATATTTATTATCGGGCTGTTTTAAACCAATCAAAAACAAGATTACAAAATGCCACAGAAAAATGCACAACTTTTTATTTTATCTCAAAACGTTTCTTTTGTAAAAATAATAAATTTGATTTAAAAATAAATATATCATCACGCCTTTTACCCATTACTGGATGTAGCACTCTGCCTAAGCAGATCTCGGTAAGTGATATATTTTTTCGCGTGAAGTGCGGTTACCAGCCATCAAATCACGTCCCCCAAAGATATTAGTAGAGAGGGAGCCACAGGGGTAGATTTAATTTGGTGAAAATTATTTGTCGGCTGTGGGGATCGAACCAGGGTTCTCAAGATACCACTGAGCCACCTACCTCACATTCATATTTATAACAACCATCATTTCGAAATTAAACTTTTAATACATTATTTTTGTATGAACATTATGTAGTTGCGTGAAAAATGTAGTGTGCACCGCGGCTGTGAAATGATTCGGTACGCTCAGAAAGTAGTCTGCCTCTTTCTTCTAGATACACAACTAACGATTCTTAAAACTTTTTTGTCTTGCGGTCACGTAGGACACACTGGCCATAAAAAAACTTGATAAAAATTATAGCCGAAATGTTTATAAATACCATTACAGTTAAAAACAATTTAGTTACGATAAGATTTGATAAACAACGGTGTTGTTATACCATTTAAAATATTTAAAAAATCTATAATCATTTTATGTTCCAAATATTATTTTCTAATGCAGTTTATGCGAAATAACATGTTGCAAATTATTACTTTATACATTTATGATACCAGCGCTGACATCTATTAAAAACTAATTAAATTACATTATCAATATTAATTTAAATAAATAAACATATGGTTCTAGAGCAGTGTTTCCCAACCTATTTTGTGCCAAGCCCCACTTAAGTCTTTCTAAAATTCTTATGCCCCCCTATGTAACATATACATAATTTTTAATATTAAAAAATCTGATGTGGACACCACATGACTTCCTTGTACGCGTATTAAACTATAGATATTTTTTTAATTGTACATATTTGACATTAAATCTTTTATTTTTTGTTCTAATCTATAGCAAACTTAATTTTTTTTTAAATCAAAAATATTAATATTTAAATTTAGATATCTCGTTTATGCAAAAGGCTAATTTAAAAATTCTTAATGTGCTAGACGCAGAATTTAATTCTTTAAAACTAACTAATTACTGAGTGTGGCACTCTGCCAAAGCAGATCTCGGTAAGTGATATATTGCTTCGCGTGAAATGCGGTTACCAGCCTTCAAATCACGGCCCCCAAAGATGTTAGTGAAGGGGGAGCCACAAGGATAGGTTTTTTAAATTGGTGAAAATTGTTTGTCGGCTGTGGGGATCGAACCAGGGTTCTCAAGATCCACAGGCCGACTCGATACCACTGAGCCACCTACCCTATAATAATAATAGCATTGATACACTTTATTACTGAATGTAGTACTTCATTTAGAACAGGCGAGGCTGCAGTCTGGCGCAGGGAAGTTAACTTAACGACGCTAAAAACCCAGTTGATATTTTGGTCTCGTCAAACGAATTTATAATATTTATTGGCTGCATTTATTTAAGAATTTGCTTTTTTCAAAAGGGTTAAATTCGTGTTGAGTCCATTTTCGAATTGCCCCCCTTAACAATCTAATTACCCCCCTGTGGGGCGTGAGTTCCACGTTGGGAAACACCGTTCTAGAGTCTAGAGTTTGTTTGATAATTACCTGAATAAATAGAAATAAATTAAGAACATTTTCAACACTTTCAAAAGAGATTCCATCGCGTAGAGAAATCATAGTTCGTATGAAGATACAAACCAAGATAAATGAGGTCCATAGACTTGCAAAAAACCACCGCATTAACGCTGATTTAGACACATTTTGAGGGTTGCAACCAACCACATCCAACCAGCTAATCAGTGGTTTTACCATTTTGTCTATCGTCACCTTCAAAACATAACCATTATTTTGTTGTTTTTACTAGGTGTAATTGAAGGCGAGGGATTGCGTGGACAACTCTTTAGGAATAAATATATGGACATTGGATTGAAGGTTTGTTGAGTAAAAACGAGCTTTTATGAAAGGAATATTTGTCAAATATTAATTGTGGGATAAATATAATAAATGTTAAAATATAGAAGTAGGCTATTCAATAAACAAATGATACAGATGAAAATTATGTTATAAATAAATAAATAAATAAATTTTGTTACCTATGTTATTAAAATAATGCCTGCGCTATCAATTATCTGCTTTCGGGTATCATTTGTTTACTTTAATATCCTGACATTAATATTAATTTTTAATAACTTATATCTCGAAATAATTGTTAACCACCCTATAAATATTTATATAAAATAAAAATAAATAAATATATCATCACGCCTTTTACACATTACTGGGTGTGGCACTCTGTCTAAACAGATCTTGGTAAGTGATATATTTTTTCGCGTGAAGTGCTGTTTATCATACATTGAAATCAGAAAAAACATTCTGTATTTAATTCTAGCGTTTGAGAACCACTGTTTGAATATTGGGTTTATGATGACTGATGAATTAGGTCCTTATACTTGATCGTTTTATGTATACAACATTTTTTTATTAGTTTGCCCAAAAATATTACTGATTATTTTAATAGGAGCACTCTGTATTGTTGTAAATGATTTATAATGATTGTGAAATAACTGTCAAAATTATTGGTGTAATTTTTATCTGTGTAAACTTGACCTGCTCACAATAGATAAGACTAAATATAAATTTGAATTTCAACACAAAAATTATCTTAAAACACATGTTTTATGATAGCGTATGTATAGAATTTTATTTAAAACTCTTACAATACTTTGATAATAAATATTTGTATATTTTTTCGCAGATAAACATTTCTATTTTAAAGAAAAACAGTTTCAAATAAAAGTCAAAAATATGAAATAAACACGTGGCTAATTCTCACAAAATTTTGTGAGACTTAGCCAAGTGTTTATTTTATATTTTTTTATTAAACCTACTTTCACCAAGTGTATGGACGACAATTCATTTTGTCTTTATTGTTATTCAAATAAAAGCAGGGTTCGTAAATATCATGATATTTATAATAAATATCAAAATATCTGATATATAGGATATATATCACTTTTTGGATATTTATTTTTTAATTTTAGTTTTTGTACACATTTAGAAAAACTAAAAAATTTCACTTTTCCGGAGGCTATATCTCAAAAACTAAACAAGATATGGAAATGCGCTCAACGGCGTTGAATTCCCCGTGTCCGAATTGACTTATAAGCAAATTTTCATACAATTTTATGCAATTTAATATTTTTAATTATTTCCTAAGGTACCTTTGGTTTTTTCAGATTTTAATTCAATTTTCCCAAAAATCCTTAATCGTAGGATTATTAAAACGAAAATTTACATACATATGTATTTTGACCCACTGAATCCAGTGGTGCAATCTTCAAATACATATGACTTCTGGTTTTCGAGAAAATGTTAAAAAAACGCTATTTGCGATTTTTTTGGCGGAAAATTGAAAAAAAATAAAATTACGCTGAAACTATGTTTATAAGTTAACTGAAGCACGAGAAAATTAATGCCGTTGAGCGCGTTTTCATATCACATTTAGTTTTCGAGATATAGCCTCGGAAAAGTAGAAAAACTGAAAAAATCGAAAAATTTCACTTTTCCGGAGGCTATATCTCAAAAACTAAACAAGATATGGAAATGCGCTCAACGGCGTTGAATTCCCCGTGTCCGAATTGACTTATAAGCAAATTTTCATACAATTTTATGCAATTTCATATTTTTAATTATTTCCTAAGGGGTACCCCTTTGGTTTTTTCAGATTTTAATTCAATTTTCCCAAAAATCCTTAATCGTAGGATTATTAAAACGAAAATTTACATACATATGTATTTTGACCCACTGAATCCAGTGGTGCAATCTTCAAATGCATATGACTTCTGGTTTTCGAGAAAATGTTAAAAAACCGCTTTTTGCGATTTTTTTGGCGGAAAATTGAAAAAAATAAAAATCGCTGAAACTATGTTTATAAGTTAACTGAAGCACGAGAAAATTAATGCCGTTGAGCGCGTTTTCATATCACATTTAGTTTTTGAGATATAGCCTCGGAAAAGTAGAAAAACTGATAAATTCGAATAATTTCACTTCTCCGGAGGCTATATCTCAAAAACTATTTGATATTTTTATATAATGGATATATATCATTGCAAAAATATGACGATATATATCAAAATAAATATCATGATATATATCGATCGATATATATCTTCGAACCCTGAATAAAAGTAATAGAATATTTAGATTTCCATCAGTCTTATTTAACACATTTGTATTTAATACTTTAATAACAATTGACAATGAAAGATAAAGATAGTCAAATATACTTCTTACTTGTTCTTTCATTTTTTAAATTAAAATTCTAAAAATGGTACACAAAGAAAATGATTCTTTGTTGCAACAAATATTACTTTATATACTGACATTAAAATAAAAATATATGTATCTCTTTGTATGAGACATATCTCCGTCTATATTATTATATATTTTTTATCTGAAACCTTTGATGATTTATTCTGCATATATGCAGTGCAGAATTTAAAAAGCACGATATAATTCGATGCCATTTTTTGTGAAAAGAATCTTTGTTGCATAATTAAAAACATGTAGATAAGGAAACGACATGTAACTGTAAAACATTCATATACGGTACAAAAAACTAAAAATGTGAAAGAATCATTTATTTTTAGAAGAGACGAAAATAACTGTTTTTTATTTAAATACTAACATTTAATGTAATTTATTCAAAGTTTATCTCAATGGAAAAATAAGAAATATTACTTATATTGTTTGTTGATTTATTTATACACACTTTAGCTATTGTTACTTACGTTCAAGAAAACCGCACCGATATTTACCTTTTTACGAAACCGTACTTAAAAACCTAAAACCGAAATTTTACTGACATAAAAACCGTTAACCGTAATCGTGCTCCAACATTTTTCTGGTTTCACGCTGATTTCAACTGCGTTTATAGTTATATAATTAATAATTAAAACTAGCATAACAATCAAATAAAGACATTAATTATAAGTACCTACTAAGTGAAATCAAACTTTTCAATTACAATTAATGCGGTATATAGATTGACAGTAACTTTATTTTATAAAAGTGTAATATTTAGAAAATATAAATAAAAAATAAATATATCATCATGCCTTTTACCAATTACTGGGTGTGGCACTTTGCCTAAGCAGATCTCGGTAAGTGATATATTTCTTCGCTTGAAGTGTGGTTACCAACCGTAAAATCACGGTCCGCAAAGATATTAGTGAAGGAGGAGCCACAGGGGTAGATTTTAAATTGGTAAAAATTGTTTGTCGGCTGTGGATATCGAACCAAAGTTCTCAAGATCCACAGGCCGACTCGATACCACTGAGCCACCTACCCCGTTTTATTTATAATGTTATTAATTGTAATTTGTGGATATAAGACGCTTCCTCTAGCTGATAATTAGATTAACATTTATTTGGTTAATTAATACAAAAACTGGATTAAAAATAAGGAGGAAATTTTGAATTAATAAAAAAATAAATATATCATCACGCTTTTTAGCCATTACTGGGTGTGACACTTTGCCTAAGCAGATCTCGGTAAGTGATATATTTCTTCGTTTGAAGTGCAGTTACCAGCCGTCAAATTACGGCCCCTAAAGATATTAGTGAAGGAAGAGCCACAGGGATAGATTTTAAATTGGTGAAAATTGTTTGTCGGCTGTGGGGATCGAACCAGGATTTTCAAGATTCACAGGCCGACTCGATACCACTGAGCCACCTACCCCATATTATTTATAATGTTATTAATTGCAATTTGTGGATATAAGACGCTTCCTCTAGCTGATAATTAGTTTAACATTTATTTGGTTAATTAATGCAAAAACTGCAAAAAATAAGGAGGAAATTTTAAATTAATCAAAAAATAAATGTATCATCACGCTTTTTAGCCATTACTGAGTGTGGCACTCTGCCGTAGCAGATCTCGGTAGGTAGTAATAATTATTCGCGTGAAGTGCGATTACCAGCCGTCAAATTACGGCCCCCAAAGATATTAGGGGTAGATTTTAAAAAGGTAAAAATTGTTTGTCGGCTGTGGGGATCGATACCACTGAACCACCTACCCCATTTGATTTATAATGTTATTAATTACAATTTGTGAATATAAGACGCTTCCTCTAGCTGATAATTAGTTTAATATTTATTTGGTTAATTATTGCAAAAACTGGATTAAAAATAAGGAGCAAATTTTGAATTAATAAAAAAATAAATATATCATCATGTCCTGAAATTTTATATTTTGAAACTAGTAGATACTGTCTATTATTTCCGTAGTTTCAGGTACAATATTTGTCTACCTCAATTTTAATATCTTTTGTTCACCCTCCATGTACATCTGTAGGTGCTTTAAAATAACTAAAGATACACAGGGGCGCCGAGAGAAAAAGCGGGCCACGGGAAAAAACAAATTCGGGCCTCCTTTAACTTTGAATATTTATTAATTAAATATAAGATACCAAAAAAAATATATTTATAAATATATGTATGACAACAATAAGAATTATTAATATCTAAATAAAGTTATAACAATATAAATAAAATTAAATACAAAATTCTGAGTTAATTGGTGTAGCGATGTGTATTGTATACTCACTGTATGACTATCTAATATCTAGTTGCATATTCGATAAATGCAGGGGATACCAAAACAGCACTACGCACAAATGTATAGAGCCTTTGCCTATGTGTGTTGTATACAATGTAGTAATATAAGAAACAAAAATGCAACAATGTAATAATGTACTTTTGAATAGTGTATAAATTTATTTAAAATTTGCAACTGGGACCCTTGATCAAGCATTTCGTCATTTTGTACTTTATACAATGTAATAAATTGTTGAAAACGTGTATCAGACATTTCGTTGTACATGTTTTAGTAAAGAATATAAAAAATTGGTGAAATAGTAGAAAATTAAAAGCAATTTATAAAATAGCATCACATCCGGGCCCTTTGAATTCCACGGGCCCTGGGTATTTTACCCCCCTACCCTCCCCTCTCGACGGGCCTGAAGATACAATCCAACTCTTGTATAAAATAAAAGCAAGTTCACGTTCACGCTCACGTTCATGCTGCCAATGCCAGACTAGACTGATTTGAAAACAAAGAATCTAAATAAATATGTCGGTTCATTTACATGAAAGCA
Source organism: Pterostichus niger (assembly GCA_947425015.1). Classification (NCBI taxonomy): domain Eukaryota; kingdom Metazoa; phylum Arthropoda; class Insecta; order Coleoptera; family Carabidae; genus Pterostichus; species Pterostichus niger. The sequence goes on along the minus strand of OX380341.1, from coordinate 724,808 downwards.
GTTTGTTTGTGTAGCGAACCATATCCAATAAACAAACAAATAGGAAACATTGACAGAATAGGTTCGCAGCAACACATTGAACGAAGAAGCGACATTGTGTGTGCGACCTGCGACTGCGGCTGCTCTGTCTCTAGCGCCGAGTCGAGTCGAGCTTGTGCTCTTGTGCTCTTGCTCTTCTTGTGTTCTTTTGTCTCGTGTTGTAGTGTGCCGTGCAACGAACCTTGCACCATTACTCGACATGTTTGTGTGGCTGGGTTAAATGTCCTGTGACCTCGCTATCTGGATCTAGGGTCATGCAGGATGAAACTATGAGGCTGATGATGCGCTAGTCACTACAACCTGTAAACCTCTCAAATATTCACTCATCAATCTTCTCATCCTTGCTTCAAACTTATTTCTTCTTCACACTCGCAATCTTTCATCATGTAACAAACCTTCAATCATCTACATACATCCGTTCCTATAATACCGGGAGTTTTTTTTTATCAGTAAACATAGGGATATGTCATTACCATAGTTATAGTTAAAAAGTTTGACAGTAATGCATTAGAGCGTTTATTTTAAAAGTAAACATAAGAAAAATAATATTTTCAGCAATGCATTGAAGTGTAATAGTCTATAGTTTAAAAGAAACATTTTCAGTTTAAACAAATTAAATGAATTTGAATTACTTTAAATTTAGTTTAAATAGGAATTTTAATTTAATAACTGTTCAAAATTACTTCCATTTACATGTAAACATTAGCCTAAACGATTATAAAATGAATTTATAGCATTATTTATTTGCTCTGGAGGAATCCCATGCGATGCAACACTAATTCTACGTTTTAATTGTTCTACGCTCATTCTATCACCATTATAAAATTTATTTTTTAAGTGGCCCCAAAGAAAGAAGTCATTTGGTGCAAGATCTAGTAACATTGCAGGCCACTCCACTTCTGCACCTCGTGCTATCCATCGTTGGGGGAATATCCGGTGCGGATAATTTCGTACATTTTGTTGGAACCACACTTCCTCAATATTTACTCAATATTACTCTCTCTTGTAACAACTCTAAATAATTTTCCCCATTTAAATTTCCATTTATATAAAAACGCCCCACTATTTGATCCCCTATTAACCCGGTCTGATTTTGAAAGAGGACAGTTTTATTACTTTGACAACTATAGATGACAGCAATGTTATTTTCCCTATGTTTACTTTGAAAATAAACGCTCTAATGCATTACTGTCAAACTTTTTAACTATAACTATGGTAATGACATATCCCTATGTTTACTGATAAAAAAAAAAACTCCAAGTACTCGAGAAACCACCCTGTACATATACAACCTTGATATCAACGCTCATCACACCAATAACATAATAATAATAATACAAAAACCTTGACAATATATACTGAAATTCCAAATTATGAAACACATGTGTTTGATCATCTTTCTAATGAGATGATGCAATTAGAGGACACTCGTGGGCACATTAAAAAAATTAATTACCTCAATTGTGATTACGACAATTGGTGATATAATTAAGATCGTTTAAGAAACGATCACAAGGAAACTGTTAATGTAATTGGTTTTTTAATTGTTCGTAGCGTTCGAATCGATTTGATTAATTAGAGCGGTATTAAATATATACAATGTTATCTGAAATATACGGTATTATAGGTAGTTATAGGATAGTAGTTGGTAACACGCTTGCTACACAGACAAAAATTTAGACAAAGTTTCTTTTTATACGATTGCTATGAAAAGTTGACAATTACGCTCTCATTTGTCATCGTAAAGTTGACGCTTTCTGTGGAACAATCGAAAAATATCTCCAATGACAACGCGCGAAAAAGATGTTAAATGTGCGCTTATTTCAATAGTTACTAGGGATACAAACAAAACAGAAACTTGTCATTTTGACAGTTAACAGAACGAATTTATTTTCAGTACGTATACGTTTTTTATTAATTTGAAGATGCAATCGTAGAAAAAATTATGTGTGTATCACGAGCGTAAAATGCCTTTATTCCTCTTACACTATTACCGTATTCGAGTAACAAAGAATCACTTTACGCTCTTAATACACAAATAACTATTTCCAGTTGTAATTATTTTATGATGTGCAGTTTTCAACGAATTATCCAATCAAATAGAAACTAAAAACAAGTCAGGTTTTAACTACAAAAAATAACAAATTAGAGTACAGGTCTAATAACGAATGTTTATTTTAGCAAATGATAAAACGTTTATTTTTGTGTAAAATATTTCAAAACAGGTTTTGCGGACTAAAACAGCGAGATAATTACAAACTCCATTCTAAAGAACAAGTTTTTAACGTATCGATTTTGCAAAATAAAAATAATAATCATAATCGGAATTTACGATTTCACATTGAGTTGCATTTTAGGTGCAAGAGCAATGCTTGATTAAAATCTAAGTAAAGTTTTTAATTAAATATTTTGTGTCCACGTCTCCAAATTAAAACATACAGTGGTGATCTGTGTCCGGATAACATGAAGTCATACATTTTTAATTAATACTTGGTTGAAATCAGCCGCTTGCACTAATTAATATCAGGTCCGTATTGTATTATTTGATGAGAGGGTCTTGTTTTATTAACATGTACCACACGTTTCGTAATGTTGTACGTGGCCCAACATTCAGATATCTCAAGGACATGCAGACGAACATTTCAGTTTTTATTCATTTTGGTCGCGGGTCGCGGGTTTTTATAAGTTCTCATGAAATGTCACATTCTGCTAAATATAACATATCACATGCAAACGCTTAACTGGATATTATTCTGTTTCAAATAAGGAAATATATAAATTCGAAAGAAACCCTTAAGTCGTTAAATTTTCTAGATATTACAATTTCACACAATAACGGCGAATTAGATTATTACAGTCATTCCGTACGATTCACATCATCCTATGAATATAAAAATGTCAGCGTTTCATAGTTTCATTTACCGTTTAACACATTTACCATTAAGTCAAGAAAATTTCCTCAAAGAATTGGACATTATCAAACATATTGCCGTTAATAACGGCTACCCTACGACTTTGGTAGACAAAATTTTAAAACACCACAATAGAAACAAAATTCACAAACTAATTTATAACACTAACAATATTAAAGGAGTACATCAATTTGTTTACAGAAGACTACCATTTATAGACAATACAAGCCTCAAAATTAAAAAAATACTTCATTCAGAGAATATTATTTCATCCTTTTATAACACATACACTTTAAAAAATTTGCTAGTAAATAACAAAATAATTAAGAAAGACATTTTTCAAAATAGTGGAGTTTATCAAATTAGCTGTAGTGACTGCCAAGCAATTTACATAGGTCAGACCGGTCGTAATTTCAGCATTAGATTCAATGAGCATAAGAAAGCGCTCCTAAATAATAATGTGTCTTCAAATGTTGCTAAACATTGTCTTGACAATAACCATAAGTTACATGATAAGAGTTTGTCAATCAAACACATTTGTAAAAAGGGATTAAAGTTGGATTTCTTAGAATCCTTGGAAATTCAGATTGCCATTAAGGACCAGCTAACGGTTATGAATGAACAAATAGATTTGTACCGTTCACCTTTAATACGTCCGCTTTAATCTCTTTACAACTAGGTTTAAAATGTAATTTCCATCCAAATAATTATAGTTACCTCTTCGGTCTGATCTTATCTTATTTTCTTCCAACTATGGTCATAAATGTATTTTTCCCAAACTAATTGTACTTACATCTGTTTTCAATCATGTATCTCCCACTTCTTGTGTCAGAATTCTTGTGTATACTATTTATAAGTCTTACTCTAATGTACAAATTCATTCATATCTTGTTCACCTGATGATGGTCTAGTCGACCGAAATACGTATTGTAAAATAAACTTTACATTATTTGATACTAACCTAGTGTTTTTTTAATTTAATTTTAAGGAAATATATCATCACGCCTTTTACCCATTACTGAATGTGGCACTCTGCCACAACAGATCTTGGTAAGTGATATATTTATGCGTGTAAAGTGGAAATTTATGGCATCCAAAGATGCTAGGGGAGAGGGAGACTCAGGGTTAATTTTAATGTGGTGTTTTTCTTCCCAAAATACAGAATTATTTTGTATTTTTTCATGTAATAATATAAAGGCTTTAGAGGAAGGAACTATCTGTGGATTCCACTATGCATATTGGTGAAAACGTCTCCTGTAACTACTAAGTGTCAACAACCATGGTGTGTGTAAGTGTTAGTTCAGAAGTACGCACGCAAAAGCTTCGTTAAGATGACATATTGAACCGCGATTTGACGGCTGGTAACTGCAGTTCACAAGCATAAATATATTACTTACTGAAATGTACTACAGAAAAGTGCCATATTTATTTTTTGTGAATTTTTGGTTGAACCGGTTCAAAAATAGAATTTTTTTATATTATGTTTCTAGATAGTTCAGGGCACGAGAAATCGAACGGCGCAAAGCGCAGCTTCATATCTCTTTTAGTTTTTGAGTTACAGCGAATTTTCACTTTTTTAAAATCTCAACTTTGAGAGCCCATATCTCGAAAATGAAAAGAGATATTGAAATGCGGTTTGAACGAGCGTATTTCTCGTGCGCTACTTAACTTATACCGAAATTTTATCATTTTTGAAAATTTTTCAACTTTTTGTCAAAATTTTCTTTACTCAATATTTCCAAAAGTTGAAGAGATAATGAAAATCTGAAAACACCAATGAATTCCGCTCGTGAAAATACATCGGTATGCAAATTTTTACGACAAAATTCGCACGGATACAGGTTTTATTACAAAAAATCGAAAAATGGCTAAAATTCGAAAAAATCCCAAGGGGTACCCCTTGCCGTTTTTACGAATATTTGCCATTTTTCGTTTTTTTGTTATAAAAAACTTATCCGTGCGAATTTTGATGTAAAAATTTGCATACCGATGTATTTTCACGCGAGGAATTCACTGGTGTTTTCAGATTTTGATTATCTCTTCAACTTTTTGAAATATTAAGAAAAGAAAATTTTGACAAAAAGTTGAAAAATTTTCAAAAATGGTAAAATTTCGGTATAAGTTAAGTAGCGCACTAGAAATACGCTCGTTGAAACCGCATTTCAATATCTCTTTTCGTTTTCGAGATATCGGCTCTCAAAGTTGAGATTTTAAAAAAGTCAAAAATCGCTGTAACTCAAAAACTAAAAGAGATATGAAGCTGCGCTTTGCGCCGTTCGATTTCTCGTGCTCTGAACTATAAAGAAACATAATATAAAAAAATTCTATTTTTGAACCGGTTCAACCAAAAATTCACCCATTCTGGCAGTGGCACTCTAACGTTGTAGATCTCAGTAAGTAATATATGTATGCTTGTGAACTGCAGTTACCAGCCGTCAAATACATGATGTTATTCCTTAATATTTATATAAGCAAAGCAATTTCTCATTTCTGTACTATAAATGATTTGAGTTATTTATATTGATGTTGAGTACAGTTCATTTATTTTAATTGTTGTTATTTCTAATCTAATAAACATTTTAAGAATTGTTGTTGGATCTAGTTTCAAAATAAATGACAAATTTATTAGTGAAGGACTCCATTCCAGATGGCAGGATGGTAAAAGGATATAATTTTTGACATTTAAATATATATATATATATATATATATATATTTAATCATAATATTAAAAAAAAAATTCTATAATTATTTATATTGTTCGATGAATGTTATTTATTAATTATTATTATTGTAAGTATTTTATATTTTCTATTAATTATTTATTATTATTAATTTATTTAATTATAATAGAGTCCTGAAGAAAGCTAAAGTGTTAGCTGAAACGACGACTTAATTATAAAAAATAAAAATTGACTGAATTCCAAAAAAGTCTATCATTTCGTAAAGATTAATGTTACAACATTCAAATTTCACTCATAAAAATAAAATAAATAAATATATCATCACTCCTTTTACCCATTACTGGGTGTGGCACTCTGCCTAAGCAGATCTCGGTAAGTGATATATTTTTTCTCGTGAACCAGCCGTCAAAGATATTCGTGAAGAGGGAGCCACAGGGGTAGATTTATATATATATATATATCATCATCATCATCACGCCTTTTACCCATCACTGGGTGTGGCACTCTGCCTAAGCAGATCTCGGTAAGTGATATATTTTTTCGCGTGAAGTGCGGTTACCAGCAGTCAAATCACGGCCTCCAAAGATATTAGTGGAGGAGGAGCCACAGGGGTAGATTTTTTTTTTTAAATTGGTGAAAATTGTTTGTCTGCTGTGGGGATCGAACCAGGGTTCTCAAGATCCACAGGCCGACTCGATACCACTGAGCCACCTACCCCATAGGAGGTAGATTTAAATTGGTGAAAATTGTTTGTCGGCTGTGGGGATTTCACTCATGCTATCACATTGCGGTTTTGGTGAGTCCGAACCCTGTACTGTAATTGGGATGAAGTTTCTGAGTTGTGCTATCTGATTTGATGGTTGTATATGTATACAGGGTGTTTCAGGACTAGTGTAACAAAGTTTAACAGCTTATTCCTGAGGTTATTTTGAGCAAAAAATGTCATATAAACATAGGTCCTATTCCTTCTAGTTACCAAAATACAAGAGGTTGAAGTTCTATAAATAACACGACATTTTCAAATTTTTGTAATCAAGATACTTTCGAAAAACAAGAGTTTTATTGAAAAGTCATACCTTATTTGTCTTAATTAATTTTATTTATTAATATTAACATGCATACGAGTTCAAGGCGTTCATTTTGAACACTTGCTGTAATTTTTTAAAAATTTGTTATCTTATTTCATATTGTGTTAACCTATTCCATGTTTGGTTATGTTGTTCTGTGTCTATTTAATTGTGTCATTTTATGTTTTGTTCTCTAAATCGTATTCATTAATATTAATAAATAAAATTAATTCAGACAAATAAGGTAAGACTTTTCAATAAAACTCTCGTTTTCCGAAAGTATCTTGATTACAAAAATTTGAAAATGTCGTGTTATTTATAGAACTTCAACCTCTTGTATTTTGGTAACTAGAAGGAATAGAACCTATGTTTATATGACATTTTTTGCTCAAAATAACCTCAGGAATAAGCTGTTAAAGTTTGTTCAGGGTGGCGATTCAAGTAACATTAATAAATTCCCTGACTTTTCCCTGATTAAGTAAAAAAATTCCCTGACTTCTAGAATATTGACTTATTTATGAATTTATGGTTACATTTCATATATTAAATCATATATTGTAATATAATTGTTTTTTTTTTATTAAATTTATAGTAAAAGCAAAATCAATTTGTATTTCTAAACAGGCAAAGACACAACTTTAAATATTGCATACAGAAAAAACATAGCGCGGTAGAAACGTTAGACAAAACAAAACAGTTTTCAATTAGTAAACATCCTTCGGTTATATTTTCATAGATGGCGGTTCTCACTCTTAAGAAGCAATAAAGGGTATTTGTTGCCAATAAAGGTATACTATCTATCTAATAAAGGGTATTCTGCCAATAAAATCTAAAAATAACTAAATACAGTTTGAAATAAAAGTTTGTAGTTATTTTTCTAAAATTAAATTAAAAAATTTAAAGAACAAAAAACTTTTTTCCCTGACATGGAATAAAATTCCCTGACTTTTCCCTGACTTTTCCAGAAATATAAAATTCCCTGACTTTTCCCGGTTTTCCAGGTTAGTCGCCACCCTGTTGTTACACTAGTCCTGAAACACCCTGTATAGTTTATATTAGAAGGTAAAAATCGAATGGTTTACGGGTAAGCAAATACCAAACAATTATCTAAAAATCTAGAAAAATCCGTACTTCCAGTGTTGAAGGAAGATAACATAAAGTAGTTATCCATCCCTCCTGCTCCTACTTGGTGTAGTATACGCTGGACTCTGTCTTCAGCTCGTCTGCTGATGACATCTAGCCTCCTGCACGCAACTTTACTTCAACCTGTTATTATAACATAATGTGGGCAAGTCCGTGATTGCCTCTATCGGAAAATTGTTGCCTCAAGCTACACACACACACACACAGAGAGAGAGAGCGGGAGAGCTTAGAGAGAGGAGAGCACATGCAGCCTTGTTGTTTGTGGCTGCTGAAGGATAACTACACGAGGATATAACTCAGGACTCAATTGTCTGGATGTGATGACGGTGTATGTTTACTTTTTGTAAGTTATGTATAGAGAGCCAAGCAAGAAGATGCGCGTTCTAATTTCTCTGAGTTTGACTTATTTATTAAAATATAAAATAAACACTTGGCTAAGTCACACAAAATTCAGTCTCCAAGTCACCTTATGAGGGCATCGTCAGAGGCTGGCCAGCACAGTTAGTAACCATAGACGCGTTTCGTTCTTATTAGAGCTCATCAGTATGGTATAACTCACTTCTTCACCTAGAACAAAGTTCACGTGAAGAAGCTGGTGACGAAGAACTGTGCCAGCAGAGAATAAGATCTCTAACAAACGGTAAGATGACATGAGAAGTTCTACTGAAAAAAGGAAAAGCTACGCAGCAATTTAAATAACAACAAAGACAAAATTAATTGTCATCCATACACTTGGTGAAACTAGGTTTAATTTAGGTTTATTAAACCTAGTTTCACCAAGTGTATGGATGACAATTAATTTTGTCTTTGCTGTTATTTATTTATTTCTTGGGATTTACGCAGAAAATTAATCAGATTTCTTCTCGTGAAGTAATAACAAGGAAGGAAATTACACTTTACTCCAGAGATATTTATTTATTTATTTATGTTACGCTGTACAACAGGAACTTAATCCCAATTACAGTACAGGGTCCACACTCACCGAGCAGCCGCAGTGTAGTAGTTTATATAATTTTTAGCTTGAGTGAGATTCGAACTCGGGATCTCCGGACTGACGGACATAATATAATACATATAATTTTGTAAATAAGGGAGAAAAACAATTACTTTAGACTTGCATATGAGGCAAGAAAATCTTACTTTCGGTTAAGATCATCGAAAGAAATAAAATTGCAGTGTTATATGAATGAAATTACTGAGTGTGGCACTCTGCCTAAGCAAATCTCGGTAAGTGATATATTTATGCACATGATCAGCCGTCAAATCACGGCCCCCAAAGATATTAGTGGAGAGGGAGCCAAAGAGGTAGATTTAAATTGGTGAAAATTGTTTGTCGGCTGTGGGGATCGAACAAGGGTTCTCAAGATCCACCTATCTTTATAACGGCTAATTTAAAAAAAATGGCATCAAATTGTGCCCGATTGTTCAATTTAAAAGGACCATCAATATCTTCACCGTTATTCAAATACATTTTTAATAAGCAATATCGTTAGAGGTTTGTGAAAGCCATACCATGTTACAATAGTTCACAAGATTCAAAATCTATCACAATTAATAAATTATCAGTCATAATTGGCAACGAAAAATGTCACCAATTGTGGTAAGTATAGAACTGCCCATTATATCTATCTTTGTTTTACATGGCACGATTTGATGGCATTTTTACAATTTGAAAAGATAAGTAAGTGTCCGTTTAATAGAGGTTTCCTGTTAAGCAACCAGTTGGACTTGAAAGTATATAGTGTCAACAAGATGATAATTATTAGGCTAATATTCCACTAATTAAATAAACAACATTATATAAACATACATAAAATCAAACTAATTTTATACTCATGTTATGTTTACTACAATTTGTAGAAAAGAATAAAAGCAATAAAAATAATTTCTCGAGTATCAACCGCCTACCAGGACACTAAAATTACATCACACGATAATTGAATTACACAAATTAATTAAAACCTATGAGACACATCTTAGTTAGTTAAGTAACGTAATAGTCGTGTACACGGAAATATCATCATAACAAATCATGAGAAATCCGCTGGTTCATTAGCGTCCCACTGGTTGAGGACTGCTGGCCTGGAGCACCAATAACATCATGCAGGATCATATTTATATCCTCAATTAAAGTGCGTGTAATTTTGCGAGCACTTTGCGTAAGATGGCGTCGAGTTTATTGGATACATAAACAATAAAATTCTAGTAATATTCATATTATAGCTGAGAGAGAACAATATTAACGCTATGACCAAATAAGTGAAGTACTGCGGATTCTTACATTTATTTTATAAAACATTTCAAATTTATAATTTCTTATAAATATAAATAAATATATCATCACTCATTTTATTCATTACTGGGTGTGGCACTCTGCCTAAGCAGATTTCGGTAAGTGATATATTTATGCACATGATCAACCGTCAAATCACGGCACCCAAAGATGTTAGTGTAGAGGGAGCCACAGGGGTAGATTTAAATTGGTGAAAATTGTTTGTCGGCTGTGGAGATCGAACCAGGGTTCTCAAGATCCACCACTGAGCCACCTACACCATAAATACGGTCGTCTTATCTTTTGTTTCAATCGTATCCATGCATTTATCCATATGTTAACGCAATACCATTGAGCCATCTACCCCATAATTGAATAATACCAAAAAATCCCATCAAATCGTTCCATGAAAAACAAAGATATAATGGACACAATTGGTGACATTTTTCGTTGTCAATTATAACAGACAATTAGCTATTAAATTTGACATAAACTTGTTTTATTTTCATGGAGTAATTTGATGCCACTATTTTTTGAATCACCAGATATAATACTAATTTTTAATTAAAAAAGGAACTATTTAGTGTAGTTGCATAGGAATTATCTCAATTCAGGGAAGAAACATTTATTAATAGTATGTTATACATCAAGGGAGGGAAACAAGCGATTATTCCCGCGTGTGAAGTTAGCAAACCGAGACGTAAGCGAGGGCTGAAGTCGACGTTTACCAACTTCACACAAGGGATAATTGCGCCCTCCCGGGAAGTTTATTATACTTTTCGTAACAAGTGCACAAAAATTACTGTCTTATCGGGACAAATATCAAATATGGGTTGCGTAACTAGTTATCTAGGAAACGCCGCAAACAGCTAATAATCGTAGTCTCTAGGGAGAGAAACATCCTACCTAGGGAGAGAAACATAATGTGAAAAACAGTGTTTCTCTCTCTAAAATTAGGGAATAAGAACGTGTTTCTTGTGCATGTGTTACGAAAAATATATTTTAAATCCAATTTTTATTTTTCCGTAACTAGTTACCTAGGAAACGCCGCAAACAGCTAATAATCGTAGTCTCTAGGGAGAGATACATCTCTCTAGGGAGAGAAACATCCTACCTAGGGAGAGAAAAACAGTGTTTCTCTCTCTAAAATTAGGGAATAAGAACGTGTTTCTTGTGCATGTGTTACGAAAAAATATATAAGTGATACATATTCAAAGTGTAGTTATAGAATTAGCAAACAGCATAGTTGACAGTTTCTCACAGTTTAATAATCGCGCGCGATTGTGATTCTGGCGAGTGCAGAGTGCATTTTTACTGCACTATGAACGTAGATAACACACCAAAGCATTCCATGTCATTTGATTTTATGTGGCGGTGGTGCTGACCAAGCTTTTGTAACTGTAGAGATTGAACATGACTTATGAAACATGGACAAGTTTCTATATGAACGAACATAACGCGTACGTACTTTCAGTCTTGGTGCTGGTTTTGACGGCAATAGACAATTTAAGTGATATATTTTTCACAAAGATTCTGGATTTATACAAGAGAATACATTTCCAAATTAATACTTAAAACCAAATCATTTAAATCCGAAATTACATTAAAGTTTAGTAATTAACAGTAAATTCTGTCTGTTCAACAATAGTATATAAAAACAGTAAATCTGTTCAAAAAAATAACCGAACTTTTTGAACAAAAACTTATGGAAATCGGAACAATTCAGGCACAGCCGTATTTTTGGTTAAAAGCCGACAAACAATTTTAAATAAATAAAATAAATATATCATCATGCCTTTAACCCATTACTGGATGTGGCAATCTGCCAAAGTAGATTTCGGTAAGTGATATATTTCTTCACGTGAAGTGCGGTTACCAGCCGTCAAATCACGTCCCCCAAAGATGTTAGTAGAGGGGGAGCCACAGGAATAGGTTTTTTAAATTGGTGAAAATAGTTTGTCGGCTGTGGGGATCTAACCAGGGTTCTCAAGATCCACAGCTCGACTCGATACCACTGAGTTACCCCTGTGACTCCCCTCCACTAATATCTTTGGGAGGGCATGATTTGACGGCTGGTAACCGCACAAATATATCACTTATCGAGATCTGCTTAGGCAGAATGCCACACATTTATTTATTTATTTAAGCTTCAAGTCTCAAAGCTATTGCTGCAAGTAAATTAATTTGATGATTAAATAGTATATAATAAGCAAGCATGCTTTTAAGTAATTTCTTTATTGTATAAAGTTAACACTGAATAATAATAATACAGTATGCACGTATGTATGTGATAAAACAGTGTTGATAAATTCATAGTAAAATTAAAAATGTAACATAAGCATATATATAAATGTGTGTATGTGTGTATGTAGTGGGTTCGCAACAGGTGCGTATCGTACATTACGCAGAATGTGAACGTAATGAATAATTATTCCGCGTATCCGCTTTTGTACTAAGAGCACGCAACGAGCTACTAACGCATCATAAATCATTCGCATGCTTGAAATACGTCAACCAGACTTATACTTCACTAGTGGTGATGACTGAAAGCCTCAAGCGAACGACGACACTCCCTTTATTTCTTTCTTAGTTTTTTTAATTCGTCGTTGGACTGGGTGTTAATGATAGAATAATATAACAGGTGTATTGAAGCAAAGAGATGGATGTTCCGAGTAAGAAGAATACATAAATATTCACCTTTTTATGAAACCGTAACCAAAATTTTTTGTTTTGAAATATATTTAATTTAATATTGATTCTGTAATCGAAAACGATATCATTTCATAAATTTAATTTTAATGTGGAAAATTGTCGGGTTCAATATTCAAATAAATAAATAAATATATCATCACGCATTTTACCCATTACTGGGTGTGGCACTCTGCCTAAGCAGATCTCAGTAAGTGATATATTTATATTCGTAAAGTGTGATTACCAGCAGTCAAATCACGACCACCAAAGATATTAGTGAAAGTGGAGCCACAGGAGTAGATTTAATTGTTTGTCGGCAGTGGGGATCAAACCAGGGTACTCAAGGTTCACAGGCAGACTCGATACCACTGAGCCACCTACCCCATTATTATATCCTTTTACCCATCACTGGGTGTGGCACTTTGCCTAAGCAGATCTCGGTAAGTGATATATTTCTTCGCTTGAAGTGTGGTTACAGCCGTCAAATCACGGCCACCAAAGATATTAGTGAAAGAGGAGCCACATGGGTAGATTTAATTGTTTGTCGGCAGTGGGGATCAAACCAGGGTACTCAAGGTTCACAGGCCGACTCGGTACCACTGAGCCACCTACCCCATTATTATATCCTTTTACCCATCACTGGGAGGAAATTTTAAATTAATCAAAAAATAAATATATCATCACGCCTTTTACCTATTACTGGGTGTGGCACTCTGCCTAAGCAGATCTCGGTAAGTGATATATTTCTTCGCTTGAAGTGTGGTTACAGCCGTCAAATTACGGTCCCCAAAGATATTAGTGAAAGAGGAACCACATGGGTAGATTTAATTGTTTGTCGGCAGTGGGGATCGAACTAGGGTACTCAAGATCCACAGACCGACTCGGTACCACTGAGCCACCTACCCCATTATTATTATATATATTATATTATTATTATATTTAAATAAAATATAAACTAAACACTTGGCTATGTCGCACAAAATTCAGCCTCCAAGTCACCTTATGAGGGCATCGTCAGAGGCTGGCCAGCACAGTTAGTAACCATAGACGCGTTTTGTGACACTTAACCAAGTGTTTATTTAATATTTTTTATTAAACCTAGTTTCACCAAGTGTAGTATGGATGACAATGAATTTTGTCTTTGTTGTTATATTTAAATAAATGTACAAAATTCAGAACTTGAGCTTCAATTAACGGCTTAGATGTTTAGATCAAGTATTCGAATTTGTAATTTGTTTGTTAGATGTGCAAACGATAAAGAATAAATGGTAAATAATACAGCCTTTTTATTTACAATTTTATACAGACTTAAGTGCAAGTTATCAAGATTTGAATGCACAACCTCATCTCATCTTGAACACATTTCCATTTCTTCCTAGGGCTCGTATGTAGGTTGTCCACATACTCAAACCATCTCATGCATTAATGAACTTCATATAGTAATCTAGATGTGTCTGTTTAGAGTTTTGATGGGTGTCATCGTCGCGGTCCGCAACCGAATATCCGTGACAGCGTGCACGGCTGTCCGCGATTCACTCAATCAACTATGAACGACAAGCGCTTGGATGGAAACGGACAGCTTTAGATTCACTGCGAGATAGTATCACTGGAACTAATTACCCGATCTGGTTGGAATCTTGTCATTGTGGATATGGAAAATTCCCGTGCAAGAACTGGAGCAGAACTTACATTTACCAGAGTTTTCTTTTAATAAAATAAATGTGTAAAATCTGCAATTACAGTACAAGGACTCACCAAGCCTCAAATATACAATGAGCTTGAGTGCGATTCGAACTAGGAATCTCCGGGTCTACCGGACGTAACATTAATCGTAAATAAAATATAAATATATCATCACGCCTTTTACCCATTACTGGATGTGGCACACTGCCGAAGCAGATTTTGATATGTGATATATTTCTTCGTATGAAGTGCAGTTATTAGCCATCAAATCACGGCCCCTAACGATGTTAATGGAGGGGGAGTCACAGGGGTAGATTTAAATTGGTGAAAATGTTTGTTGTAAATAAAATATAAATATATCTTCACGCCTTTTACCCATTACTAGATGTGGCAAACTGCCTAAGCAGATTTTGGTAAGTGATATATTTCTTCGTATGAAGTGCAGTTATTAGCCATCAAATTACGGCCCCTAAAGATGTTAGTGGAGGAGGAGCCACAGGGGTAGATTTAAATTGATGAAAATGTTTGTTGTAAATAAAATATAAATATATCATCACGCCTTTTACCCATTACTGGATGTGGCATACTGCCTAAGCAGATTTTGGTAAGTGATATATTTCTTCGTATGAAGTGCAGTTATTAGCCATCAAATTACGGCCCCTAAAGATGTTAGTGGAGGAGGAGCCACAGGGGTAGATTTTTTAATTTAGTGAAAATTGTTTGTCGGCTGTGGGGATCGAACCAGGGTTCTCTAGATCCACAGGCAGACTCGATACCACTGAGTCATCTATCCCATTAATCGTAAATAAATAAATAAATATATCATCACGCCTTTTACTCATTACTAGGTGTGGTACTCTGCCGAAGCAGATTTCGGTAAGTGATATATTTCTTCGTAAGAAGTGCAGTTACCAGCCATCAAATCACGGCCCCCCAAAAATGTTAGTGGAGGGGGAGCCACAGGGGTAGATTTTTTAATTTAGTCAAAATTGTTTGTTGGTTGTGGGTATCGAACCAGGGTTCCCAAGATCCACTGGTAAACTCGATACCACTGAGCCACCTACCCAATTAATCGTAAATAAATTAATAAATAAATAAATATATCATCACGCCTTTTACCCATTACTAGGTGTAGCATACTGCCGAAGCAGATTTTGGTAAGTGATATATTTCTTCGTATGAAGTGCGGTTATTAGTCATCAAATCACGGCCCCCCAAAAATGTTAGTGGAGGAGGAGCCACAGGGGTAGATTTTTTAATTTAGTGAAAATTGTTTGTTGGTTGTGGGGATCGAACCAGGGTTCTCAAGATCCACAGGCAATCTCGATACCACTGAGCCACCTACCCCATTAATCGTAAAGTATCATTAACATATTTTAGTGATATTAATTAATTAATTTGTTAATTTAAAAAATAAATTATAAAGTAAATTAAAACATTATTTTGCCTAATAACAAAAATAAAAATTACAATACATATATGCATACAGAGTGTTTTATATAGGTTACCATTTTAAAAAAATGTTCTTCTAATTCCTAAACAATTTATGTATGTAACATTTTTCTCTAACGTCATTACTTCGCCTAGAAACGCACTGATTATTTGTAACACCCTGTATAATATTGTATGAATATCAAATTCAATTATGCATTTCACGTAACATAGATATAGCCAAGCAAGAATCAAAGCAGATCAAGTCACTGTATAAAACTTCTGCAAATTTAAAAGACTGCGTGAACGTACTAGGGTTTCTCCGAATAAATGGATGAAACGAGTTTGTATAAGAGGAATTATGAATGTAGATGAAATTTGGTGCGACAAGATTTCCAAGGTTCGTGCTACCGGTTTGAATGCACAATTTAAAAAATAAAATTATGGATGTTATTCGCTTTGTTAGTATGTTATCGCGATTTGGTCGGTTGCGGAATGAGGAAAAAAAGTAATTTGTTTGAATGATTATTTCCACTAGATGATACGGAATGTATAGAGGTATGTTATTTATTGCAGGATTTCCGTTTATATTATACTTAATATTATGTTTACTATTTTGAATAACGTCCGCTGTATATAAGTACTAATCAGTTCCGGGTAGAAATTAACTTCAATCTGTACAGATATCTATTTATATAGATTATAGATAATCATGATATACAGGGTGTTTCACAACGCAAAAAATTAAAGGGTATATTCTGTACGACGTGCTGATCATGAAACAAAAAGAATTTTTTTTTAATCGCAAAACTATTTTCCATGTTTCCCAGTCCAAAATTTTTCGTTGCCACTGCCTCTGGGTGGATGATTATGTTAAAGTTATTAATTAAATAAAATTCTATTATAAATAACTGCTAATAATTGAATTGTGTAATTATTCTTTCGTAGTTGATACTTACTTCATTGTTTGTGTTTAATAGGAAAGCGAATCCAGTGCAGTACTACAAAAAATGTTTTAATTTTTCGAATTAAAAAAAATTCTTTTTGTTTCATGATCAGCACGTCGTACAGAATATACCCTTTAATTTTTTGCTCTAAGTTTTGAAACACCCTGTATATCATTCAAATGTGCACTAATTTTTATAGACAATTTAGGAAATATTGTTTGAGTAACAGACAGATTTATTTAATCCAACATGCAACACTTATTGTAGTCTAGTCGTTTCACATAATTTTTACCCTTTATTGATATCATTTTACCCTAGTTCTATTCTATTTCTAATCAAGTATTAAATGGGCAGCTCGAAGTTGATGACAGATAGTTTAAGCGTTGATATTTACATATTCATTGTGACAGTTGTAAATCAGTTAGTTGCGTTAATGTTCCTCTTACTGGGTTTAATTCCTATTGTGCAGTTTATCAAAATAAAATTAATTAACTTTTAAATGAAGGATGTAGGTGTATGGCCTCTAAAAGTTTACATAATTATTTTAATCATATATGTCATTTCCGCTGTAATGTGATAATTCTAACATTAAATTATAGAGCAACAGTTTTAAAATAAATAACATTGAGATCTAAGTAAAATAAATAAAATAAATATATCATCACATCTTTTACCCATTACTGAGTGTGGTAAATGATATATTTCTTTGTGTGAAGTGCGGTTACCAGCCGTTAAATCACGGTCTCCAGAGATGTTAGTGGAGGAGGAGCTACAGGGGTAGATTTAAATTGGTGAAAATTGTTTGTAGGCTGTGGGGATCGAACCAAGGTTCTCAAAATCCACAGGCCGACTCGATACCATTGAGCCACCTACCCCTAAGAGAAGTTGCATTTCGAAAATGCTGTTGCTCACCTGTATTCTTGCCACAACTATCAAATATAGTTATTTATACGAAGGGAAGAAAGACATTTTCTATACCTATGTTCAGTTAAGGATGTATACAAAATAATTGAATAATATTATTATGGGGTAGGTGGCTCAGTGGTGATCTTGAGAACCCTGGTTTGATCCCCACAGCCGACAAACAATTTTCACCAATTTAAATCTATCCCTGTGGCACCCCCACCACTAATATCTTTGGAGGCCGTGATTTGACAGTCAGCTCACATGCATAAATATATCACTTACCGAGATCTGGCATGGTAGAGTGCCACACCCAGTAATGGGTAAAAGGCGTGATGATATAATTCTTGTTAAAAATGCAAGATAACACATGTTTTTGCAAGGCATCACATTATACCGTCCATATTAAAAATGTAACATTCCTATCATTTGTATAAAATCAAGATAGCTGGGCAGATAAGGCACCGCGTTCATGATGGATCATTTCCCAATAATCGAACCTCTAGATCACTCGGCTCGTCTGTGGTGGTTTTTGCCGCGAGGTTGGCCAACCTGTTTGTGGACACAGGAGACAGGACATCGACTGTCCGAGTCCGAGGCATCAATCTCAATTCAGCGTCCGAAACGAAATTGTTCTCCATCGATCATTCTGCGAGATGCAAGATGCGGTTACGAGTGCAACTGAAACCGCCACGTTGTCATGTGATAAAACACTTCAGTTTTTTTGTGGTTGGTTTTTGTTTTAGGGTATTTACTAAATGATGGATAATAGAAAATATAAAAACTATAATGGCGACGACATTAAAATAAATAAATAAATATATCATCACGCCTTTTATCCATCACTGAGTGTGGCACTCTGTCTAAACAGATCTCGGTAAGTGATATATTTTTTCTCGTGAACCAGCCGTCAAATCACGGCTCCCAAAGATATTAGTGGAGGAGAAGCCACAGAGGTAGATTTAAATAAATAAAATATAAATAAATATATCATCACGCCTTTTATTCATTACTGGGTGTGGCACTCTGTCTAAACAGATCTCGGTAAGTGATATATTTCTTCTCGTGAACCAGCCGTCAAATAACGGCTCCCAAAGATATTAGTGGAGGAGAAGCCACAGAAGTAGATTTAAATAAATAAAATATAAATAAATATATCATCACGCCTTTTATTCATTACTGGGTGTGGCACTCTGTCTAAACAGATCTCGGTAAGTGATATATTTCTTAGCGTGAAATGCTGTTACCAGCCGTCTAATCACGACACTCAAAGATATTAGTGGAGGGAGAGCCATAGAGGTAGATTTAAATAAATAAAATATAAATAAATATATCATCACGTCTTTTATTCATTACTGGGTGTGGCACTCTGTCTAAACAGATCTCGGTAAGTGATATATTTCTTAGCGTGAAATGTGATTACCAGCCGTCAAATCACGGCCCCCAAAGATATTAGTGGAGAAGGAGCCACAGGGGTAGATTAAATTTGGTGAAAATTGTATGTCAGCTGTGGGGATCGAACCAGGGTTCTCAAGATCCACAGGTCGACTCGATACCACTGAGCTACTTACCCCATAAATAAATAATATTTAAAGATATGTACGATTTATGGTTTTTGTTGCAATTTCTATAAAAATAAAACTAGTAGTAGCGGTAAAATAATAGCACACTAGTACAGTTAACCTAATACTGACTCCAACCAACATGTGATTTCGTTTAAGAACAGACATCATTCCATATTGATATCAATATCAATTATTGTAATAACATGTGCAATGCAATGGCAATTTCACGGTCCGTGGTCAAGGTGGTCGTGCATGAAACACACGGAGTGTACTTGGAAAGATCGACGGCTGGTTGGAATTGGGGTTGGAAGTTGAAGTTGTTGGGTGAAATAGTGGAATTGTTTGTTCACAACAGAAGGGTACTTCACTGTAATGGCACTTGTTTTGCTTTCATTTGTTCGCTAAGCCGTCTTGACAAACTAATTGTAATACGAACGCGACATTGAGCGATTGTTATTTGTAACGTGAGATACTTAGAAGCAACATAGTTACCAGGTTAGTTGTTCAGAAAAGTGTTTATTATTATTATTTATTTGAAACCTAAATATCTATACAAGCTCTATTATTACCAGGGTTCGTAAATATCATGATATTTATAATAAATATCAAAATATCTGATATATAGGATATATATCAGATAAATATCACTTTTTGGATATTTATTTTTTAATTTTAGTTTTTGTACACATTTATTATCACAATAGAAAATACAAAATAAATTATTACTCCTAAATAAAAAATTAACATAGGTAATGAAAAAAAGTAAATATACATTGAATGGATACACAAAAAATATTATATAGTACTAAGAATAGTAAGAATATTTAAATAATCCTATATCCTAAATAGGGGCAAATCATCATCTTCTGATGAACTTCCTGAACATAGCGTTGCAGGTAGACTCACTTGGCCAAATCCAATCTAAATTAGTTTTTTTGTTTGTAGTTTCTTTTTGGTTTAAATATTTAAACATAAAAACTAATCTTTGTCGTTACCGAGACGATTACGTAATTGAGATTGGACAATGTCAAGTGGAGAAATATCGTTCCAGCCCTGCTGTGGCTGCTACAGCAGTGTGTAACTGTTCACATAGTTCAATAAATGTACTTTTATTTGGCCACTCTGACTCATTGATAGTTTTCCACCATATTAAAGGATTTGTATTTCTAAAATGAGTATTAAATAAAAATTTTGGAAATGGTTCAGACTTTGCCATTAATGACATCACAAATGACACACAATTTGGATTTATGTCGTTGATGTGAAGTTAGTCAAAAGCTAGTAAAGTAAGAATTATCTTTAGAATATAATTTTAACAGAATTTATGAAAGTAATAATGAGAGGTATACTGTATTTATTATAGACTATTTGATATTTTTATATAATGGATATATATCTTCGAACCCTGTCTATAAGTTAACTGAAGCACGAGAAAATTAATGCCGTTGAGCGTGTTTTCATATCACATTTAGTTTTCGAGATATAGCCTCGTAAAAGTAGAAAAACTGAAAAATTCGAAAAATTTCACTTTTCCGGAGGCTATATCTCAAAAACTAAACAAGATATGGAAATGCGCTCAACGGCGTTGAATTCCCCGTGTCCGAATTGACTTATAAGCAAATTTTCACACAATTTTAAGCATTTTAATATTTTTAATTATTTCCTAAGGGGTACCCCTTTTGTTTTTTCAGATTTTAATTCAATTTTCCCAAAAATCCTTAATCGTAGGATTATTAAAACGAAAATTTACATACATATGTATTTTGACCCACTGAATCCAGTGGTGCAATCTTCAAATGCATATGACTTCTGGTTTTCGAGAAAATGTTAAAAAACCGCTTTTTGCGATTTTTTTGGCGGAAAATTGAAAAAAAATAAAAATCGCTGAAACTATGTTTATAAGTTAACTGAAGCACGAGAAAATTAATGCCGTTGACCGCGTTTTCATATCACATTTAGTTTTCGAGATATAGCCTCGTAAAAGTAGAAAAACTGAAAAATTCGAAAAATTTCACTTCTCCGGAGGCTATATCTCAAAAACTAAACAAGATATGGAAATGCGCTCAACGGCGTTGAATTCCCCGTGTCCGAATTGACTTATAAGCAAATTTTCACACAATTTTAAGCATTTTAATATTTTTAATTATTTCCTAAGGGGTACCCCTTTTGTTTTTTCAGATTTTAATTCAATTTTCCCAAAAATCCTTAATCGTAGGATTATTAAAACGAAAATTTACATACATATGTATTTTGACCCACTGAATCCAGTGGTGCAATCTACAAATGCATATGACTTCTGGTTTTCGAGAAAATGTTAAAAAACCGGGTTTTGCGATTTTTTTGGCGGAAAATTGAAAAAAAATAAAAATCGCTGAAACTATGTTTATAAGTTAACTGAAGCACGAGAAAATTAATGCCGTTGAGCGCGTTTTCATATCACATTTAGTTTTTGAGATATACGGAAAAGTAGAAAAATTGAAAAATACGAAAAATTTCACTTTTCCGGAGGCTATATCACAAAAACTATTTGATATTTTTATATAATGGATATATATCATTGCAAAAATATGACGATATATATCAAAATAAATATCATGATATATATCGATCGATATATATCTTCGAACCCTGATTATTACAGATTAAAAAATAAATAATATCACGAATCATAAAAACATTCATTTGTTAAGTTCAATAAATAATCTGTCCTCGCTTCAACTACATTCATAATTTGTCATTCAAACTAAAATTATATAAACTATCACACTGCGGCTCGGTGAGTGCGAACCCTGTACTGTAATTGGGATTAAGTTCCTGTTGTACAGAGTAACATAAATAAATAAATAAATAAATAATTCCCTCCATACAAGCTCATTTATTTCTCACACTCACGCAACAAACCTTCATCACATCCAACCAGTCCCTCTTCTTTCATATCCACTGAATATTTATTTCGAGATTCATTTATTATTAATTCTAAAACTCATTTTCACATCACATTCACAATTATTTTCATACAAATTCATTTATTCTTTTTACTTGTTACCTTATAAAAATAAAATAAATATATCATCACACCTTTTAGTTAGTTAGTTAGAGGGAGCCACAAGAGTAGTTTTAATGTACTGAAAATTGTCGACTGTGTGAATCGAACCTGGGTTCTCAAATCCGCAGACCGACTCGATACTACTTATAGAATTTTTAAATAAATTATAGAGGAATCTTTTAATAAATACATATACAGGATATTTCAAAATTGCAAAAATAACTTTCTGCAAACATATTTCGTTCCACTGGACTGATACATCACAGTATTAAATAAAAACTACTTTTATAATATAATTATTGTATTTATATATTTTAAGGAGCTAATGATGAACAAATATTAATGTTCGAAACGTCCTAATAATAAATATTTTTATAAAAAAATCATATTGGATTCTGAAGCCTTTTATTTATTTAAAAACTAGTAAACATTAATAATAAATAGCCTACTGTTTTGTGTCATGTTAAATAAAATTTATCGAAACTTTAAATTGAATTTTCTCAATATTTTTCTTATGTAAGGATATAAAATGATTACATGGTTGAATCCAGAAAAAAATACTCTATCGAATAGACTTACAAAATATGTATAATCCCATTTGAAAAATATAACTTTGTGTTGTAACTTGAGAACCACTGGTTTAAAAAATTATTTTATTCTTTAAGCAGATGTCCCCCTTGGTCTTCTATAACTTTTCTTTATAATATTTTTTTCTGTCACACCCTGTATATCATATTTTTTTAACTCAATTTCAATATTTAATATCATTTATCGTAACTTAACATACAGATTTTTTTATTGAACTTAAAATAAAATTGCTTTATTATAAACAAAATATAATAAACGAATCATATTTATTTTATGAATAATATAATAAAACAGTTCTATACTATATTTAGAAATTATTGCATGACATCACCAGTTACATACGAATTCATAATTTGTTCAATTATTTTAACAAACTAAATTTGCAACCAAGTATTTTAATTTAAAATATTTAAACTTGTTTGACAGTAGAAAAAATAAGCACATTTTGATAACAAATATGCAATAAATTCTAAATATACATGTAAGTTTATCAGAAAACGATTGTTTTGCGTCTCACAATATGTTATATTTATGCAGTAAACAGTTGTTTGTTGAATACACAGTACAGACGCGACAAACACATGTGTTCTTCGGCAAATATGTGCTGTATCCAAACACAGACCGCTCCGAAAAGGATTTCATCCATGAACTATAATTTTTTAAATAAATATTCTACTATTCCTTCTAATATTTACGTTGTTCACTAATATACATACATCTCGTACATCACATTGTGCCCCATCCCCTATCCTAGAGTAACAAGAATGTTTCCAAAATTTATCATTTCTTTCTTACAAGCTCGACGTATCTTTTTATATTTTATATTTTCTAGGAATTTAAATTATCAGTAATAAACTGTCAATTTGGTTACAAAATTTGACAGCTAAACAAAAAATTCCAAGTAAATAAATAAATATATCATCACGCCTTTTACCTATTACTGGGTGTGGCACTCTGCCGTAAGCAGATCTCGGTAAGTAATATATTTCTTCGCGTGAAGTGCGGTTACCAGTCGTCAAATCACGGCCCTCAAATTTATTAGTGGAGGAAAAGTCACAGGGGTAGATTTAAATTGGTCAAAATTGTTTGTCGCCTGTGGGAATTGAACCAGGGTTCTCAAGATCCACAGGCCGACTCAATACCACTGAGTCACCTACCCCATGTATATATACAGGGTGTTTCAGGACTAGTATAACAAACTTGCATACGAGTTCAAAGCGCTCATTTTGAACACTTGCTGTAATTTTTTAAAAATTTGTTATCTTATTTCATATTGTGTTAACCTATTCCATGTTTGGTTATGTTGTTCTGTGTCTATTTAATTGTGTCATTTTATGTTTTGTTCTCTAAATCGTATTCGTTAATATTAATAAATAAAATTAATTAAGACAAATAAGGCATGACTTTTCAATAAAACTCTTGTTTTCCGAAAGTATCTTGATTACAAAAATTTGCAAATTTCGTGTTATTTATAGAACTTCAACCTCTTATATTTTGGTAACTAGAAGGAATAGGACCTATGTTCATATGACATTTTTGGCTCAAAATGACCTCAGGAATAAGCTGTTAAAGTTTGTTACACTAGTCCTGAAACACCCTGTATATGTGTATGTATGAAGTATATTAGATTATTTGATAAATCTAATAAGAGAATATTTAATTAGTATCTTTTAAAATACATACTTAATTAATGTAAATCAAATCAAATTTTCATCAATTTAAATCTACCCCTGTGGCTCCCCCTCCACTAACATCTTTAGGGGCCGTGATTTGACGGCTGATAACAGGCACTTCACGCGAAAAATATATCACGTACCGAAATCTGCTTAGGCAGACTGCCACACCCAGTAATAGGTAAAAGGCGTGATGATATATTTATTTTTATTTATTTTTAAATGACAAGAAAACTTGGAATTTGAACCTGGGACCTATGAACTCCAACTAAGCTACGCTCGCTTGCGATTCAAATCTGATTTTATTTGAATTTTTCTCTCTATTTTTGTTTTTAGCTCCCAGGTTCAAATCCTAACGTTTCTTTTTATAATTTGACCTAATGAGTGGATGTTTTGTAAATGTTTTAAGGGTTTGTACTATTCCATTTAATGGGGTATAGCGTGATGATATCAAAAAATAATTCCGTATTTATTCTGCATATAAATTGTCAAATAAGAGAGAAATATTGTCCCGCGTGATGGTCGCGCAGGTTGAGGTCCTGATTCACAACCATAAGATCGTGGGTTCGGGTCCCGCCCGTGGCGACCATGCAAAGGACATATCGGCATATGACCTTAGTAGTTGGTCCGATATATAAATTTTAAAAAAAAGAGAGAAATAAATATCACCCGTGATTTTAACCAATCAAATATGTCATTTTACGTACAGATTTTTTTAGAATAAGTATAAGTCCGTTCACACAATCTCTCATCTTCAATGTCACCAATATTTCATTCGACAAATGTTGTACATGTCCAAACTATGTGAAAAGATTTACAAAATAAACTGTATTTGTTGGTTATATACGTAGTTTGCATTCCTAGCGCGCTTTTAAAAGCTTTTTGAGCAAGTATAAGAGAGGAATGTAAGTGGATCAAGTTTTTCGAGCAATTAAGATTTTTGTATGAAGCAAGATGAATGCGGTGCGGTGTCTTCGGCTACACTTACATATTTTTTTAACTATTCATAAACCAGTTACAATAATCGCGTGCAATTATCAAAGTGATCAAAATCATTTACTTTTAAAGTAGTGTCGTCAAAATATTGGTATGTCAATAGCAGGGTTCGTAAATATCATGATATTTATAATAAATATCAAAATATCAGATAAATATCACTTTTTGGATATTTATTTTTTAATTTTAGTTTTTGTACACATTTAGAAAAATTGAAAAATTCGAAAAATTTCAATTTTCCGGAGGGTATATCTCAAAAACTAAACAAGATATGGAAATGCGCTCAACGGCGTTGAATTCCCCGTGTCCGAATTGACTTATAAGCAAATTTTCATACAATTTTATGCAATTTAATATTTTTAATTATTTCCTAAAAATCCTTAATCGTAGGATTATTAAAACGAAAATTTACATACATATGTATTTTGACCCACTGAATCCAGTGGTGCAATCTTCAAATGCATATGACTTCTGGTTTTCGAGAAAATGTTAAAAAACCGCTTTTTGCGATTTTTTTGGCGGAAAATTGAAAAAAAATAAAAATCGCTGAAACTATGTTTATAAGTTAACTGAAGCACGAGAAAATTAATGCCGTTGACCGCGTTTTCATATCACATTTAGTTTTCGAGATATAGCCTCGTAAAAGTAGAAAAACTGATAAAATTCGATAAATTTCACTTTTCCGGAGGCTATATCTCAAAAACTAAACATGATATGGAAATGCGCTCAACGGCGTTAAATTCCCCGAGTCCGAATTGACTTATAAGCAAATTTTCATACAATTTGAAGCAATTTCTTTGGTTTTTTCAGATTTTAATTCAATTTTCCCAAAAATCCTTAATCCTAGGATTATTAAAACGAAACTTTACATACATATGTATTTTGACCCACTGAATCCAGTGGTGCAATCTTCAAATGCATATGACTTCTGGTTTTCGAGAAAATGTTAAAAAACCGCAATTTTGCGATTTTTTTGGCGGAAAATTGAAAAAAAAAAAAATCGCTGAAACTATGTTTATAAGTTAACTGAAGCACGAGAAAATTAATGCCGTTGACCGCGTTTTCATATCACATTTAGTTTTCAGTGTTTCTCTCTTTAAAATTAGGGAATAAGAACGTGTTTCTTGTGCATGTGTTACGAAAAATATATTTTAAATCCGAGATTATTACATCATTTTTATTTTTCCACTAAAACAAAGAGTCCGAAATATGCAAATATTGCAAGTACGCCTCTGTATTTCGGTGTTCTCTAGTCGATATATATATAATTGTGTTCCTGTGGTACAGTAAGGCAAGCCAACAGAGAATAAATGTGAAATTAATTTGATTTATATGCCCCCGGATTGTTTTGTAGCGGTATTTCGACAACAAGTTGTTTAAAATTAATGGAAATTTACCCTTCAAACCAGTCTGCTAACAGAAAAGTAGATGTTCTGTTTTATTGCTGCAATAACTAAATAATTATTCTATTCATATTTAAAATGGTGTTGCTAATAAACTTCAAGGCTGGACTCAGCTCATCATGGTTCGTGCTCATATATTTACCAAGTTTTCAATGACTTTTTAGTTATAACTTAATTAGACACAAGTGCTGTTATCGTAATTAATTCTATTTATATATTGTATGCGTCTAGTATATAACGATTATTAAACCAGATATTCTAATATTTTTCTATTTAAATCATTAAACAATCGTAACTTGCGTTTATTAAATTAACAATTAACTTATATCAAAACATACGCTTATGTCTGCGTAGTTTAAATTCCACTATAAGCTACTGTCATTAAGATTCAGTTCTTGTTTTGAATAGACCTAACTGTGCTGGCCAGCCTCTGACGATGCCCTAATAAGGTGACTTGAAGGCTGAATTTTGTGAAACATAGCCAAGTGTTTACTTTATATTTTTTATTAAACCTTGTTTGACTAAGTGTTGGATGACAATTAATTTTGTCTTTGTTGTTATTTAAATTGCTATTGCATAGCTTTTCCTTTTTTTCGGTAGATGGCATAACCCGTTCCACAGAACTTCTCATGTCATCTTACCTGTTTGTTAAAGATCTTATTCTCTGCTGGCACAGTGAGTGTGGACCCTGTACTGTAATTGGGATTAAGTTCCTGTTGTACAACGTAACATAAATAAATAAATAAATATCTCTGGATTAAAGTGTAATTTCCTCCCTTGTTGTTACTTCGCGAGAAGAAATCTGATTAGTTTTCTGCGTAAATC
The DNA here is from genome assembly GCA_947425015.1 of Pterostichus niger. Classification (NCBI taxonomy): domain Eukaryota; kingdom Metazoa; phylum Arthropoda; class Insecta; order Coleoptera; family Carabidae; genus Pterostichus; species Pterostichus niger. Next base: position 696,942 of record OX380341.1, on the reverse strand, counting down.
CCAAGAAATAAATAAATAACAGCAAAGACAAAATTAATTGTCATCCATACACTTGGTGAAACTAGGTTTAATAAACCTAAATTAAACCTAGTTTCACCAAGTGTATGGATGACAATTAATTTTGTCTTTGTTGTTATTTAAATTGCTGCTTAGCTTTTCCTTTTTTCGGTAGAATTTCTCATGTTATCTTACCGTTTGTTAGAGATTTTATTCTCTGCTGGCACAGTTCTTCGTCACCAGCTTCTTCACATGAACTTTGTTCTAGGTGAAGAAGTGAGTTATACCATACTGATGAGCTCTAATAAGAGCGAAACGCGTCTATGGTTACTAACTGTGCTGGCCAGCCTCTGACGATGCCCTCATAAGGTAACTTGTAGGCTGAATTTTGTGAAACATAGCCAAGTGTTTACTTTACATTTTTTATAATGCTTAAGATTAATTAATTATTGATTGTCCGTCAGTACGGTGGTGTGGATAGCAATATGGAATTCGAATCTCACTGAAGCTAAATATTATAAAATCTACTACATTGTGGCTCAGTGAGTGCGGACCATGTACTGTATAATTGGGATTAAGTTCCTGTTGTACAGCGTAACATAAATAAATAAATAAAATGTAGAACCCTGGGTGCCGTCGTCACACCATCATTCCCTAAAGAGAACGTGTGATTTCGAGTGATTTTGTATATTTTCCTTGTCGTCTCGCTTCACACACAGATGAATGCGGCTTGTCAAAGTGCATTCCGGCCTCAGAGCCTCAGAGCAGGTGAAGCCTGCGTGTTTCACCTTCAACCAGCCAGCTCTGTGTGCACGCTTCTCTATCACGAACATGCGAGACTCGAGACTTCGTGCTGTTGCCTTTGTACATCACTAGAGAGCTACAGGATAATCAAATTGTGCTTAGGGGATCTAATTCAACTAGGAACTAGCTTTTAAAACGATAAGTGGTGCCTGGGAATCGCAATCGACAACGATTGACTGAGCAATTATATCAGACAAAAATATGACATGTACTAGCTAATGGGGTAGCGTGATTATTTTTAAATATTGCCTAGGGAGTCTAGGGATTCTAGGGATACAAAATAACACTTTATTTACTCAATAGAAGGAAGAAAATTTAGATTTATAAGTATCTGTATAACGTGGAAGAAATAAATAAAATTAATATACAGGGTGTTTCAGGACTAGTGTAACAAACTTTAACAGCTTATTCCTGAGGTCATTTTGAGCCAAAAATGTCATATAAACATATGTCCTATTCCTTCTAGTTACCAAACTACATGAGGTTGAAGTTCTATAAATAACACGAAATTTTCAATTTTTTTTAATCAAGATACTTTCGGAAAGCAAGAGTCTTATTAAAAAGTCTTACCTTATTTATCTTAATTAGTTTTATTAATTAATATAAACGAATACGATTTAGAGAACAAAACATAAAATGACACAATTAAATAGACACAGAACAACATAACCAAACATGGAATAGGTTAACACAATATGAAATAAGATAACAAATTTTAAAAAAATTACAGTAAGTGCTCAAAATGAGCGCCTTGAACTCGTATGCATGTTATTATTAATAAATAAAATTAATTAAGACAAATAAGGTATGATTTTTCAATAAAACTCTTATTTTCCGAAAGTATCTTAATTACAAAAATTTGAAAATTTCGTGTTATTTATAAAATTTCAACCTCTTGTATTTTGGTAACTAGGAAGAATAGAACATATGTTTATATGATATTTTTGGCTCAAAATGGCCTCAGGAATAAGCTGTTAAAGTTTGTTACACTAGTCCTGAAACACCCTGTATCATCACGCCTTTTACCTATTACTGGGTGTGGCACTCTGCTTAAGCAGATCTCGATAAGTGATATATTACTTCGCATGAAGTGCGGTTACCAGTCGTCAAATCACGCCCCTCAAAGATGTTAGTGGAGGGGGAGCCACAGGGGTAGATTTAAATTGGTATTTAAAGTGTATTATTTTCTCCTGCGAAAGATGTTTACAAACTTTACAATGGAGGAAATGATAATTTACTCTAGAAGTATATTTATTATGTTAACAGATGTCATTAATGTCAAATTATACCGTTGTTTTTCAGTTGTCATGGATATGATTTTACTTTCTTTTCTAGGGAAGAAAAATTTACTTTTCCTACGATAGGGAGGAAAGTGTAAACACAATATTGTTTTCAAACATGACAGTTTGATATTAATTGAGAAAATTCAGAACAGATTTAAAAATTAAATAAATTCTTGTAGTGTAAAATGCAAAATTGTCTTTGCAAAAGTTTCATACACTTGTATTATAATAGCTATTTATGAAACTAGTAAGGAAATGAAGGTTATTACCTTACGCATGTAAACACATAAGTAAGGTAATAACCTTATTTCCATACTAGTTTCATACAATATTTGTTTTACTTCCGTTCTAATAAATACGAAAGAGGGTTTTTGAAATTATGAAATTTTGACATATTAATGACAGTTATAAATTCAATAAATCAAAGAATAACACAGTCTACCAAGATATCTATTGCTCTGTTACCTCATTATTTCACTAGTTAAATAATGCAGTTCATTACCTAACTCAAATAAGTGAAATAAAATGTCTATTTCCTAACGGAAGTAGAAAAATATATTGTTCTTTCCTAGGGTTGAAAAACTTTCTTCACTCAATTGAGGGAAAAATAGCTATTTGTATAACTTGGCAGAAAAGTATATTATTTCCTACATGAGAGCTATTTTCATCACACAAATAATAGTTATTTATGGTACAAGTGTGTTATATTACAAATAAGTCACGCGAAAAAAGTATTAGTCCACGAGGCCGCAGGCCGAGGGGAATAATTTTCTGAAGTGACTTATTTGTAATAACACACGAGTGGCATACGAAATTTTATCCAACACCTACAATTAAAACATTAAAATATAAATTTTGACACAATTGTTTACATTTCAAATAATATTCTAGTTAGCCATACTTTCTTGTTTTGTTGCCTAGGTTACTCAAATTTATGCGTGACTTATGACTTATAACTCACGTGTGACTTATACACCACTTTACTAGTCTAAAATGACAACAATAATAACTTTATAAGTAGTGGGTGTTGGATAAATAAATAAATATGTAAGACTGTGCTGCTAATAAATAAAGGAGGTAAACAGTCATTTTCCTCTTCGGGGAAGAAAATTGTCTACTTTTGACCCGCATATGAGATGTGTTATGATGGTTGAGTATGTGGTAAAATTGTATGATACTTATTTATTGATTTATGTTACGCTGTACAACAGCAACTTAATCCCAATTACAGTACAGGATCCGCACTCACCGAGCCGCAGTGTACTAGTTTTATATAATTTTTAGCTTGAGTGCGGTTCGAACTCGAGATCTCCGAATTCGAATTCCGTATCGCTATCCACACCACCGTACTGTATTTAAAAAATACAGAAGTGTATGATCTACACTTCCTCCAGCTAGCAACAGCCTGCAGGCTGCACAACATCCTCTCCACGGGTCATGAGAACAACAACAACAACAGCCACGAAGAACCTCACCTGCAGGAATGCGATCTGCATAATCGTGCTGTCGTGGAACGAACATCGACCACGAGTCCACGATGGCTTTAATGAGACTCGGTACGCGGTGCGATACCCGGCCACTATCGCTGCCCGATATCGTCACGGTCGCGGTTCACTCTGAACCAGGAGTGAAACTAACGATGCCTTCGAGGAAGACAACAACAACACTTGGTGAACGTCAAGGGTAATGTGGAGGATATTAAACGAATACATACATACATAACATCACGCTATATCCCATTAAATGGGGTAGCACGAACCCGTCAACATTCTCATCCTGACACACGATACTCGTTTCGACCACATTAACACTTCCTCCATACAAACAGAGAGAAAAAGCGGGCCGAGAGAAAAAGCGGGCCCCTGGAAAAAAAAAATCGGGCCTCCTTTAACTTTGAATATTTATTAATTAAATATAAGATACCAAAAAAAATATATTTATAAATATATGTATGACAACAATAAGAATTATTAATATCTAAATAAAGTTATAACAATATAAATAAAATTAAATACAAAATTCTGAGTTAATTGGTGCAGCGATGTGTATTGTATACTCACTGTATGACTATCTAATATCTAGTTGCATATTCGATAAATGCAGGGGATACCAAAACAGCACTACGCACAAATGTATAGAGCCTTTGCCTATGTGTGTTGTATACAATGTAGTAATATAAGAAACAAAAATGCAACAATGTAATAATGTACTTTTGAATAGTGTATAAATTTATTTAAAATTTGCAACTGGGGCCCTTGATGAAGCATTTTGTAATTTTTATATAATGTTATAAATTGTTGGAAACGTGTAACAGACATTTCGTTATACATGTTTTAGTAAAGAATATAAAAAATTGGTGAAATAGTAGAAAATTAAAAGCAATTTATAAAATAGCATCACATCCGGGCCCTTTGAATTCCACGGGCCCTGGGTATTTTACCCCACCTACCCACCCCTCTCGTCGGGCCTGCATACAAACTCTTTCTTTTCTCACAACCAAAATCCATCAACACACAACAAACATTCATCCATTCGCTCCTGTACACTGCGCTTGTTTCTGAAGATGGTCTCTACACAATTGCAGGTAAATACTCGAAACATCTAATCAATGAATCTAAAATCAAGAATCATACGCTTGTCTTCATTCATCATATTTATATTAAACGAATAAATAAAATAAAATAAATATATCATCACGCATTTGACCCATTACTGGGTGTAGCACTCTGCTGAAACAGATCTTGGTAAGTGAAGTGAAGTGCGGTTACCAGCCGTCAAATCACGGCCCTCAAAGATGTTAGTGGAAGGAGAGCCACAGAGGTAGATTTAATTTAAACCAGGGTTCTCAAGATCCACCACTTAGCCACCTACCTCATAATGAAGCGAATGAGTCCACTAATTAATAAATAAATAAATATATCATCACGCCTTTTACCCATCACTGGGTGTGGGACTCTGCCTAAGCAGATCTCGGTAAGTGATATATTTCTTCGCGTAAAGTGCGGTTACCAACCGTCAAATCACGGCCCTCAAAGACGTTAGTGATGGGGGAGCCACAGGGGTAGATTTAATTTGGTGAAAATTGTTTGTAGCTGGCTCAGTGGTATCGAGTCTGCCTGTGGATCTTGAGAACCTTGGTTCGATCCCCACAGCCGACAAACAATTTTCACCAATTTAAAAAATCTACCCCTGTGGCTCCTCCTCCACTAATGGAGGCCGTGATTTGACGGCTGGTAACCGCACTTCTCGCGAAAAAATATATCACTTACCGAGATCTGCTTAGGCAGAGTGCCACACGCAGTGATGGGTAAAAGGCGTGATGATATATTTATTTATTTATTTATTTAAAATTGTTTGTCGGCTGTGGGGATCAAACCCTATAATGAAGCGAATGAGTCCACTAATTGTAAATGCAAATAACTAACAGTTAGCTAAACGTCTAGGATTTGAACAGCAAACTCTCGGTTACCAAGCGACAGTGCTATTCAGATGTTTTTTTCTGTATTATAATTACGCATGAAAATGTAAATGTTATGTATGGTTGTGATAGGCATAGTCCACCACCCGCGATGGTGTACTGCGTTAGTGTGCGTGCGGTCAGCGTGCAATCGTGCGTTTGTGCGTCGTGTCGTGCAGAACGAAAAACCGCGGAAACAAACGCGGACCACACAGCGACAACAAACACTCAATGAAAAGTCTCTGTATTCAATAAGCAGGCATAGGACTCAGTTCAAACCAAGACTCAACTTTAACTTACATTCAAAAAATGCGACTCTTTCTGTCTCACTGCTTCAAATTCCAATATACATTTTAAACTAGAACATTTTTAATAACGATATGGTTGTAAATGCTTTCATTAAAAATACGATCTTAATTTATTTATTTATGTTACGCTGTACAACAGGAACTTAATCCCAATTACAGTACAGGGTTCGCACTCAGCGAGCCGCAGTGTAGTAGTTCATATAATTTTTAGCTTGAGTGCGATTCGAACTCGGGATCTTCGGATTCGAATTCCGTATCGCTATCCACACCACCGTACTGATGCACATATCTTATTTTGTTTCCGAGTTACAGTAATTATTAATATCTCAATTGACGCGCGACAAATACACTGGTTCAAATCGCATTTCAATATCTTTTTTAGTTTTCAAGATATGAGCCATCAAAGTTGATATTAAAAAAAATATAAAATCGCTGTAACTCGGAAATTAAAATAGATATGAAGACGACTTCAACGACATTCAATTTCTCATAGCCTAAATAAATGTATTTTTTAAAAATTTGATTTTTGAACTGTTTAAATATTAATAAATTAATATATCATCACACCTTTTACTTATTAATGAGTGTGGCACTCTGTCTAAGCAGATCTCGGTAAGTAATATATTTTTTCGCATGAAGTGCGGTTACCAACAGTCAAATCACGACCCCCAAAGATATTAGTGGAGGAGAAGCCACAGGGGTAGATTTTAAATTGGTGAAAATTGTTTGTCGGCTGTGGGGATTGAACCAGGATTCTCAAGATCCACAGGCCGACTCGATACCACTCAATGTTTATAAGACACTCTTAAACGAAGTATTTTCAAGCATATTTCTAAAGACATTTGTGTTGCTGTACGATTTAAAAAAATATATTTACAAGTAACTTATTAAATGAAGAAATATGGGCCTCTAAAAACACTATCACTTTAACTTTAACATTAACTTTAAGCATCTAAACTGATAAATAAACAAGGCTTTCTAACTCAAATAACACTCTCCTTAATTTGCAATATAAAAGGTATACGTTTTATTCCACTCAAAAATATACATTTATTTATTATTCGGAGCGTCTGTTTCTAACCAACATCAAGTACGCTTTTTATTTATAAAACAAAATGATTCAATATTAAATTGAAATCTCAACATAAACAAATAGTTAATATTCCACTATAAGCTAGGGTACTATAATTGGGATAATATTCAATAATTATATCACAAGTGCAAGGCAAATACTTGAATATTTTCTCGAGTGCACGAACGTGCACGAGCGAAAATATTCTGATTGTATTTGACTTGCACGAGTGGTATATTGGTAGAATATTTCCCGAGAAAAAGTTCACATTAGATATTTTAAATTATTTTTATTATAATTTAATATTTATTTAAACTGTCATATAAACGTCAGTTGTCAGATCTTTAACACTTGATAAACGTCCAATGCAATTTTAGATAAAAAATATATATTTATCAAGTGGTGTAAGCAATAAAACAATTTTCTTAGAAACGTTATTAAACAAATGTAAATTTTTCATTAGTGTTGTCAAATTGACATATTCGAGTATTGCACTTGTGCAAATACCCGGGTATTTGCACAAGTGCAAATATTCACTGATATTCGATTGTGATTGGTCGAAATTTAAAAAATACTGTAACCTGATTGGTTGAAATTTTTCGAGTGAAATATTCTTGCATATTCAGGGTGGCGATTCAAGTAACATTAATAAATTCCCTGACTCTTCCCTGACTAAGTAAAAAAATCCCTGACTTCTAGAATATTGACTTATTTAACTAAATACATTTTGAAATAAAAGTTTGTAGTTATTTTTCTAAAATTAAATTAAAAAATTTAAAGAACAAAAAACTTTTTTCCCTGACATGGAATAAGATTCCCTGACTTTTCCCTGACTTTTCCAGAAATATAAAATTCCCTGACTTTTCCCGGTTTTCCAGGTTAGTCGCCACCCTGATATTAAACGAAATACTAAATAAATAAATAAATATAAATATATCATCACGCCTTTTACCCATTACTAGGTGTGGCACTCTGCCTAAGCAGATCTCGGTAAGTGATATATTTTGTCGCGTGAAATGCAGTTACCAGCCGTCAAATCACGGCCCTCAAAGATATTAGTGGAGAGGGAGCCACAGGGGTAGATTTTTAAATTGGTGAAAATTGTTTGTCGTCTGTGGGGATCGAACCAGGGTTCTCAAGATCCACAGGCCGACTCGATACCACTGAGCCACCTACCCCATTAAACGAAATACGTGTAGGTATATTTTCTCAAGAAACACTCCAACAATACAAATGTTGTTTCTGCATTGCTTTTTACCGCCATGTGCAAACTTTTCGCATACATCCACGTCTGAAGGTGAAAACCAAACATTGAATGTGTATTTGCTCTGAGTTGAAGTGAACGTGCAGAACACGGTTGCTGTTACGATAACGGCTCGTGGAACGGTTTCACACGGTACCTGGATATAACGACAACCTTGACCCATCACGCTATTTGGCAGCATTTTCGTTATACACACAGAATTGATGATTTATGAGATATTTCGTATTTGGTTTGTTTGTTTTATGAAATAGGGAAATAACGCGATTTCTCAGATTCAATTTTAAGAAATACTGTCGCGCACAAGTGCCCTTAATTCTACTGAAAGCTTCTGTAATTGAAATTTGTAAGGTGATTCATTGTAGCTGAAAAATATGTCCATTTCAAACATTTGATTGTATTTTTACTTCCTTGTACGAAGTAAAGGAAGTATTGTAATCGCGAAAATTTTCGGTTCTCAGATTTCAACGGAAATAGGTATTTTGGCCCTCCCTGAATCCATTTTGACTAATTTCGTCATGCAGTCTGTACGTACGTATGTATCTCGCATAACTCAAAAACGGTAAGTCGTAGAAAATTGGAACTTTATATTTAGGACTGTTATAAAATCTGGTTGTGCACCTCCCTTTTTGGTCATTATACAACTACCGGAAATGGTACTTTACTTGAAGCCTATAATAGATTTTCATGAAAAACTATATTCAAATATAATTTAAAACTTTCCAAATTTGGTATATAAGACTACTATATCAATGGAAATAACATAATAGATTTTGGTTAAAATAGACTAACCGGAAGTGACACATTACATGAAGCTGCTAACAGTTTTCCTTGAAAAAAATGGTATTATTTTAATTTTAGATATGAATGCTGCAAATAAAAGTTTTAGAGAATTAAATTCTGCGTCTAGCACATTAAGAATTTTTAAATTATTTATTTATTTATTTATTTAATCCCAATTACAGTACAGAATCCTCACTCACCAAGCCGCAGTGTGGTAGTTCATATAATTTTTAGCTAGAGTGAGATTCGAACTCGGGGTCTCCGGATTCGAATTCCGTATTGCTATCCACACCAGCGTACTGCTAGCAATGTTAGCTTGGTGAAGTGAATGTACGATCATTGTGCAACAACATGTTGAGTAACTCTGCAATTTCAGATATAGTGGGTGATATATTTACATTGAACCAGATGTCAACTTTTTTTTCTTATAATAAAAAAGTTAGTGAAATCTGAACGTGAATTAAGTTACAAAAACATACTAGGAAATCTGTAACTGCAGATCAAGTTAACTATGATAGCCGCGAAAATATTTAAACATTCTCAACCTGGTACCATGTTCACTTCATCTACATTCATAATTTCTTCCATACAAACTCGTCTCATCTTTTGTTTACACAACAAACCTATATTCATCCATTTATTTGTTGCTTCTCCCCACACATATTATCTCACCCTCAATTTGTATGTATCAAATATTACATTTATATCAATTTTAAGAATCGAACGTAATTTAATTTGGTGACAAACAATTTTCATCAAATTAAATCTACCCCTGTGGCTTCCCCTCCACTCTCAAACATCTTTAGGGGCCGTGATTTGACGGCTACTAACCGCACTTCATGCTTATAAATATATAACTTACAAAGATCTGCTAGGGTAGTGTGCCACATCCAGTAATGGCTAAAAGGCGTGATGATATATTTATTTATTTTATTTTTAGTCAGCCGTCAAAGTATGCTACTCTTAGAGGCCAAAAGGTGAACTAATCTACCCCATTGTCTATAGATAATATTTATGATAAGTATTATATTGCGATTGATATAATCTCAATGTCAGTTCTATTTATAGCGTATACGAAATAAATGTAACCATCCGCAAACGATAATAAAATGACGTGGCTGTGACAGAAACAGAGGATGCAACAAGGAAATAAAAACGTTGTCACAACTAAATACCTGTGAAGAATGATAACATTTTGCGTTAAAACCTGTGTCACAACTGTTGTTTGTATTCATATAACGGTGAATGTCTAGAATGATACAAATTATAGCGTTGACCGTGACGACTATGTTGACAGTAATGTTCTAGTTTTAAACCATGTAGTTTGCTAATTAAACACCTATTAATTTATCGATTGCGTATCTCTTCAAATGGATGTATATTCTTAAATTTGTATGCAGTTTTAAAACATTGTAAAACTTAAACTGTCAAACAGCAGAATACCTGATTTAAATATCATAAATTAAAAAAAAATGATGGAAACAAAAAATTGGATTCCTACTTACGTCAAGAAAATAAGTCAAAATAATTATTATACCTTATTAATTCCGTGACTTCTTTTGATCTTGACTCAATATTTGATAGTTAAATAATTTAAAATAAATATGTTATAATAGTAGCTATTAATACACGAGTATGAGCCGTACAAAAGTTGCATACATTGTTTTTTCTACGACCTAATTCAACATTCAAAATTATTCAAACAAATGTCATTCATACATACATACATACATAACATCACACTATATCCCATTAAATGGGGTAGCACGAACCCGTCAACATTCTCGACCACATTACCACTTCCTCCATACGAACTCTTTCTTTTCTCACAACCAAAATCCATCATCACGCAACAAACATCCATCCATTCGCTCCTGTACACCTGTTTCGTAAATCTTCACTTACACAAACTTCTCTAACAACGAATCTATAAGAAATGAAGGCAGTACATGTCATTCGTCACAGTAAAAAAAAACAATAAATGTTATGCTCTTAATAGTTAATAATGAAAATCTACGTGCGAATGAATGTCATTAAAATACATATTTAATAAACAAATTATAGAACACGATGTATGAATAAATAAATATTTAAGATTATGTTGTCGGTTGCTATGAAACCAACCATAAATAAGAATGAAAAACAGTTGCTTTTCTCTTTAGGTTGAAAATAAACAACTTTCGACATGCGAAGACGAAAGATAATATTACTTTCGGTCGTAGAAAAACACATTGTCATTATTTTAATGATACTGTATTTATTTATTTAACTAATTTCTAATATTAAATATCTGACAGTCACAGTGATCGAGCTATTGTTTGTATAGTAGAATTGTCACAAAAAATTGTAATAATTAGTATGCGATTGTTTCGGTATATTTTAATTAATTTGTGTTATTAAAATGAGGTAATCTGTTGTAAACAAGGGTGCAAATTTATTTTTCATGTCTTTGAAGCATTTATCTATAAATTAAATAAGAACGTTTTTTGTACAAAACTTATTTTGTCTAATATTAGTGATAAGATAATTCAGAATTTCCACTTATAATATCGTCTCGTCTGCCGATAAAACAGATGTTCGAACTAGTGTTTGTGAGAGAAACAAGTCTCAACCATCGCGTAAGAAGTTCAGGGCAATGACTGTAAAGCTATGTAGGTTAGTCTTCAGCTGGCTTAGAATGCTTACCTCCTTAACTTTAGCGCGTCGTTCCCTGGCAACCGGATCCCGATCTTCACCCCGGTTGATATCTGGATAGTGGTCACTATGTGCTGGAGGCACCGTCACCACAGGAGCCACCTGGGGGATCAACTCCCTCTCACTAGCTTCCTGGACGTCTTCAGCAGGTCGAGAAGGCGTAGACGTTGAGGATGGTTTGTGTTTCATGTTCAAGTCCATGTTTGGTCGTTCCAACACTTTTAATTCACTGTCTTGTTCGATTTTCGCCAGTAGTTTAGCGCGATCATCAATAACATGTGGATCCAGCTTTTCGTCATCATGTCTGATGAGCTTTAAAGTGTCACTTTGATCGCTTAGATGAGGTGGTGCTGGAATTAGAAGCTCTGGACCAGCTTTCTGCATGTGTTGATACACTTTGTAAACACTGTCGACTGTGCTGTTTGAGCCGCGGAATTCAGGAAGGAAAAAGAATGTACCGAAACATACTAGACCAAATGTCAAAAACACTAAAAATATTAAATATTTCTCTCTAGGGCGGAATGATCGTCGTGAGAATGATGGAACTGGAACACCGTTTACGAACCTTTGGTATGTGGGTAAAATACCCCCCGTGGCACTCATAGTTAGTATTTATAGCAACAAAAACACAAGTTACCTTACTACAAGTCACACACATTCGCCATTGACATTTACACTGACAATACAGGTAACTATTCTACACACCGACATCTTGTCTGCCGATGCTAGTGCCACTGCGGTACGTGTTTCAACTTGTTCTCTTTCAGATGCAGACACTATAGCCATCTAGTGACTTCATTTCAAATCAACAACAGCGCCAAAATTTAAAAAGTGATCAAATATTTGTATTAAATAAACTATACAATGATATTAAGAACTAAATGTCTTTTGGTGACCAAAAGAAAACTCTAAAACAGAAAATAATATACTTTTATCCATCTATTTTGATTTACGCAAGTTAAGAAAATGTTGACAAAAATAAATAGTACAGATATCTGGAACTAACAAAGTTTCATCGCTATGAAGAACACAACAGTAGAATTAACAGACAAAGGATTCAAATTCTAAGAAATTAAATATCAAGAACACTCCCGCCAAATATCTGAGCTATACAGCAGTTATACGCCGGCAAATAGTTTTACTCGGTGAATTATATAATTCTAAATTTATATTTTATTTGAATATATTAATTAATATTCAATAATTATTATGCCACAACAATTGTATACACAATGACCGCTAATATGAATGTAGATGAAGGAATGACTAACTCCACTGTTCTGCCACCAAAAGATCTTAAATTATTTTAGAGATAAATGCTTTCAATAAAAAAATGGAGAGAATTAAATTTCAGGTACCTACAGGTATCCCTTCTAATATAATAAAAATAGCAAGTGTTATTAGAAATACTCAGAGCTCCTGTAAACCTCTTATATCGTTGAATTGTTATATATTCGCATAACTTAAAAACTAGAACTTATATCTAACATGCATACGATTCGGTTCGAGGGAAGAACAGGGTAGCTAAAGCGAATATATACAAATTTTAAAATAGCTAACTAGCAACAATTATTCCTAACTTGAACGTAGATGATCTGCAACAACTAATACCCCCCCCCCCACCCTTAACTTAAACATCAAAACTAAAATTCTATATGTCCTATATCAAGTAAACAACAACGATAAATGCACTCTGAATATTTCCTGCTTATTTAATTCAAATACTAATCATTAAATTTTGTATCATTTTTATTTCAAGCTTTCATCTCTAAAGTAATAAAGGAACGTTTGACAACAGAAAAATAAAGTGAGTCACCCTTAATCGACGTTCAGACCAGCCGCCATTGTGTATAAAATTATCGAAGAATAATCATTAACGAACAAGAAAACAAAATAATTGTAATGTTCAATCACAATCTAATACAGCGAATATAATTATTTGACGATGTATAACTACTGTAGAGTTAAGGTATTGAAGGGGTGCGTGTGGATATACGAGACAGGACCGTATCAGGAATAAGTTGATGTAAGATGAGGGTGGCATTGAGAAGAATGTTGTTAGAAGTGTACGTATGAGACTGGAAGGATGGTTGGGCCATGTTGAGTGTATGTCAATTAAAAGATAAGCGAAAAAGGTATATTTAGGCGAGATTGAGAGTGAATGACTATGTGGATGCCCTAGGAATAAAGGGAAGCATTTGATTAATTATTTATTACAAAAGCAAAAAAAATATGAATGTAGATGAAGTATGTGATTGGAATGGAAATTGGAAAAATAGTATTGTAATATCTATGAATGTAATTACTACAAAAAAAATCTGATGTGGACACCACATGACTTCCTTGTACGCGTATTAAACTATAGATATTTTTTAATTGCACATATTTGACATAAAATCTATTATTTTTTGTTCTAATCCATAGCAAACTTAATTTTTTTTTTAAATAAAAAAATATATAATATTTAAATTTAAATATCTCGTTTATGCAAAAAGCTAATTTAAAAATTCTTAATGTGCTAGACGCAGAATTTAATTCTCTAAAACTTTTATTTGCAGTATTCATTTCTAAAATTAAAATAATACCATTTTTTTCAAGGAAAACTGTTAGCAGCTTCATGTAATGTGTCACTTCCGGTTAGTCTATTTTAACCAAAATCTATTATGTTATTTCCATTGATATATTAGTCTTATATACCAAATTTGGAAAGTTTTAAATTATATTTGAATATAGTTTTTCATGAAAATCTGTTATAGGCTTCAAGTAAAGTACCACTTCCGGTAGTTGTATAATGACCAAAAAGGGAGGTGCACAACTAGATATTATAACAGTCCTAAATAAAAAGTTTCAATTTTCTACGGCTTACCGTTTTTGAGTTATGCGAGATACATACGTACGAAATACCTATTTCCGTTGAAATCTGAGAACCGAAAAATTTCGCGATTACAATACTTCCTTTACTTCGTACAAGGAAGTAAAAAGAGATCCTAAAGTGGAATTTGTGTCGCAGTTTTATTGGAAAATTGTTGGAGATAAGTTGTATTACTTATTTATATTTATTTAAGATATGTATAGTGTGTATAAAATTTGATGTACTTATGTAATACAATTTGGAAACAATGTATTCTAATATTTAATGTTATTGTAGAAAAACAAGAGCCCTCTGACTTTGAATTTGTTTCATAGATTTATCGGAAAATTGTGTGAGATGTGCTGTATTAATTAATTATTATTTCATGTACTTACAGCGTGTGTATTTTTAAATATTTTTTTACTTGTTTATTAATATTTCAAATGTAGTTTTTTTTAAATATTATACATATTTAGCCGCAACTTACGTGCCATGTAAGTATCTTCGGTGAGTATAATTTCCAAATAAATAACATGACTATGCTATCTTAGTATACAGGGTGTTTCAGGACTAGTGTAACAAACTTTAACAGCTTATTCCTGAGTCCATTTTGAGCCAATAATGTCATATGAACATAGGTTCTATTCCTTCTAGTTACCAATATACAAGAGGTTGAAGTTCTATAAATAACACGAAATTTTCAAATTTTTGTAATCAAGATACTTTTGGAAAACAAGAATTTTATTGAAAAGTCATACCTTATTTGTCTTAATTAATTTTATTTATTAATAATAACATGCAACGAGTTCAAGGCGCTCATTTTGAACACTTGCTGTAATTTTTTAAAAATTTGTTATCTTATTTCATATTGTGTTAACCTATTCTATGTTTGGTTATGTTTTCTGTGTCTATTTAATAGTGTCATTTTATACTTTGTTCTCTAAATCGTATTCGGTAATATTAATAAATAAAATTAATTAAGACAAATAGGGTTGACTTTTCAAAAAAACTCTTGTTTTCGAAAGTATCTTGATTAAAAAAATTTGAAAATTTCGTGTTCAACTTCAACCTCTTGTATTTTGGTAACTAGAAGGAATAGGACCTATGTTCATATGACATTTTTGGCTCAAAATGACCTCAGGAATAAGCTGTTAAAGTTTGTTACACTAGTCCTGAAACACCCTGTATAGTTCAAGTCAGTTAAATATAGCAAATTGATATGCAAATAACGATTTTAATTTATAATTTTGTAAAACTTCAATATATGATGGTCTGGAAATGTACCCACGCACATTACCCCCCTTCATTACCTCAACAAGACTTATATGAGGGTAGCACAACCCTGTTCATTTCTCCCCTGCCGTCACAGCAGCCGCCTACAATCTACGTTACCAGCATCAGATCTGACCAAAAACTACCCTCAAGCAGGGGCGGATCCAGGGGAGGGGCCATGGGGGTCATGACCCCACCCCACTAAGCATGCACTTTTTTTAAAATTTTGGCTCTAATACATAATAATGATGTCATTATTTACGATTATTAAACAAATTAAATAGAAAATATTATCTAATAACTTGAAATTCTAAGATAATTAAGAACCATTGTTTGATTTATTATTCTAAAAAATAACCAAAAACCAATATTTTGTGGGGATATTATTTCGACCCGCAGATGGGAGAGGTATTCTATTTAAGACCTAGTCAAGTATGTGACTACAGACATTTGCACTTAGAAAATCAACTTCTAATTCAATCATTTTTGTATTCTATTGAAGAACCGTTTATGATTTAATGCGATTCCAAAGACGATTTAATGTGATTGCATGTGATTCTAAAAATTATTTAAAGCAGGAATATAATATGAACAAATACAAATGTTTTTACTTCCTTGTACGAAGTAAAGGAAGTATTGTTATCGCGAAAATTTTCGGTTCTCAGATTTCAGTGGAAATACGCATTTTGGCCCTCCCTGAGTCCATTTTGACTAATTTCGTCGTGACGTCTGTACGTACGTATGTACGTATGTACGTACGTACGTACGTACGTACGTATGTATCTCGCATAACTCAAAAACGGTAAGCCGTAGAAAATTGAAATTTTATATTTAGGACTGTTATAACATCTAGTTGTGCACCTCCCTTTTTGGTCATTATATAACTTCCGGAAGTGGTACTTTACTTGAAGCCTATAATAGATTTTCATGAAAAACTATATTCAAATATAATTTAAAACTTTCCAAATTTGGTATATAAGACTACTATATCAATGGAAATAATATAATAGATTTTGGTTAAAATACACTAACCGGAAGTGACACATTACATGAAGCTGCTAACAGATTTCCTTGAAAAAAATGGTATTATTTTAATTTTAGAAATAAATGCTTCAAATAAAAGTTTTAGAGAATTAAATTCTGCGTCTAGCACATTAAGAATTTTTAAATTAGCCTTTTGCATAAGCGAGATATCTAAATTTAAATAGTATATATTTTGTGTTTTTTTTGTAATTAAGTTTGCTATGGATTAGAACAAAAAATAAAAAAATAAAAGATTTTATGTCAAATATGTGCAATTAAAAAAATCTATAGTTTAATACGCGTACAAGGAAGTCATGTGGTGTCCACATCAGATTTTTTATATTTAGAAGATGGGCAATACCAACCCCCCCCCCCCTGGATCCGCCCCTGCCCTCAAGAATACATTGTACCTAACAAGTTACCGAATGATATGTTGTTATTTGTATAGGGTGAAATTGTATGATATTTGTTTATTTTAAGTGTAATTATTATTATTAATTAATTAGCGCACGATTTAAATAGATAATTATTTAAATTACTTTGATGTTGTTTCATTTATTGAAGGTATATTACCTATCAAAATTAATATAGATGTCCTCAGCTCTAAAGTATTTAAAACTTGAATAGTAATAATACTAATCAGAAAAAGGCAAATCGAAAAAATCCATGAGAATCTGAAACTTGAACAAAATTTAAAACATTCACAAGGTACCTGTAAGGGAAAATAAATTAACACTAATGTTTAGAAATTTTTATAATTTTCTTAGGACGATATTTAAAAAACTAAAACAGAAAAGGGCTTGGAAATGTGACCAATGAATGAAAAGCACCTAAATACACAGTCGTGGAAATGTTCATTAAATTTTTAAATAGGCAAACATTGTAATAAGGAATTTTCAAATACTTATTTTGTAAGGGTTGATAATTTTACTACCTATTAATGATAAAAATTTTATCTGTAGTAACATTATTTAGAACCTTTATCTCTTCTAGAGACCTAGATATCTCTCTAGGACACTTATGTTTTATAATTCTACTACATTTTTCTTATAGTATTTTTTTTGTTGTAATTATTTTTATTACATTTTATATGATTTTTATATTTAAAATATTATTATTTATTGCATACAAATAAAATATCATATTTAGCAGCAACTTATGCTACGTGTAAGTATCGTAGGTAGGTATAACTAAGTATAATTATTTTTAAAATATCCTAGCCATACACTAACGATTTGTTAATGCACAACTAAGTCCCTGCGTCTAAGTATTGGTAACTAATACACTAACTATTTGTTAGTGTACAGTTAATGTCAGTTAAACATGTGAAATAAACCGCGACTTTCTACAATCATCCCGGGATGAATCGAACAACAAATCATCCGAATCATTCGATACTACCATCATTACACATGCAATTACTGACTATACTTCTATAACAAGCTCGTTATAAAAATATAGTGGTAGTAGAAGAGCCCGCACGACCCCCGGGTCTTTGATTTGAGCGGCGAGTGACCTCTGAGGTCAAACACAACTAAAATGAAGTCCGGACTTCTAATTAAATGTGTGGACGAAACGAACGGACGAAACGACATCGGACGAAACGGAAAGGACATAATAAACATGGTTGCCTTCCTCGTAACATCTTGACTAATTATTTATTCATTGTAAAATTAATTACTAATAAATAATAGTCAAAATGTCACAAGTTTTTGTCATCCCAGCGTTTGTGATTTTATATGTCTTTCATTATTTGTACTTTGTATCTACCATCATTGTAATCTATTAATTTTATCTTCATAATTTACTTAAAATAATAATTAGCTTTATTTTTAGAGGGTATATTGCAGCTATAACACCGAATTCATATGTATTGTGCTTCATAGTAAAATAATTATTTAATTAACAATAATAGTTAATTAACAATTTTAATTTGGAATAAAGTAGACATATAAATCACTGTAAAAACCATCTAACGTATTCATCAAAATTTCTACGTTACTCAATTAATTATTAAATCAATCAAAAGTAAAAATACAAAGATGATATACGATCGAAGAATTTTTACAACAATACAAGAACAAATGAATTATGTTGCAACTGCTACTGGGATCTGCAACTTCCTGGAGTCCGTGATCTGATTCAAGCTTCTCCATAGGTGCCCACTGGGATATATAACTAAACCTGAAACCTACTGATTTTGGAGACAGTTGCTATTATATAATTGTATCCTGAAAAAGAAATATATTGCTGAAATTCATGCAAAGGATTAGACTGAAAGAAAGTTGTATTAGACTATCTACCCTGAAAGAAAGCAAGTTTCTATTAGACTATCTACTCTGAAAGAAAAACATGATTTGTTAGTGACAAATATATAATAGCAACTTTTTAAACTAATTTAAAGTTGGTAAAAAAATTAAAGTCCAAAGTATCTAAAGAAAACACTTGAGTACATGGCTGGGTATGACAAAACGACTAGTGAAACCTTTACTAACCTTTGACCTCTAGCTATTAAAGCTGCTCCTCAGAGGCCTGACTTCAACTCTGATCTGCAGTCACTGCATCTGCAAATAAACACAACATTGAATCAACAGTCTTATTTGGAGATCATATTACAACAAAATATACAAACTAAAATTATTTTTAATAGTTTGTACCCAAAAAATGGGCAAAACGCTGTAATAGTAGAGCTGTCATACAGAAAAAGAACATGCAATAACCTAAAAATTAATTTACTGTCACTACCAACCTGACAGCTGGACTCCGGAAAAACAAAACAGCAACAAACTTATCACAATATGGCGGCACAAACACAACTACACTCACTAATTGCAAAATGAATTTTTTCAATAATAAAATTACAAAATGACTACTTTCACACTTTTAAATAACACCTAACACTCCATTTTAAATAATTACTAATTATTTTTATATTTAAAGTCCCGTTAACCGCGAATAATAAAAAAATAACGGAGCGACTCAAAACACATCCCCACTGCACGAGTTCCCGGCGACGACTGAACGTTTCGGAAACTAATTCCCAAAATGGTCATACGTTTTGTATAGGGAATACAATGTATTTTAATGAAGACGTACCGCGTAGCATATTCAGCGAATAAATGTATTTTTTATATTTTTATTTAAATGAAGTATTGATAAATGGAATCGATGTAATTAAATACGAGGATTACGATGAACATAATAAAAAAAATTTAGGATACGTAGTTTTCGAGAAAATAAATAATTTAGGTTACATGTGTGACAGGTTGACAGGCAAAAGTTAAAAATCAATTTTTAACTTAATTTGACTTTATTACTATCATATTATGCTCTTAAAATGAATCCCACATCAATATTTAACTTCTGGAATTAATTTTCTGGGTGTTACGATACTTTTCAGTTGAATGCCAATTTCCCCATAAGAAAAGCATTGGTTAGGTTTTTTCATGTTTTACACTTTATTACAACTGTTTAGCTAATAAAATCTTATATACAATTTATTTGAATACTTTTAAGACCCCTCATTACTACTAAGATGCTTGATTGAATCCATAATTAAATCCACATTTTATTTTTGACATTCCAAAACACAATGATATTGATACATAAATCTTCAAAATTCAATACATATTTTATTTCAAGTCATGGAAAGCTTTATATTTATCAAATCTACAATGTTTCAAATACATCATATTCAAATTTTATTACAAACGATTCTATAATAAAGCCAGAGAGTCCTTTTGTACTTTTATGATTACACAAAACACAATGACATTGATACATAAATGTTCAAAATTCAATACATATTTTATTTCAAGTCATGGAAAGCTTTATATTTATCAAATCTACTATGTTTCAAGTACATCATATTCAAATTTTATTACAAACGATTCTATAATAAAGCCAGAGAGTCCTTTTGTACTTTTATGATAACACATTATAAATGTAAGGTTATTACTCTAAGATTCTACGACAAATAAACCTTCTCTATACTCAGTTTTAGTCTAATCTAGTTCCGCTATAAGTACGACGACACATTCCAAAAGTCTAGTAATTCACTTGCATTGAAGAACCGAATAACCTGTTCTTAGTTGGAAGGTTCTGCAAAAACATCCTTTTGTTGTGAGTTAAAAAAATAGATACATATGTCATTTTGAAATGTAAAATGAACAATCTTTTTCATATTTCATTAAAATTGGTGGTAAAATATGACCAGGAAAACGAATTGGAAAATGTCTTATTTGACACCTAAGTTCACATCAAATTCCCACTCATATCAATCTTTGTTCCAGTTTACAACGATCAATTCAATACTCTACCATAAATCAGTGCAAAAATAACCTCTTCAGATTTATCTTTCTTTGAGATAACCAGCAAATGACAATCCAATAAAGTGACAGTTGTTACCAACAAGGAGAAATAAATTGGTTTGTAAGGTGTCAAATAATATACAAGCTTGATTCGATCACATTATTACATTTTATTCAACTTTACCTTACGTATAATTACATTACAAAGCACAGATAGTTGGTAACCTGCTCATAGGTAAAATTGGAAACGACTTTTCTGTTTCCAATGTTGAATAGTAAAATGTTGATTGGAGTTGAACATTCGCCACAGCAGGTAGTAACAGATCATCCAGTTCCTAACACTGATGGAACAATTGGAAAGCCTAATCTGGTAGCACATTGTGTACAAATTAAAGTACCTCCTAATACAATAGAAATAACAGCTTTATACAAGGTAGGTTATTGTTACATTATATTTACTTGATATTCATAAGCATTTGCAACATTGTAGGAAGGATTTTCCAAAGAGCTAGAGCACTTTAAAGTTCTCCGATTCTTCCGCATAACAACCACAATCATCTGTTACGGCGAAAGCATATTGACTATACTAATTTGTAATTTGCTAATGCAACCGGCTAACTACCAGTAATTACAGATTAAAAGAATGACTTATAAACAAGATAAAATATTTATTTATTTATGGGGTAGGTGGCTCAGTGGTATCGAGTCGGCCTGTGGATCTTGAGAACCCTGGTTCGATCCCCACAGCCGACAAACAATTTTCACCAATTTAA
The DNA here is from genome assembly GCA_947425015.1 of Pterostichus niger. Classification (NCBI taxonomy): domain Eukaryota; kingdom Metazoa; phylum Arthropoda; class Insecta; order Coleoptera; family Carabidae; genus Pterostichus; species Pterostichus niger. Next base: position 675,054 of record OX380341.1, on the reverse strand, counting down.
ACCTAACCCCTGTGGCTCCCGCTCCACTAATATCTTTGAGGGCCGTGATTTGCCGGCTGGTAACCGCACTTCACGCGAATAAATATATCACTTACCAAGATCTGCTTAGACAGAGTGCCACACCCAGTAATGGGTAAAAGGCGTGATGATATATTTATTTATAAATTATTTATAAAACTTTTACCCATCACTGGGTGTGGCACTCTGCCTAAGCAGATCTCGGTAAGTGATATATTTCTTCCCGTGAAGTGCGGTTACCAGCCGTCAAATCACGGCCCCCAAAGATATTAGTAGTGGGGGAGCCACAGGGGTAGATTTAAATCGGTGAAAATTGTTTGTCGGCTGTACATTTTACTTTTTAGACACATTAATATAAATTAGAAAAGTCATCAGGAACTAAAACTATTCAAGATAATTGTCATCTTAAATTATATTAAAAACAACATTCTACTAAGAAAATAGACAGGTAAGATACTGATTTTAACTAAACTCGGACCATAATAAATTTTTGCTATACTTTCATATTATCATCCTGTGTCCCACTAATTGGAGTAGCGCGAACCTATTACAACCAATTCTATCATTTATATCGCAAAATTGTCCTGCAATCAATACGTCTTTCCTACCAAATCACTCTTCAACCACGCTCATAATTCCCTTCATACAAGCTCGTCTCATCATTCGTTTATACAACATACCTACCTTCAATGATATCCATACATTTATTCCTAGGGATTCTAGATCGTTTATGTATTCTGTTACCCTCAAATTCACGAACATATAGTTCTCGTTATATACCAAAAACATTCTTCTCAATCATACACAACATTAACATATTCTGGAAATAATTGGAATAGCAATTAAGTTTTTAAACATTTCAGGAACATTCATTTTAATTACAAGAATTTGTATGTACAATTTTTCAAGTTAAAACTGATTGGATACTTTTAAATTACAATCAAAATGTAAATATACGTTTACAAACAACCAGAAATTGATTTTAATCAGTTAAAAAATGAAGAACAATCAGTAAATACAAAGAGTATGAATTGTAATTCCCATTCAAGTAAGTAAATAGGTTCTTCAGTAGTTTTCAGTTTAGTATGCGAGGATATAATCTCCATTTTCCAGGTTGCCACGGCACCGCGGATGACTCACAAATGTCCTCCCCAAGTGGGCGCGACTTACAGTAGCTCCTCCTCTTGCTCTGTGGATCCCTGGGTGCCATGTATGCCATCAATGTCTTCAGGTACCTTCTAGATAGATTGCTGATTATACTCAGCCAACATCCGATTTTAATTTGTGATTTAGATTTGTTGAAATATCACAGCCTGAAATTTTACAATTTTAATAACTAACCGGTTAAAATTGTTATTTATAATACAATTTAATACTACTTACGGATCTGCAATTGTAGAGCTGTCTTATCATGATATGTGATTAGAATCTGCAATAACAGAAATCTCACACCCCGAAATCGTCGAAAGGCATTCACGGAGTACAGTAATGTATTGTTGGCTGCTGATGATTGTATTTATTGAAGTAGATTGTAAGTTCACATCATTCAATGGAAGTTTATTCTGGTTTTGGTAAAATTTGGGTTGAAAAAATTAAGTTCTATGTCATTCAAACAACGAGAAATCGAATGCGGTTAAGTGCATTTTCATATCTTTTTTAATCTTTTAGTTACAGCGATTTTTGACATTTTTAAATTCTTCAATTTGAGGGCTCATATCTTAAAAACTAAAAGATATCGAAATACGGTTTAAACAAGTATTTCTCGTGTTTTAATTGACAAGTTCCTAAATTTTAAAATTTAGAAAATTTTCCGATTTTTTTCTAAATTTTCTTTGCTACAGATATATAATAATAATGTATTATTTCCTGTTTTGGTGTTTTAAATAAAACATATACATGTCGATATAAAAAGATAATGATTTTTAGCTACCCTTCACTGTCTTTCCCAATATGAATTTCACCCAATTATGGGTACAGTAGATTTGTATGGTGCAGACATAGACATAATAATTTAATTATTTATTTATTTATGTTACGCTGTACAACAGGAACTTAATCCCAATTACAGTACAGGGTCCGTACTCACCGAGCCGCAGTGTAATAGTTAATTTATAATTTTTAGCTTGAGTGAGATTCGAACTCGGGATCTCCGGATTCGAATTCCGTATCGCTATCTACACCACCGTTATTTTTCGAATTAAAACCATCACCTAAAAATGATATGGAGGGTGAATTAAACCCTCTGTTCAAATCCCATCTAACCTTTTACCCTTTTCTGGGTGTGCTAATTTACCCCCTGCATTTAAATTTATTATTTGATAATGACAAGTGGATCGAAATATAATTTAGTGAAAATATTTTGAATTCAATTAGAGCTTATTTCTCTCTGCTTGTTGCAGGGTGCAAACACATTCACTTCATCCCTCTGTTACTATAATCTGTCCATGCAATAATACACCCTTCATCTCATTTACATATTTATATTTTTCCCTATGTTTACTTTTAAAATAAACGCTCTAATGCATTGCTGTCAAACTTTGTAACTGTAACTATGGTAATGGCATATCCCTATGTTTACTGATAAAAAAAAAACCGGTATAAGCAAATAAATGCGATAGATGATATTACTACTGAACGAACTATAGTTCGTATTTATAAAACTGATATTGCATAGCAACTAAGAAATAAATTATTTCAAAACTTGTCAAAATGCAGATATTATGTAAGAAAATAGTTAATTAATAGTCATACATACAATAACATCGCGCTACATAAACTATTTAAACATTCATATATATATATATATATATATATATATATATATATATATATATATATATATATATATATATATATATATTCCTTAAGGGGTAAGGCCACTCTAAAAATGTTTAGAAATGCATTTTTTTTATTTGCTGAAATTATAGTTTAAACCCTTAGGAATAAGGGACAATTAATTTAAATGCCGCGCGGAAGTATTTCAGAGGGAAAAGGGAAAAAGCATATATCTATTAGTACTAGTATTTATTATATATATGACTGGAAACTTTAAACGCGTTTTTCTCGAAATCATATTTTCAAAATCGGGCGAAAAGAAATCTGAAATACTAATTGATGGATCGTGCTGAATCATTTTATTTCTTATTCTAGATATAAAATACTCAAAAACTACGGAGGCTTTTTTTTAAGTGCTTCATTCGTTTTTTATGGTCGTTTATATACAGGGTTCGTAAATATCATGATATTTATAATAAATATCAAAATATCTGATATATAGGATATATATCAGATAAATATCACTTTTTGGATATTTATTTTTTAATTTTAGTTTTTGTACACATTTAGAAAAACTGAAAAATTCGATAAATTTCACTTTTCAGGAGGCTATATCTCAAAAACTAAACAAGATATGGAAATGCGCTCAACGGCGTTGAATTCCCCGTGTCCGAATTGACTTATAAGCAAATTTTCATACAATTTTATGCAATTTAATATTTTTAATTATTTCCTAAGGGGTACCCCTTTGGTTTTTTCAGATTTTAATTCAATTTTCCCAAAAATCCTTAATCGTAGGATTATTAAAACGAAAATTTACATACATATGTATTTTGACCCATTGAATCCAGTGGTGCAATCTTCAAATGTATATGACTTCTGGTTTTCAAGAAAATGTTAAAAAACCGCTTTTTGCGATTTTTTTGGCGGAAAAATGAAAAAAAATAAAAATCGCTGAAACTATGTTTATAAGTTAACTGAAGCACGAGAAAGTTAATGCCGTTGAGCGCGTTTTCATATCACATTTAGTTTTCGAGATATAGCCTCGGAAAAGTAGAAAAACTGAAAAATTCGATAAATTTCACTTTTCAGGAGGCTATATCTCAAAAACTAAACAAGATATGGAAATGCGCTCAACGGCGTTGAATTCCCCGTGTCCGAATTGACTTATAAGCAAATTTTCACACAATTTTAAGCATTTTAATATTTTTAATTATTTCCTAAGGGGTACCCCTTTGGTTTTTTCAGATTTTAATTCAATTTTCCCAAAAATCCTTAATCGTGGGATTATTAAAACGAAAATTTACATACATATGTATTTTGACCCACTGAATCCAGTGGTGCAATCTTCAAATGCATATGACTTCTGGGTTTCGAGAAAATGTTAAAAAACCGCTTTTTGCGATTTTTTTGGCGGAAAATTGAAAAAAAATAAAAATCGCTGAAACTATGTTTATAAGTTAACTGATGCACGAGAAAATCAATGAAGTTGAGCTCGTTTTCATATCACATTTAGTTTTTGAGATATAGCCTCGGAAAAGTAGAAGAACTGAAAAATTCGAAAAATTTCACTTCTCCGGAGGCTATATCTCAAAAACTATTTGATATTTTTATATAATGGATATATATCATTGCAAAAATATGACGATATATATCAAAATAAATATCATGATATATATCGATCGATATATATCTTCGAACCCTGTTTTTATATAGAAATTTAGTCCCGAATAATGAACTTTTTTCAAACGTGCGCCATTTTGTTAAAAATCTGAATTTTCAAAATCCAGCCCGTAGTTTTTTAGAGTATACATCAGAGATTAGGAAAACATATCCCTTTTTGATCCGGGTCTATTGCTGTTCCCGGAATGTTTTCGCCCGATTTGCCCTACGCGCCGAGAGGAGTCGCCATTTTTTTAAATTTCTGACGACAATTTTGAATATTTTCTTTTAAAAAAATTTTTAAATAAAGTTTAAAGAGCACTAAATAAAGATCCAATAGCAGTTCTTAAGCAGCACGTTTAGATTTCGTTAATAAAAATCTAGAAAATGACTCTTTTTTTCCTTGTCTAGAGTGGCCTTACTCCTTAAATTTATCAAGCAATAAATCTTTGCCAGATATTCCTATCCTGATACACCAAAAATGTAGAAAAATATTGTCTTTTTATTAATATTAAATCAAGTCTCTTCGCTCAGGGAACTACAAGAGATGTGAAGTTTACAATGAACGAAAGAAGTATTTTCCTTAATTTACAACAAATGCAAATATTGAATTAATTTTAGTCTCAATCGATATCTTAGATCAAATGACTTTGCCTGTATTTTGAACAAGTAAATCTTCATGACTTTTCTCCCAATTGACTAAGAGAAGTAAGAGCATCTCGTGAACAGAGATTCAAGGCTCTCAGCAGGAAAGAAAAATTTGTTGCTGATCGCGGAACATCGATGGCGACGGCGAGTGATGTCATGGCATCGTCTGAGCTTATTTCTTAGGACGTCGCGATCCGCGATTACAAGTACATACTATCTGTTGTAATTATACCGGGTGGAACATCATACCTGTGTACATAGGCGATTAACATGAAAAAACAGTTTTTCTGTGCGCATTGCTCCCCAAATTATTTTAGGCAAAAATGCTTCAAATACATGTTGTAGAGCATAAAATTCTGCATCTAAATCAATAAACAGACTTACATTTACATGCGTTATAACGACAGAAATTAAATAAAAAAATATTAAAAATTGCGTTGAAAAATCAAATAGCATGGAAGTGAAACAAAAATAGATAGATGCTTGACGTTTGACAGATCTCCTGATTTAACACCTAGCGATTTTTTTTATGGGGTCATCTTAAATGTAAAATTTATAAGCAACGCCACCCAAATATTAATTCTTTGAGAGAAGCTATCGTGGATAAGTGCGCTTTAATCACAAATAGGCAGCTCGTTAATGTACGACATTCCTTCTACAATAGACTTTGTTATTGCTTGGCTAAAAATGGAGGTTTATTTGAATATTTATTGTAATAATAAATTGTAGTGATTATTTTAATGAAAGAATTATTGTTTGATATTTGAATTATAATAGATAAGTTATAATTTTTACATGACCAACCCTATAAGAAATAAACGTTTCATTGAAATGTACAATTGTTTATTTATTATTAAATTGTAATCATAGGTATGGGAGTTTTTTATATAAATTTTATTGAATGATTAATTTGTCGGGGGTAAAATATCAAATAAACAGAAAAACGTCAAGCATTTATCTATTTTTGTTTCACTTCCATGCCTATTTGATATTTTGAACGTAATTTTTAATATTTTTTTATTTAATTTCTGTCGTTATAACACATGTAAATGTAATTCTGTTTATTGATTTAGATGCAGAATTTTATGCTCTACAACATTTATTTGAAGCATTTTTGGCTAAAATAATTTGGGGAGCAATGCGCACGGAAAAACTGTTTTTTCATGTTAATCGACTATGTACACAGGTATGATGTTCCACCCGGTATAGGTTTCACGGTCAAACTACAATTAGAATAAATATAATTTTATCAATCCAAAATATTTCAAACTATTTCAAAAATATTATCTGTAAATTTTAAAAATTAATTACACCTGGAATATTTGTTGTAAATAAATGAAATAAATTTTAAAGGGTTCAGCATATATTTCTATACGTGCAGAAACTGCATATGCAGATCTTTGGGCGATTGCAAGCCTTCTAATTATATGCGATTAATTATTTGCAATTTATAAATAATTTGGGTGAATTTTTTAAGAAGATGACATTCTTAAAAATGATTTGAAGGGCACCAACTGACTTCAATCCAATTAATTAAATATTTGTTAATAATTCTTCATCAAAATACATACTAATTTCTTTTAAAAACAACTATATTCTAATATAAATAAATAATGCTTCTACCTTTTGGCTGGCGTGTAATAAGTCCCATAAGTTCATATAGCTTCTCTGAAAAGTTCCAGGCTTCTGCCACAATAAATTCACTTCACATCCAGTATACACTAACACTTTACACTATATTGCCCTTATATTTCACTAAAAAATCACTGATTTTACAAGATTTTCACTTAAAACACACGAAAACGCGACATTTTTAACAAATTTCGCCCGTCGACTACCGATTAAAGTCGCTAGGCATGTACGTAACAAGTTAAAATATAATTACAATTAATAGCTAAAGACCGATTTGATGCCATTCTAGGCTTTAACAACTAGGCTTTATAGAATATATTTGTTTGTATAGGATTATACACTTTATTATTAAACAAATTAAATATATTTTAGACCGTTTCTCCTTGCAATAATCCCTAATTTTATATGTAGATTCAAAAGACGAAATTTGAATGGATCACTTTTATATACACAGTGTATAAAACTTATTTAAAATATATGGAATAAATAAATTAATAAGAACTGAATCTAACGTCTTTTGGTTCGGGTCTAACAACATACACTTTTTTTTTATTTATTCCCTGGCCAATCACGGCAATAAATCTGCTACTTTTTTGTCTAGTTACACAAATAACTATTCTTTAAAGCCCTGTAAAAATAATTTTCTCTTTAATCAAAACATTCTTTAAATAACTTAAGTCGAGACAAAATTAAGGAGTTTTTTCAGTCATTAAAGCTTTTCTGTAAAATTAACGATATAGACAGAAATCGGAAAAATATGTTTAGGATAACATTCAAACGAAACTATTGGTAACTTGGGACCTATATATGAAGGTGAGTATCTCGTAATTAGGGGATGAAATCAAAAAATACTTCAAATAAATGTGACAGAGAATTGAAAAATTAAGAAGATTTGATTGAAACATTTTTCAAATTATCCCTTAGTTAAAGAAATATTTATAACTTTATTTATCATATAAATGCACGATTATTGACAATATGATGAACTTAATTGAAAAAAAGTATAATTAAAGTAGTTAAGAAATAACAAAATAAAACTTTTTTATTTGAAATAATTTTTGATTTGACGTAGAATAAGTTTCACCGCAAAAACTGTACCCATTTTATCGGTCGGTGAAGTCATCGGTGTCCGACATTTCTAGCATGTTTTTGCGGGGTCCAGAAAAAATCTAATTTTGCGTCTAATCAAAAAATACTTCAAATAACTTTGAAAGAGAATAAATTAAGGAGTAATTTCTTTCATTACAACTTTTCTATAAAGTTTATGGTGTAGCCAAAAATCACAAAAATATATTTGGTTGATCTTCAAACGAGATTATTAGCACCATCTATTGACAACTTGGAAACTATATATGAAGGTAAATATCTCGGAATTGGGAGATTAAATGGAAAAACACTTCAAGTAAATATGACAGCGAATTAAAAAATTAAGAAGATTTATTTGAAACATTTTTCAATTCATCCCTTAGTTAAAGAAATATTTACTATTTTATTTATCATATAAATGCACGATTATTGACAATATGATGAACTTAATTGAAAAAAAGTATAATTAAAGTAGTTAAGAAATAACAAAATAAAACTTTTTTATTTGAAACATTTTTTGATTTGACGTAGAATAAGTTTCACCGCAAAAACTGTACCCATTTTATCGGTCGGTGAAGTCATCGGTGTCCGACATTTCTAGCATGTTTTTGCGGGGTCCAGAAAAAATCTAATTTTGCGTCTAATCAAAGAATACTTCAAATAACTTTGAAAGAGAATAAATTAAGGAGTAATTTCTTTCATTACAACTTTTCTATAAAGTTTATGGTGTAGCCAAAAATTACAAAAATATATTTGGTTGATCTTCAAACGAGATTATTAGCACCATCTATTGACAACTTGGAAACTATATATGAAGGTAAATATCTCGGAATTGGGAGATTAAATGGAAAAATATTTCAAGTAAATGTGACAGAGAATTGAAAAATTAAGAAGATTTATTTGAAACATTTTTCAATTCATTCCTTAGTTAAAGAAATATTTACTATTTTATTTATCATATAAATGCACGATTATTGACAATATGATGAACTTAATTGAAAAAAAGTATAATTAAAGTAGTTAAGAAATAACAAAATAAAACTTTTTTATTTGAAACATTTTTTGATTTGACGTAGAATAAGTTTCACCGCAAAAACTGTACCCATTTTATCGGTCGGTGAAGTCATCGGTGTCCGACATTTCTAGCATGTTTTTGCGGGGTCCAGAAAAAATCTAATTTTGCGTCTAATCAAAGAATACTTCAAATAACTTTGAAAGAGAATAAATTAAGGAGTAATTTCTTTCATTACAACTTTTCTATAAAGTTTATGGTGTAGCCAAAAATTACAAAAATATATTTGGTTGATCTTCAAACGAGATTATTAGCACCATCTATTGACAACTTGGAAACTATATATGAAGGTAAATATCTCGGAATTGGGAGATTAAATGGAAAAATATTTCAAGTAAATGTGACAGAGAATTGAAAAATTAAGAAGATTTATTTGAAACATTTTTCAATTCATTCCTTAGTTAAAGAAATATTTACTATTTTATTTATCATATAAATGCACGATTATTGACAATATGATGAACTTAATTGAAAAAAAGTATAATTAAAGTAGTTAAGAAATAACAAAATAAAACTTTTTTATTTGAAACATTTTTTGATTTGACGTAGAATAAGTTTCACCGCAAAAACTGTACCCATTTTATCGGTCGGTGAAGTCATCGGTGTCCGACATTTCTAGCATGTTTTTGCGGGGTCCAGAAAAAATCTAATTTTGCGTCTAATCAAAGAATACTTCAAATAACTTTGAAAGAGAATAAATTAAGGAGTAATTTCTTTCATTACAACTTTTCTATAAAGTTTATGGTGTAGCCAAAAATTACAAAAATATATTTGGTTGATCTTCAAACGAGATTATTAGCACCATCTATTGACAACTTGGAAACTATATATGAAGGTAAATATCTCGGAATTGGGAGATTAAATGGAAAAATATTTCAAGTAAATGTGACAGAGAATTGAAAAATTAAGAAGATTTATTTGAAACATTTTTCAATTCATCCCTTAGTTAAAGAAATATTTACTATTTTATTTATCATATAAATGCACGATTATTGACAATATGATGAACTTAATTGAAAAAAAGTATAATTAAAGTAGTTAAGAAATAACAAAATAAAACTTTTTTATTTGAAACATTTTTTGATTTGACGTAGAATAAGTTTCACCGCAAAAACTGTACCCATTTTATCGGTCGGTGAAGTCATCGGTGTCCGACATTTCTAGCATGTTTTTGCGGGGTCCAGAAAAAATCTAATTTTGCGTCTAATCAAAAAATACTTCAAATAACTTTGAAAGAGAATAAATTAAGGAGTAATTTCTTTCATTACAACTTTTCTATAAAGTTTATGGTGTAGCCAAAAATCACAAAAATATATTTGGTTGATCTTCAAACGAGATTATTAGCACCATCTATTGACAACTTGGAAACTATATATGAAGGTAAATATCTCGGAATTGGGAGATTAAATGGAAAAATATTTCAAGTAAATGTGACAGAGAATTGAAAAATTAAGAAGATTTATTTGAAACATTTTTCAATTCATCCCTTAGTTAAAGAAATATTTACTATTTTATTTATCATATAAATGCACGATTATTGACAATATGATGAACTTAATTGAAAAAAAGTATAATTAAAGTAGTTAAGAAATAACAAAATAAAACTTTTTTATTTGAAATAATTTTTGATTTGACGTAGAATAAGTTTCACCGCCAAAACTGTACCCAATCCATATATCAAAATAATAGTTTTTTCGCTTTAATACTTCTATTAAACTAATAAATCATGTTAAATAACGATTAACTATTTATTTAAATATTTTTACAACTCCTCATGTGTTAATTAAGTTTTTATTAAAAATTGAAATTTACTAATCAAGAACCTCCATAAATTTTAAAAACATATCAGTTAATTTTCCAAAATGCGATTTAATCATATTTCCGAACATAAAAAACTATACAATATGTAAAATCAAATTTCATTGCAACGGTATATTGTTTATTTATTTTAAATTGTCTGCATTTTTGCAATCTGTCAAAGAAGTTGTTCTGTGAGTAAATTCCTGAAATATTTAAAAATAAAATAAGGAATTAATTTCGTTTCTTCATTCATAAAACGCTGTAAGGTATGTTAAATTTCATTTTATATATATTTTACCATTTTGGTTATTATTGAGGGTAAAATTATTTTGAGAGGTTAAGTTTTGACATTTGTTATTAATTTTATTTAAATTTTTACAACGAATACAATATATTACAGTATAATTTGTCCAAAATAATTAATGCTACAATTCAAGGGCACAGAAATCAACATAAGACATAATTGATAAAATAACCTGTTTGTTTATTCAAATAAAAAACTACAACTAATGCTTATAATACCTAGAGTATAAAAGTACAATTTGGTAAATAATAACTAAAGTAATAATAAAATAATGGCATTCAATCATAAATATAATTCGGATGCACAACAACTAACGGATCATGATCTTCTTGTTGATCCTTATCCTTCCCTAAAGGAGCTGTAGTCAACGGGATGATAATTTGATCCTACAAATAAAATCAATTAATAAAATACATACATAACATCATGTTGACCTATAAAATGCAACAAATCTTCAATCACATTTATCCTACTACTTACGTGATAAATAAGCCGATCAACAACTTTTTCAATCAATTCCTTCATTTCAATCAGATCGTCTTCAGATTCTATTTTGTCTTCTACCATGCTGAGGTACCAGGCGATGACATCACTACGATGCGTTTCCTTCTTCCGTCCTTCCTCTATTTTATTTTCTTCGTTTCGTAGAAATACAATTATCATATCACTAATTCTTTTATACTCATCAAACGATAAAGTTAGCTTTTTCTTTCCTGTTTCTGTATCAGTCGGTGTCTCTTCGTTTGTTTCCGCTTCAGCTGTTCCATTTTCTTCATGATGACCATCATCAAAATCTAAGTTGGGTTCATCTCGTTCATCATTTAAGTTGATATCAGGTTGCTCTACTCGAATTATAGATTTATTTAACAATCGATAAGCTTCTCGTACGTGTCGGGGTTTAACTTCATCAGATATTTCCATTTTAGCCATCGCTTCTGACAATCGAATCATACTTTCAAGTTGTCGAACTGTTATTCTCCAAGTAGATCGCATGGAATGATTGTCTTTCATCCTTAAATGATTGTAATTGTTTACTAACATTTCTGCAGCTTCTTTTCCTAGAATTGGTTTGAATTTTTTCGCAAAAGCAATATATTGTAATACGTCTTCCTTAGTATATTTTTGATCTGCTGCTTCTTCAATATTACTATGTAAATCTACAATTTTCCTAGCGATCGCATAATCAATAACTTCGTTGCATTCATCTACTAAAATAAAGAACAAATCAAATCTCGACATAATTGGAGCAGAAAGCTGCATGTTTTGCTGAAGACTCTTTCCACGATCGTAGCGGCCACCAATTGGATTCGCAGCTGCTAAAATCGATGTTCTTGCGTTTAATGTAGCTCGAACTCCAGCTTTAGCGATAGAGATAGTTTGTTGTTCCATAGCTTCATGAATAGCAACCTGATCTCTCAAATCCATCTTATCAAACTCATCAATACAACAGATACCGTGATCGGCCAACATTAATGCTCCGGCTTCGATCACAAAATCAGAAGATTCTTCATCTTTAACAACTGCAGCTGTTAGACCAGCAGCTGTAGAAGCTTTACCGGAAGTGTAGACCGCTCGAGGAGAAATCTCTGAGACTTGTTTCAAGAACTGTGACTTTGCTGTACTTGGATCACCAACAATACAGCAATTGATATCTCCTCTTAAGCTAGTTCCTTCGATGGTGGTTTTCGACACTCCGCCAAAGAGCATCAACAGAATACCACGCTTAACTTCGTCATTTCCGTGTACACTCGGGAAGAGACTGTTGATTAAATGTTGATATAAGTTTCGGTCGTGGCTCATTTCATACATGTGGTTCCATTCCGCGTCGGACATCTGTTTCCGCATCATCTCCGGAGTTATTTCTTCAGACGTTTCAATTCCTCCGAAACGAACACTTGTGGCTTGGACGCTGCAGCAGAGGAATGCCATTCGATAGTTGAGTTCTCGAACTCCAAGAGCTTTTAAACCGGTGAGCCCGTCGGCATCATCGCCAGATTTATGACGAGATCCAGGTTCTGATCGAGCTCCAGGTAATGATAAGGAACCGACATCAGGGACTACGATGAGCGTACCGGTGAAATCGTATCTGTCACCCGCCTATAACAAAATCATTTTTAAAAATCACGGAGTCGTATTCGGAATAAGTTTGTGTACCTACTTGAACACTTTCAACATTTTCTGCTCTTAATATAACTTCAACACTTCTTGGAATACAACCTCGCGGTAACTCTGCCTGTGTTTCTTGAATACGGACTTTTTGAAAATCTATAAAAATAGATTTATCCACATCTAACATAAACCGTCTTCGATTATTGCATACTGGGTTTCTACAGATTGTAGGATTTGTAAACTAAAACATATTCAATTAATATCTCAATGTCAAATAATTCATAAAAAAAAAACCTTAAACTGTTGTTCAACATTAGGAATGATAGTTTGACAGTCCAGACACACAAATGTACCAGAAATTAACTCAGGGTGTACTGGATGTGTTCTGATAACTTGTCCAGAGATTCGTAAAAGTGTTCCAATTTTTGTGGTTGTTAATTCACGAACTTTGTGCCTGGTAGCAACGTCAGTAAAAGCGACATAGCAGTCCTTGTTCTTTGTGGATCCTGTGATATCTTTTAGGTAATTCTGTACGCCTTGGCACAAGAATGGAAACAAACGATAATATTCTTCAATGATAGCTGTCGCAAGATTCTGGTTATATTTTTCAATATCTTCGAAACTAATTTCTAAAGTGTTTCTTTCTTGTTCCTGTAGTTCTTTAGTTGGTTCTAAATATTTTACTTCATTGTCTTCTTTAAATCTGCGTAATTATAATTTATTTAAACATATATTCAACAAGATACAAATGTTTGGTTATTTACTCTTCCAGAAAATCTTGAAATAATTTCATACATCGTACTCCTACATCATCTACAACTTTTTGTGGACCTGGTTGAACGTTTATTACATCCATTGTGTACTATTATTTAATGCAAACGCTATTTTATATCATTTAATAAATCAACAAGTGGACTTACAACAAACAAAACGAACAAAAGTTGGCGGGAACTTGCTACATAACCACAATATTTTTTTTTAGTTACTTCTTCTTTACTATTCATCATTTTAAATTTAAATTGAACGCGGTTATTCAATCTACAATTACTTTATACCATTAATCTTATATATTTAACAAGTATATAATTATATTTTTTTTAGTTGAACCATGGAAGAAAAAAAACTATTATTAGGCGATGACATTATGGAAGTTATCGTGAAATGTGTAAATTTTGCAGCAGTTAAACACAGAAATCAAAGACGCAACGATTTTGCTCATACACCATATATTAATCACCCAATAGGTACTTCACATTCTAAATAAATGAAGAACTTTTACCAAACAGAATTATTTTAGGTGTTGCTTTCATTTTGACCAACGAAGCAAAAGTATTTAATCTTGATGTGCTCCAAGCAGCTTTACTCCATGATACGGTGGAAGATACAGACACTACTTTCGAGGAAATCGAAGACTATTTTGGTTTAAAAATTCGACAAATTGTTCAAGAAGTAACTGATGATAAAAATCTACCTAAAGATGTACGCAAACGCTTGCAAATCGTTCACGCGCCATCCTCAACTTATGAAGCTAAATTAGTTAAACTAGCTGATAAATTATACAATCTTCGAGACATTGAAAAGCAAACTCCGCTAACTTGGACTTCTGGTCGTGTCCAGGAATACGTTGCATGGAGCAAGCAAGTAGTGGATGGTTTAAGAGGAACTAATAAAGTCATGGAAGACAGTTTAGATCAAATATTTATTAAAAGAGGTGTTTTGTAATAATTAAATAACAATAAATTGTTTTCTATTTCGTATAAAATTTCTCGCTTTATTTTACTATAAATAAATATAAACCGACCCTCTGAGCTCACGGCTTAAATTATTTTCTTTTACAAACATTATGAAGTATAATAATTCTCAATTCAAATGAGTTCATAAAAAAAATCATATTTGTCAAAATGTTATTATTTATTGCGTTGCCTTGATTAATCCACTGCCGTACACAGTTTGTTAGGAGAATAATGCAGTTTGAAATTAATTCATTAGAGGCCGGGGGTATATCTGGTCGGTTTATTCATATAAAGTCGCTCATCCACACAACACACTAAACTATTTACAAATAAATAAATTATTTATTGTTGATTTCCGTGCTTCTTCTGGAATTCCTTCATAAATTTAGTTAATAATTCCACATCGGAATACGATACAGCGTTGTATAAAGACGCTCTAAGTCCACCAACAGTTCTATGTCCTTTCAACTGATACATGCTGCATTTCTCAGCTTCCACCAGGAATAAATCTTCTAGTTTTTCATCTCCACCTCCATAACCGACTCTGAATGGAACATTCATACGACTACGAACTCTTGGTTTGATCGGGCATTCATAAAATCCATTACTTTCTTCCATTGTCTGATAGAGAAGGTTGCTCTTTGCGATGGCTTGCTTTTCCATCTCTGGTACTCCACCGTTTCGTTTGATCCATTGGAAAACGCGTTCCATAACGTACAATCTATACAATATATAAATTATAATATAATCTAACATGAAGGAATGTCGTATGAACTTACGGGAACGTCGAGGGTGTGTTGTGGAGAGAGTTGTTGTCGGCAATATTTTTAAAATCGAAAATAGATGGACAGATAGTCATGGCGTTTCCTATTAAATCTTCACGAACGATTGCTACTGTCACACCAGCAGGACCGATGTTTTTCTGAGCTCCACCGAATATTACTCCAAACTGCAAAAGAATATATCTTTAATTTCAAGTTCAACAAATCCATTCATCCATTTCTTTCTCACTCTTTATTTTATCAAAATGTGTTGTATGTTTCTCACCAGCTCATTATTATTAAAGATTTATAAATTTCAATTTGACTTACTTTAGATACATCAATTTCTCGTGTCATTATGCTTGAAGACATATCTGTTACAATAGGTACGTTACATTCTGGTATGAATGGGAATTCGACACCTGCAAGAAATAAAAATTCAATATTAGTTGCTGATATATTAACGCTTAATATAGATATTCTCCGGTCGTAAAGTGAACTAATTTCACGCTTCGAAAAATTTAAATTTCTCTTTGATTTATATCTCTCTAATTTTAAAAACTGATTGTGGTCTAAATCTAAAGATATTTATGTCTGGTAATATAATTGCTCCACGTGTAGTTTTTTAACTCAATCAACCTTGACTTCAACATTGAAATTTTAGTTCATAACTCACCATCAACAGTTTCATTGGCGCAATAATACAAGTACGAGGCATTCGGGTTCAAATTCCAAGTATTCTGATCAGCAATATCGATATATTTCTCTGGTTTCGGATATACAACGTTCACTTTTCCATACTTTGCTCCTTCTTTAGCCGCTTTAGCTGACCATGTACCTGTAATAAACAAACAACATGTTGTAATCTGTGGTAACCAATACCAAGGTGCATTGCATACCTGTTACAATATAATCTGCAGTGCCTGTTTTATTGATGAGATTCATTGCAACCGCGGCAAAGAGACCGGTGCCTCCGCCTTGTAGAAAGAGGATTTTGTAGTTGTCTGGAACTTTCCTAAACAAACAAACTTCTTGAGTATTATTTCGAGGGTGAGAGGATATTACTGGGAAGAAATGTATGGAATTTAATTTAATCGTTTTGCTCTACAAACCAGATATTTCTAGTTAGTCATTGTTCTCTTTCATTTTGATTTGTCGCCTGAACTGTGACCTCCGATACAGTTAGCAAATGTGTAATAGATAACTCTGTTTTTCTTTTTTTAATAGCGGCTATTTCTAAATAATATTAAATAAAAAATTGATGGGAATATTTTGTCATCATTAGCGAGGTACATGATATATAAATGAGTTTGACATTATCGGATTACAAGGCCTTGACAGTCAATATATTTTAGAACAATTAGCATATATATATTTTATCGATCATTGTGTATATATTAAATTATGTAGATACAGCTGTAGTTAACATAACATGTACTTAAACATGTTTATAGGTATGACTATGCAGTTTATAAATAAATTCATCTAGCACTTGAACAGTAAGCTTTTTAAAATGACATCGAGAAATAATAATCTGTTATTATATTGCTTTCACTTACAATATCTACTTGTGAAAGTGAAATCTGTGATTAAAAATACAAACGTGTTTTGCGAAATATTTTATCAGGCGGCACGAGTATGTTTCAATGATAATTTTCAGACGTTCCATAAAAAATAATCAGAAAAAAATACGCGTGAAATCATAACTTACAATAATTCTCTAATAGAGTCCTGGGCATCTTTGTTGATCTTGCCAAATTCTTTTGACCTGTGACTCATTTCCATAACACTTATTTCTGATTTTCCATATTGCAGTAATTCGCCCTGCACTTCTTGGAGGACCTAAAAAATATTACTGTTATTAGTAATCAGTTATGTAACTTGTTTGAAGTTTTAATGATCCTGGGAGCTGAAGGAACAGTTGTACAATTTGCATTTTTATTCCAAGGTTGTTTGTTTTGTATTCTGACCGACTAACCATTCATTCAAGACAAAAAATAAAGTAAAAAGAGTTGAAAAGTTTTTGCAGACAATAAACCTGTTCTAAAATTGATACTGGCGGTCTAGCAGGGATCATTGTCTTATAATTATTTACTAAATCAGCAAATTGCTCACATTTCTGTCTTGCTAGATAAGAAAGCAACTAAATAAGATGAGATCTTACTCTCAAAAACTTATTACTAATTTTTTTCCAGTTTTTCATCCTCTACTAACCTCTGTTAAGGGCCGTGATTAGTGGACTAGTGAATACATTATTTACAGTATTAATTCATTCATAAATATTTGTAGATGCAAACCTACCACTACTAGAACTAATATTGATACATTTATTAACTAGTATTTTTATTTGATATAGCTTTTCGATTAATAACTAGTATTCAATCATGTACAAAAATCTGCAATTGCAGAATAACTATTTAAAAAATTATATTTATTTATTTGCTACGATACCCAACAAGAAATTAATTAAATAAATACCTGTAGTAATTAAAAGTTAATTAACAATAACTTACCTCTGTAGGTAGCTTGGCGGGTCCAGCTCCAAAATTCAAAACTGTATTAGCACCACCCATCTTCTTGTGTGTGTGTGTAGCGTCTTCTTCGAAGAGCTGAAGCAACTGAGAACGAATGCACAACTTGTTCACAATTTAAAGCCCACAACAAACGCTGTTGCTAATCGATGTAATCGTTACAAAGACTTGTTGGTTGTTTTGCTTGTGAGCTCTCGCACCGCTGTTCTTATACACACACCACTAGTTGCCTACTTGCGCATTGGAGGCGTCACACTACTGATAGCAACAATAAAAATTTGTTTGTGTGTCGTTCGTTGTCTTGGAAGTTAGTCTGATTTAATATGAGCTGATACCTCATACGTCATGAAGCCAGAATTGTATTGCGAATTTTACGAGGAATCAACATTATTTTTTTTTAATATTGCTACACCGTAAAACGAAACATTAATCCCAATCTACCAAAATATATTTTTAATTTAGGTACATGTCTGATTACTTTGATGTATGGTTGTAATTGTTGTATGTGTGTCTGGATATACAAGAAGAGATTGTGAATGATAAGTGTGAGATTGAGAAGAATAGTATAACAAGGTTTGGGCATGAGGAACATATCGTCGCTGCTTTGGCAAAACCACGTAAGAGAAAAAAACAAAAAAATGGGTTTTTTGTGTATTTATGTAGCGAAATCTCGTATCTACCACTAGGTAAAATCAAATTTCGGGAAATGTAGTACAAAATTAGTTTTTGCCAGTTTGTTAAAACCTCGTATACTAACTGTACTTGTAAAAACACGTATGAGCTTAGTTCAATACGCAGATACTGTGGTGTGTATAGCTGGATGTCCGTTGTCACGTAAGTTCATTTATTTCATTAGTTCTGTTTAAAATTAAGCAAAAATCACATTTAGAGTATATATTACATGGATGAATCTGTACAATTTTATAAATTTATTGGTTTTGTTAAACACTGGTAATTCCCCAGAGAGCTTTTAAAATATTCGTCTCTGATACGTGTATTTGATTTTACCTTAAATACTGATACGTGTTTTTACACTTACAGAATATTATTATAACAAACAGTTTTTTTCACTTGCCGTAAAATCAACTTTTTTCTGATACGTGTATTTGCCAAAGCAGCGACGATATGTCGAATGAAAAATTGTACGACCTGAAATCCCTTGGAATAAATGGATGGATGAAATATGAATGTGGATGACAGTGTAAGAATGTTTGGGAAAAATTAATTGCAGGATGAATGTATTTATTGAATAAATGTTTCAAGGATTCCTACTAATCTATTTTATTGACTATAGAGTTATACAGGATGGTGAATCGAATTGCGCACCATAGCGTTTTCAATGCTATTTTTCAAATGTTCAATTATTGGCTTCCCTAATTATTTTATGCAAAAAAGCTTCAAATAAAAGTTTTAGGGCATAAATTTCTGCATTTATATCAATAAACGTAATTTCTATTGCATGCTTTGTAACGACAGAAATTAAATATTAAAATGTCGAAAGTTGTGTTGAAAATACAGACAGCCATGGAATTGAACAAAAAATAAATAAATGCCTGGCGTTTTATCTGTCAAAACGACAACGTTGGACGTTTTATGTCAATCGTTGACGTTAAAACGCCAAGCATTTATTTATTTTTTGTTCAATTCCATGGCTGTCTGTATTTTCAACACAACTTTCGACATTTTAATATTTAATTTCTGTCGTTACAAAGCATGTAATAGAAATTACGTTTATTGATATAAATGCAGAAATTTATGCCCTAAAACTTTTATTTGAAGCTTTTTTGCATAAAATAATTAGGGAAGCCAATAATTGAACATTTGAAAAATAGCATTGAAAACGCTATGGTGCGCAATTCGATTCACCACCCTGTATATGTATTATTTGTTTTACTATAAGGTGCACTCTGCAATTGCAGATCTGAGTAGTTAATAGATTGGGTTACCAGTCGTCAAATAATAACATCTACAGTTCTTTCCAAATACTGCCCTTAATATATTTACAGTTGTAATTTTATTGTAAAACTCTCGCTTGAAAAGCAAATGATTTCAACTTATACTTGTTTGAATTATTAGGATTAATTTTCTTGTGTGGAATAACAAATCGCATCAGCCCGGCTCTGGAACTCGAGCATAACAACAGATGAATGTTAGTATGAAATGAGGCGATTTTAAAACAAAATTGTTTTGATTTTTGATAAGAAAGTTTGCAGAATCGTGAACTAGTTACAGAGAGAAGAGGCAACATGATGTAATTCTGTAATCATATGACTGCATTACACTTATCTTAATCTTTTTGCTCTCCCATATTTTCTTTGTATGCTATTAAATTTATTAATTGATCGAAGCAACTGTTGAAACCGAATATATCTAGATTATTTATGAATGGCTTTTTTGTCGGAATTATTTTGCGCAAAAGCAAAGAAATAATATTAGAATAGAAGGATGAATATGTTTTGTTAGTTAATTATTTTGTTTTTCCATGTCAATGAACTACAATCCACAAAAGGTTTGTGCAATAAATAGGCAACAATTATGGAAAAAACCTAACATTCTTTGTTTATTGACATTGAAGAGATAAAATCAATAAAAAATAAACAAATTTATGAAATATGTCAGAACTCTTTATATAAAAAAAGAATATAAGTATGTCAATAATTTTGCAATAGTAAAATAATTATTGGTTTTTACGTCAAACATTAAAATTTCAATATATAAATTTGCATAATCAGCAAATACGTATAAATAAAAATTTTAACGCTACATTAATAATTTAATTACTACAGATTACAATTTCCTTTTTGGGGCTTTAACAACAGCGTCCTTGACTTTATAATGTATAGATATTTATTTGTTTACTTTGATAAGAGTAGTTTTATTAATTTATTTATGCACATTTTTCGCTGAATCTATTTTTCAATGTATTTTTTTGTATGTCGTAATTATTAACACAAATTTCTCAAGATATATGTTTACAATTTATTTTTACTTTTATTTTATCATATGTTTGGATTTTGAAAAATTAAATCACTGAATCACGCTTGGCTATTTAGAAATTAAAAATAAAATTAGTATGCATAATTGTTAATTACATACATTATACAGTAGTTTTCATTTTAAAAATTTCCCATGCAAAAACTCTTAGTAACCATATGTAAAACAGAAAATATTTATTTTGATCTCAATGATTGCATTTCAATTCTTTGTCATTTTATTCCAATAATTGAATTGCTACTTGGTTACAAAAAAACATTGGCAAAGATAATTGAAATTTATTTGTGTATTGTTGCTATGTTACTCTAAATAAAGCATCTGTTTGGAAATCACAAAAGTGTTATCAAATGACGCACATTTTAAAACACTCAGTTATTATTAAAACAATTTGTATTTCGTTAATAGTTCATCGATACTGAATCAGTAAACAACTTTCAGGATATGAATAATTAAAAAAAATGTTCACTTACCTACAAAATAAATGCGTGTGATTGGCTATTTCTTTGTTTAGTTATCGAATCAGGTGTTAGATTAAATACACTCCTATATCGGGTGATCCCGTGGATTAAAGTCCATTTTATTTGTGATGTCACAGGTTAAAATGTCAATAAAAATAATTAATATTTAAAAATATGACATTTTTAATTACCCCTACTGTATAGATCACTTACAATACAGAAATAAATTGAGTAAATAAGCGCCTGTATTATATGCAACCAAAGATGCACATTTGTACAATATATTGCAGTTTGCAAGGCGATTTATTTTCTAAAAATATTTCCGTTATCAAATAATTAGTCTTATCAATAATATTTGGTTCTAAGAAATATTAATTGTAATATATATTTCAGTCCAGGAATGTGTTACATATAAATTATGCCAGAGTGGGACTAGAAATAATTTTTATTTATGTTGTATACAAAATATGATTTCACAACATCTGCGTTTATTTACAAATCATTTATTATTATTAGCAGATCTCTTGTACTGTTATTCAAATATCAATAAATAAATTATCGGTTTCTTATTGGTAGAGGCAGCGTCAATCATCGATGTGCAGTGAGTGAACTCTTCGTGGTGGTATCGTGTCTCGACTTTGACTTTTATTAGATAAAATTTATTATCGGGCAATATAGTTACATTCCAAGTTGAGAATTATTTAGTTTATCATTTACTTATTCGGTATTCGTGTTATAGTGTTTTTAAAATCGAATTTTCAAGATGAAAGCTGTTGAAAAAAACGCTAGAATAGTTAAGGTAAGTAAATAATTTATTATGGTTGTAATTTTGTATTAATTTTAAATTGTAATGAAGGTATGTGGTATAAAATGTATACAATCTCGTGGAAAATATTCAATAAACTACTTCAATTAATTTATTATTATAGAGATAGGTAATAATTAGAATATTGGTGATGATAAAAATATGATTGTATTTTTATCGTAAAATCTACAAATTTTGAAAAGTATACCAGTTCGATTGAAGGTGTTTTTTAGTACAGTACAAGATTAAAAAAGTAGCATCATTAAAATGAGTAATAAATGTGGCATTAAACGTAAAATACAGGTAAATTAATAAATTTATATAATGGTATTAATTGTTAATGTAATAATTGACCAGAAAAATAATATTACTGAAATTCACACTTGTATAATACGTACGTACTTCACTAATCAATTATATTGATATATCAACACATAATTTACTTAAACATTTAGATAAGATATAAAAACTATTTGGATTAATATTTATCCAGACATATATTTCCGGAATACATCGGAATTTGCAACATACAATATTATATTTGTTGTTTGCTAAAAATACTCTTAAATTATTTAATTATAAGTGAGGAATGTATAAGAATGCAGTTATTATAATCCTTAAAAGATATATTTTAATCGTAAAATATAAATATGAGGAAAATAAATGATATGCGTGTACATCTGGAGGGAGACACCAAATGTTTGACCTTCCGGTGTCCTTTGAAGGGTGAATCATATAAGTCAGATTCCCTGTTTGAGTGTCATGAATTGGCGTTAATAAGAAACTAAACTCCCTAGATTGAAGCTAGAACCATGATTGTGAGTTGTATGGATTGAAATAATAATAACACTGAACATAGACGTTCTGATTTTCTTGTGTTTTGACGTAAGATCGAATATACTTAATCTAAAAATTTGTTTTGGTAGGTGTTGGTTACACAAAATTTAAGTTGTGTGATAATAAAGTTTATTATTAAATTACAGATATTGGAGCCATGATAAGTTATTCTTCAAATAAAAAAATATATAAATTATTAATGAAATAAAATTTGTTTACGGATTTGAGAATTGATAAGGACAAATTTGTAATATGAACCTGTATATTTTTCACTAAAGCATAAATATTAGTTTGTATTTTATTTAGTTTTTGTTTTTATCCGCTTTTCTATTATATGTAAAATATTTGAGCTATGATTTAGATGTAATATTATTCATTTATTCGGAGTTTAGTCATAGAAATAACAACTAATCTCTCAACAAGTGTGATATAGAATTAAAATTCTTCTCCTTTAATTATTGGTGGCTCTGAGAAGAGCCGAATTGAAAATATATAAAGACTCAATACATCACGAGGACGGAATCATAAAATGGAAGAGAAAAGGAAGAAAATAAAATGGTGTGCCAGGATTTAACTTATTCCAGGATACTCTTGTTTGTCTTATTTTTGTTAGGTGCCAATTTATCCGCGGGTTCCATAGTTGAACATTCGGATAGAGTAGTTGCAACCGCACGACACTGATGAACTAAAGAATTTAATGTATATTCGATATGATCTAATAAAAAAGATCAACAGACGGATTGTTTATGTATTCACGCAATATTCCGTAGTTTGCTTCAATATTTTGAATTTTCCGTACATTAACTTCTGAATTTGTTGACGCTGGTTTATTTGGTTCAGTAATTAACTTTTCATGTACCTCGCTATCGCTAATGTTTCCATGACAGGTTTTCCGCAATTGTAGCATGTGAACTTTATGTACATGTTTACAGAGTGAAGCTCTATCTTCACAACTACAAGTATATAAATGTGAACATAAATTTTTGCATTTCATATTTATGCATTTATAAAAACAAACAAACAAAAATCAACTTCGCATATTTCATTTATCCGTGCAACAGTATATGTAATAGAAGCATCTGTTTGAGAAATAACTTCAAAACTACGGTCATTCAGAATTTTAATATCGCCATCCGAAATATTATTTCCTTTTTTATGTCTACCTTCATTGAATTCTGCGTTACCTAATTTGTATAGTTCTTTACGTTTCGTGTAAATAAAATCATCTTTTATTAATAATACTGATAATAAGTTGTCAATTCGTTTATTAAATTCTCGATTAAAGTATGAAGTTTTTAACTTATTATGAAAACTTTCTACAAGAGCATTGGTATTTACATGACCGTGAGGAAAATTTCTAAATGCAGTAGCCCATAGTTTAATACGATGCATGTAATTTGTTTGAAAATATTCTAGAAATAATACTTAATTTTTAAATATCGAAAAAAATTAGCTGATTAAATTATCTAATGTATTGCTGTTTCTTTCATATAAAATAGCCATCAGGGAAATATACATGTTTCTCTTTGTAGTCATACTTTTTACTAATATCAAAATTTTGCGTCACTCTCGTTGAATATACCATTGACATAACAAATGTTTTGTATTCCCGAAATTATTTGTTACCGCTTTAACAACCGCATTTATGTTTAAATTTGGAAAACGGGATTTTAATTATGAAAACAGATATGTTAATGTATTAGTATTTAAACAAGGTGTAATAAAATGAGCAACTGGATGGCCGCGACCAGTACTATCAGGGATCACGAAATTAACTAAATGATAATCGTACTGGCTTGTTTTATGTGTTGTATCAATACATAAAATTCTATCAACACCTTCCTGCATCAGATTCATTTGATACTCTGTTTGAATACTTAATAAAAATAAGCTTCTATTGTTATTAATATCCGCGTTGATAGGACCAATTTTAATGACTTCATTACATGGTTTATATATTAATATCAGATTAAACTTTTCTTTTCTTAATTTTAAGATATGATTTATTTAACATATTTCGTTTCAATGCCGAGATATTCCTTTTTGGATACAACATTTCCTTCCTAAACTCAAGTTTATCGCGATCGTCTCTACTAAGTGCTTCTTTCGTAATTATTGTATGAATTTTTCTGGTCGGTACGTCCATTTCTAATAATGATTTAATATCTGATTTTGTTGACTTTGCAATTCTATGAAATTTTGTATTCTCAAAGCTTAATTCATGGGAATGAGTTTGAATATAAGTGACTTCAACACCATTTGCAAGATATACGAGCTGGACATCGAATTCCTGTCTTTACATACCCTTTCTTAATGACGCGATCAGTTTTATTTTTTAGTTTTTTTAAGCGATCATCAAACTGGCAAATATAATGTACATAATTCCCATAACTTTTAATATGAGTTTGCCTATAAAAATAAGAGAATGTCCTAGTCATTTCATCTGTCTTACACGTTTCAAATTCTTCTTGCACGTGAAAATGATGCTGGGAAATTTTAATATCACAATTATGATCTATTTGCAAGTGATGAATTAACGATTTCATATGATAAAAATCACGTTAACATTGTCCTACAAAACATATTATGTTATTAAAGTATGTTTTATCTGTAACGAGAGATAAATTATTTTGAGGTAATACAATACGGCACTTCTTTTCATGTATTTTTGCAACATTTGGTCGACAAAATACTTTTTTACAAATACTGCATGTAGAATCCATTATAAAGAATTGAAAAAAAATTCAATGTATGGTGAAATTTATATGTACTTACAATTTTATGATGATATTAAGATCAAACACTAAATAAGAATGTATTTTTGTACTTCCAAATCCAAATCAAGCAATGGAAATATCTTCTGCAAGCAAATAAAATTTCAAATGCAAAACAAACTGGTATTTGAAATATGAACTCATGACTTCGAAATTCATCCTATCGGCAAACTAATTGCAATACATCACTACGTTATTTTGAGATAATTTATTATTTTCAATTTTATTTCAACCTCCATCGTCTTTAGGAACAATTTATACACGTTCACAAAATGTATAATCTTAATATTATTACCGAACTATAAGAAAATACAATGTTTATGAATAAAGAAATGCTTATATTTATTTTATTAATAAAAGAAATATATAAATTTTAAATTTATATGAAAAGTTTATGCATTTTTTCATAAGTTGACTAACTACTATTAAGTTTATTGCTTTATTGAATTATCTATAATAAACTACATTAAATGAAATACTTTAATAATATTATATAGTTTATATAATATATAATCAGTACATAAAATTGGATTTAAATATATAATATATTGTTTACTGTAATATGAATATTTTAAAACATGAACAAATAGTACGGTGACCAGTAAGTTAAATAATGTATAACATTTAGTTACAATAGTTCTAATTTTTATTCTAAATGTTCTCAAATGTTTGTTGTTGCACTTTTTTTATGAATGACTGCAATACTGTGTTATTAACAAAAATTTATTTAATTATAAGATGTTAAATAGGTTGGTTTGATTGAAGGGGACAATAAATATTCCTCCAAATTGTGAATTCGTGTGTCCGCCATACGAATCATCATTGACCCAGCAGAAGATATTTCATGGAATTATGGCATCAATGTTTATAACAAAGAGCTACATTCAACCTGAGCTCTGGACACGAGCAGCATGACACGACAGTTATACAAACATCGTTCATCATCTTATGTAAAATATCAATTGTATTTAGATAATACAGAAATTGTTCTCCTTGCTCGGAAGCAAATGTGAAAAACCTGAAAAATATAATAAGTACAAATACTTTTATTGTAAATAAGCTTCTTTTTTACCTGATCCAATTCTTTTCAATACTTTATTATGGTCTAATGAGGAAGGGTTACCTAAAAAATAAATAAATAAAGCCCTAAATAAGATGTTTATATTTGGAGGTTATGGATTTTGAAATGTCAAACTATCCAGATATTTTCTATACTGGCCCTAGCTCATCGCAATTTTGACATTTGTGGCTTACTTCGGAACACTCATTAATCTAGTAACTTATATGTCAAAGTTAGGGAATTGAGTTTTAAACGCCAAATCGTGGCAATTAATCTGGTGATTAATCTAGGGATAAATCTAGGGAGTTTTGGTTATTTACGCCAATTCGTGACAATTAATTCAGTTTATCTGACTTTTATGTATTTAGCGTCCTTTGAACAACTATTCACTTCCAGTCATCTGACAGTGTAGTGCGTTTACTTTTTACTCTACAAATATATTAATTTACGTAAAGGTATGTATACAAACTAAGATATTGACTTCTGATCAATACTACTGCATCTTATTATGCAGTTATTAGTATTTTGCGTATGTGAGATAACTTAAAAAGAAGTTTTTATAAACACTGATAAAGAGTGACATCGTGTCATTGTCGGCATTATGATGTTCATTTTGTAATAAATATATATTTTATAGACGATGAAATTTGTAATTTTGAATATAGTATCGGATATAATTAATTACTTTTAACAATATTATAATTTCTACAAAAATTGGAACTTCGCAAAAGATTCCCTAACCTTGAATTTTGATGAGATCATTTTCCTAAATCGGAAATGAGGTGTGTATATGAATTAGTATTTATTTATAGAATTAGATCCATGTAATTGACGTTTGAATTAATTCTACAGGTGTGTATACTTCGCAGAGTTCACACCCAGGTGCTAATAAAGGCTGAACGTATTTCCCTTGGTCAATATTTTATTTTGAAATGTCATCAGCACAGCAGTGAGTCAGATACTAACCGGCATTTTAATGAATTACATTTTATTAATATACTTTTAAGTATTTTAGAATGTTAAATAATATATCTAATTCGTATTAATTTCGTTTGTAAAAAATTTAGTTGATACTGAATTAATTGAGTATACGGCTTTAACTTCTTTGACTCTTTAAAAATTGATGAAAAGATTGACATGCTTCTTGATTCTGGTTTATTTGATATATATGGTAGTTGTTGAGCATCATATATAGTTAATTTCTGAAATAATGAAACAGTATTAATGGCTGTAAATAAATTAAAATTAATCTAAATGGACCGACTGTATCACTTAATCTTACGCCAATTTAAATGACACGTTTCCATGGCCACGTGACGCACAACAAACAATGTTTTATCACATGTAATCAACATCTCTCGACAATCACCGAATCACACTACAATCACACCTTGTTTTCGTGAAAATCAGCTTAATTTTCCAACTGTCAGCTGAGCAGGCGCGCGCTGCCGCCAAGACTATCGATTCTATTTACAAAACGCGCGAATGCAAATACGTAAAAATTGCCGTCCCTTTGCAATGATCAGCTGGCGAATCAGTACGACTGCTATTTTAATAATAAAATGTTACATAACGAACGACGATGTTCACAAACCGCGTTCTGCACCGCCGCATCCCTTCACGTGAATGCTTCGTGTCGTGGTTCGGTTGCTCACAAGAAGAGACACTCGTGTTAGTTTACCCAAGCTTTGCAAGGGCAAATCAAGTTCACTCAGCCCTTGCTGCAATTGTTACTCGACGTTCCTGACATCAAAACGTCAGTGTTCTTTCTCCAACTTTCAATTCTACAAAAGAAAAATGGTTTGGTGTACGGTTTACGATTTTGAAGCTCCTACAGAGGTTTGCTTTATTTTTGATTTAGATCTTGAAGTAGTTTTATTATAAATGCTTTCGAAGAGTGTTGATTGCAATATTCATTACTTTATTTGTTTGTTATTGCTTGAATATAAATGTACAGAATTGATTTATTGTAATCAATACATATTTTAGTAGTTCCATTGGGCAATACATAATTGAGGATCATAAAATTACAAGCACATTTGAATGTTTTTCAGGAGGATGCTGAAGTGATAGTGGATTATTTTCAGATGTCTCTGAACCCAGAGGTGCCCAGCATGCAGCTCCAAGCTGCTGATGCTTCCACCTACCTAGACCACATGTGCGCCCTAGATATCGATTCCAGGGCGTCCTATGTGCGTCTTTCTGGCATCATTTGTACCATTGGTAATTATGTTAATTAGCACGAAACTAAAAAGAAATGATTGTTAGAAAAGGGTGCAAATATATTATTAGGTGAGAGGAATAAACGAGCTTCTATAAAAGAAATTATGAATGTGGATAGATTGCAAGTTAAATTTAATTAATAAATCTTGCCCGTTTAATTACTAATATTATTTAAAGGCATTTTTTGTTTGTTTTAAAAGTTGAGGAAGTAAAACTTTTAATTTACGTTTCATTTAATTACCCTTAATCAGTTGTATGGGTAGTGTAATTTTGTCTGTTTGAACGTAGGGCCAGCGTCGAGGGACTTAACCACTCTGGAGAAGATGATGGAAACCGGAATGAATATCGCTAGATTAAACTTCTCTCATGGTTCCCATGAGTATCACTCAGACACCATCAAAAACATTCGTTTGGCTGTGGAGAATTACAGCAAGAAGATTGGTATGCCGTTCCCTCTGGCCATTGCCCTAGATACCAAGGGCCCAGAGATCAGAACTGGCCTGCTGGAAGGGGTACGTTATATGGAAAATAAATATAATACCGCGTGCTGTTGTCTCATACCATCGGCAACGAGAAATCTAAATAATACAAAAATAAAACAGGCAGTTGTAGATTATATTCTGTAACTCTATCAATATGTTTATATAAATAAATAAATAAATATATCATTACGCCTTTTACCCATCACTGGGTGTGGCACTCTGCCTAAGCAGATCTCGGTAAGTGATATATTTTTTTGCGTGAAGTGCGGTTACCAGCCGTCAAATCACGGCCTCCAAAGATATTAGTGGTGGAGGAGCCACAGGGGTAGATTTTTTAAATTGGTGAAAATTGTTTGTCGGCTGTGGGGATCGAACCAGGGTTCTCAAGATCCACAGGCCGACTCGATACCACTGAGCCACCTACCCCATAATATGTTTATGATAACTTTTTTAAATTTCCTGATTATAGATTGTTACGATTTTGATATTTGTCTTATATTGACATTTTTTCAAGCATTTTGCTTACTTATACAGATGCATGGGAGTCTCGAGAACTGTAAGAACTACGACCTATTAAAAACTAAACTAATTTGTAACATTAGTAGGTCAAAAACGTAGTTAATTGGTCTATTAATGAAGGAGGCAACTGTTATCTAATTTAACTAAAATTCTCTAGATCTCCATGCATGTGCATTATTAAAAAATAATATAATGATAGTTGATGCGAGAGCAAATTAGAAGCAAATGTAATTATAATTAAATTCCATTTTCTGCGTGTGAATATGTTAAATGTGATTTCCTGTTTGGTAGACATGCAATAATAAATAACTGTATTATAATTAGGGTGCATCCGCTGAAGTGGAACTGAAACGCGGCGAAACAATCAAACTTACAACCGATCCCGCTTACATGGAAAAATGTAGCCCACAAGTTGTGTATGTCGATTATGAAAACATTCAAAAAGTTGTTAAAATTGGAAACCGCATCTTCATTGATGACGGTTTGATTTCTCTAGTATGTCAAAGTATTTCTGGTGCTTTCCTTACTTGTACCATAGAAAATGGCGGCATGTTAGGAAGCAGGAAAGGTGTAAACCTACCTGGAGTTCCTGTTGATTTACCAGCTGTCTCAGAAAAAGATACTGCTGATTTATTATTCGGTGTCGAACAAGACGTTGACATAGTCTTTGCCTCATTCATCCGCAACGCTGATGCTTTAACAGAAATCCGCGATATTCTAGGAGAAAAGGGAAAACAAATTAAAATTATTTCTAAAATTGAGAATCAACAAGGTATGCACCACCTGGACGAGATCATCAGAGCATCTGATGGTATTATGGTAGCGCGAGGTGACCTGGGGATTGAAATCCCCACCGAGAAAGTGTTCCTCGCTCAGAAATCCATGATTGCTATGTGTAATAAATACGGCAAGCCTGTAATCTGCGCTACACAGATGCTTGAAAGCATGGTTAAAAAACCACGACCAACACGCGCCGAAAGCTCCGACGTTGCCAACGCTATCCTCGATGGTGCTGACTGTGTGATGCTCTCCGGTGAAACCGCTAAGGGAGACTATCCCATTGAGTGTGTATTAACCATGGCAAGGATCTGTAAAGAAGCAGAAGCTGCCATCTGGCAGAAACAAATCTTCAGCGAACTTTGCTCCAAGGCTGTTCCACCTATCGATGCAGCTCACACTGTCGCTGTGGCTGCTGTTGAAGCTTCCGCTAAATGCCTGGCAGCTGCTATTATTGTCATCACTACCAGTGGCCGCTCTGCTCATTTCATTAGCAAGTATCGTCCGAGGTGTCCTATTATCGCGGTGACAAGGAATAGTCAAACTGCTCGTCAGGCGCATCTGTATAGAGCTATTTTGCCGTTGCACTACCAGGAGGAGGCAGCTGCTGATTGGTTGAAGGATGTTGATGCTAGGGTACAGTCTGGCATTCAGTTTGGAAAGTCTCGTGGATTCATCAAGTCTGGTGATCCCGTGATTGTTGTGACTGGATGGAAGCAGGGTTCTGGATTCACCAACACCATGAGAGTTGTGTACGTAGATGAAATGTTGGATGTTGAAGACGATGTGCTATATATTATTTAGTCCTAAACCTCGCTTATTTTCTATCTTGCATGTTTTCCTATTTATTTATTTATACAATATTTTATACATTTATTTATACATTATTTTTATATTTTTAATAACTTGGCTTCATTTGTGTTCTATTTTTACTATTACTTTTATCACAATCTTATCAGAATTGATATTTTTTGTCCCTATGGAAAAAAAGTAAAACCATATTTATGACAAATGGCAAATAATGGTATAATTTGAAATTAGTGATATTCAGGTTGGATCTGTCAAGAGAATAGTAAATTCTTCCCTTAGTTGCTTTGTCTTCGGCTCGGCAAATGAAACGGTAACGTCGCGAAATATTAACTGAATTCATTTTGCAATTAATTTGCAATAAATATTTACTTACACTAATCTCCTCATTCCCAAACTTACGATTATTTTGCATGTTGTAATTACCAGCTTAAGCACAAGATAATGTAATTTTGAAAGGTATGTAGAATAATAGTAATTTTTATGTTGCAGCAATGTTGATTAAACAGTGTCCGATTGTATCACCACTACATGTTAGAAGTTCTCACCAAGTATTGCTGTATATTTATCGTAAATATTTATTTAACGTTACATCATCAGGACAATATATTTAGCGTATATTTTAGTAGGTATAATTCACTTATCAAACAAGCAGATAAAATATTTTTGTATGTCTAATTTCCTCCTGAAGACAATATTAACATATCTTCGACTCAAAACTAGTCCTGAGTGATAATTTGCCAGTGATATCTCTTAATTTATGTTTTATTTTTTATCTCGTACTCTATAAAATCGGAGTTTTGTAATTTATTAGTTATAGTACCTTCTCAAATATTCTTTTAATTAATATATGTAACTGTAAATAAAATTGTTGATAAAATGTATCTTTATCAGTACCTTCCTGTAATTCCTGACATCCTATGTTGTTTGGTTGTCATGTCAACTAGATGTTGTCTCCATAGGAATAACAAATATTCATTCGTTAGACATATATCTAAATTTTCGTTCATAATTTTCGGCTTTCTCATCAAAATTTTCAGTGATAATTTTCAAAATGAAAGTGAAAAATTTCTTCGGAGATAAAATGCCCATACTACCTTGGGTATAATTACAATATAATTTTATTGAAAGTATTTTTCAATCTTTTAATTTATAGATGATAAACTTTGAGTGTCCGAAAAAAAAATGTTTTAAACAAGAAGAGGCAGCAAATGCTAGAAACCATTTAGAATATCAAGCAAATCTTTCACTTAATTCAAAATGCGCAAATTATATGCTTACTGCACTTACATGCACATTAGGAGTACAAAATACTGATGGTGAATTCATTACTAAACTTTTAGGAGAAAATATTCGATCTGTTTGTGTTGACATGTCCCGAGGTACTGAATTAGAGCATTTAGAATTATTAAATACAATAAGAGATTGTGTTCAATTTTACGGTGAAAAGTGTGGCAGAGTTTTTCCGTTTGCTGTTGCTCTTGAGCTCACAGGTTTAAGAATTAGAACTGGCACTTTAGATAGTGTAAGATTTTACAAACAAAATGTATTCTTTGTTTTAAATATTTTTATTTCTAGGATCAGTTATATGATATTATGTTAGAAGAAAATAAGCCCGTTTATATAACTACTAATGAAAACTACGGTTGTCATTGCAATAAAGATATGATCTATGTTAATTATAAGGACATATTAAAGATTTTAAATCCCGGCAATTATATTTATATTGACTATGGGACAATTATTTTAGAAGTTGTAGAAGTCGGTAAGTTATCTTCAATAAATTTATGCATATAAGATGATATTAAAATATGAATTAACAGGTAAAACAAGGTTGTATTATAATCAGATTAAATGTAAAGTAATTAATGGAGGTAAGCTAAGAGATCATGCAATTATTCATTTACCAAATATTCCTCATAATTATGAAAATGAAATCAAAGCAGAATTAGTTAGATTTGCGCTTAAAAATGAAGTTGATGCTTTAATTATCTCTCGGGTTCGTGTTGCACATGTTCTGGACAGTGTTCGGGAACTTTTAGGTAAATCAACAATTACTCTTACACACTTGTACACAACTTAACTACTATAAATTCAGGTGATGATGGTAATGCAATCATGTTAATTGCAAAAATAGAAGATGCAACTGCTGTTGAAAATATCGATGAAATTCTACAAGCATCAGATGCTATAATCATCTCTCGTGGTGAATTGGGGATGGAGCTTCCGCCAGAAAAGCTATTCATCGCTCAAAAATCAATTATTGCAAAATGTAATAAGGTAAAAAAAAAACACTTGACCCCGACGTGATTTGAACACGCAACCTTCTGATCTGGAGTCAGACGCGCTACCGTTGCGCCACGGAGTCATACATTTATTTGCAATAATAAGCAGTAGAATATGTGGATATATTTCAAATAAATTGTTCTAAATTTTATTTACAATTTTCGTAAAACTATTAAAATGTTTTCTAATTTGAATTATTGTTGTTAATAAATATTATTTCTATTGTTTTATAGGTAGGAAAGCCTGTATTTTGCGCCGGACATTTCTTAAAATCAATGTATAAATATCATCTACCAACGCGTGCAGAAATGCTGGATGCTGCAAACGCTATTCTTGATGGCGCAGATGGAATATTATTATCCGAAGAAATTTGTAATAGTGCAAATATTATTGATGCTATTCACAACATACAAAATATTTGTTTAGAATCAGAAACAGCTGTGTACCAAAAAGAAATTATTTCAAACTTACTCGCGACAGTATGCCTACTACGATTATTTAAATTCGGATTTGTTATGATTTTTTGTATTTCAGTTGCCAGATTTAAATGAACCCGCATATCCGATAGCTGTTTCGGCTGTAGATGCTAGTATGAAATGTAATGCAGCATGTATTATCGTACAAACAGTTTCTGGTAGATCTGCTAAATTAATTGCCCAATATAGACCTCAATGTCCTATTATTGCCATCACAAGATATGGACATGTCGCGAGAAAATTAAATTTGTGGAGAGCTGTTATTCCCATTCATTATATCGGTAAAATATGTAATAAGTTCTCTCAAACTTTTCCAAGATAAATTATTTTTCAGGAAAACAACGCTCAGAATATTTAAAGGAAATTGATACACGATTTAATTTCGCTATTACTTTCGGAAAATGTGTAGGTTTAATACGAAGCGGGGATAGATTGATTTTAGTCAGCGGGTGGAAAGAATGTTCTGGTTTTACAAATACAATTAGGATTGTGTATGCGTCTCAAAATAATTCATTGTTTTTAAAAGATAAACCTTGTTGTACAAAATCTAAAAAATAAAATTGTTTAGAATGTAAAATGTGCTTGCGAGAAAAGCAAATTATACGTGTCATTCTGTTTGACAACCAGGTTGTTGATCCACTCGCCGGTTTATCGCGTATCATTTAATTCTAGCGGATGTATTTGTGACAAAACATTCATGAAATTGTAAAAATGAAGGTTTATTACATATTATTACTCGTAGTAAGTAAAATTCAAATGTTCTAATTCATATTTTACAAAAATCTCAGGTGTTAGAAATGTTTGGTTAAGTTGATCATGTTTTTTGTATTTCTAGGTATTTATCGTTGAGATTCCATATTATTTAGCTAAATCGAATACTCAGAAAAATGTCATTGATAACATTGTTGATGTAAAAGATTTTAAAAAGTTATTGAGGACAAAAAATAATGTCATGGTTTGCTTTACAAGTTCACCGAAGCAGTCAGCTCAAATCATAAAAGTGTTCAGAGAAGCTGCTGTTACTGTCAAGGGACAGGGTACGATGGTTCTCGTTGATTGTGCAGGGTTAGTACATACAATTACATCTATTCATATTACATATGTAATTAAAATGTTTCAAATCCAGGGAAGCAAAAAAAATGTGCAAGAAACTAAAAGTAACACCTGAACCATTCGTTTTAAAACATTACAAAGATGGTGAATTCAATAAAGATTATGATCGACGTGAAACTCCCTCATCCATGATCAATTTCATGAGAGATCCTTCTGGAGATCTCCCGTGGGAGGAAGATACGACAGCAAATGACGTGGTTCACCTTGCAGACGCACCTGTAATTTATTTCTTCTATTATTCATTTCCTAACAATAATCAATAAACACGTTTTTAGAGTTTAGCAAAGTTTCTAAAAAAAGAAACTAGATCAACAATGCTAATGTTTTATGCACCTTGGTGTGGGTTTTGTAAAAGTTTGAAGCCAGAGTATGCAGCAGCTGCTACAGAATTAAGAGGCACAGCAGTTTTTGCGGCCATTGACGTAAATCGGCCAGAAAATGCCATCATCCGAACCCAGTACAACATCACTGGATTCCCTACGTTATTATTTTACCAGTATGTCATGTACTAGTTATTAATTGTAGCAAAACTTCAATCTATTTTCGTTTTAGAAATGGTCACTTTAAGTATCAATACGAAGGTGACAACAACAAAAACGGTTTAATTAGTTTTATGAAAGACCCTAAAGAGGCTCCTATGAAAGTCAAGGAGCCTGAATGGGCCGACTCAGATTCAGATGTAGTTCATTTAAACACTGATAACTTTGAAACAATTTTAAAAGATTCCGACTCATCTTTAGTTATGTTTTACGCTCCATGGTGCGGACACTGCAAACGAATGAAACCAGAATACGAGAAAGCTGCTGCTAAAATGAAAAGCGACGAAGTTAGTTCTCACAAAGCTAACTTGTTTTGGCAGTTTTATCAATTAATTGTTGTAGATTCCCGGAATTCTAGCAGCTTTAGACGCAACAAGAGATTCAGCAATAGCTTCAAAGTTTAATGTCCGAGGTTATCCAACAGTTAAATATTTCTCTAACGGCGAATTTAAATTTGATGTAAACATCCGTGAAGCAAATAAAATCATCGACTTTATGAGGGATCCTAAAGAACCACCTCCACCACCACCTCCAGAAAAACCTTGGGCTGAAGAACCCTCCGAAGTTGTCCACTTGGTTGAAGACACATACAAACCGTTTCTAAAGAAGAAGAAACACGTTCTTATTATGTTTTACGCTCCTTGTACGATTTGTGTAATATTTTTTATTGCGGAGAAATAAAAATTAATAATTTTAGGGTGTGGACATTGCAAGAAAGCTAAACCGGAATTTATGAATGCTGCAGAAAAATTCAGAGATGATCCGAAAGTTGAATTTGCTGCAGTTGACTGTACAACGCAACAGACTTTATGCAGTCATAATGAAGTCAAAGGTTATCCAACGTTCAAATACTTTAGTTATTACAATAAAAATACCAAACCGTACAATGGTGGAAGATTAGTAAGTTTATTTTTATGATAAGATAATCAAATGGAGCAGCATGATATTAATTCATTCGTCTTGATCTCGCAGGAAGCAGATTTTGTTCGGTTCATGTCAGATCCGGATAATCCAGCTAGTTCAACAATGGAACCGGAAACAGAGGAATGGGGCAATTTCCCCGGAGTTGCAGATGTTCTTAAATTAAACGATGCTAATTTTACAGCTGGTATCTCAGCCAAAGATCCCACACTAGTCATGTTCTATGCACCATGTAAGTAAAACGGAAATAGGATTTTTTAAGGTTGACACTTTTTGAGTTTGTTTCTTCTTGTCAGGGTGCGGACACTGTAAGAAAATGAAACCAGACTATAGTCGTGCAGCAGCGGAAATGAAATCTTTAAAAATATCCGGTCGGTTAGCAGTTTTAGATTGTACCACGAACCCGACCAGCACAGAACAAAACAAGATCACCGGGTTCCCCACGTTGAAGTTGTTTGCTTCCGGTCGCTTTCTCAGCGACTATCGGGGCGCTAGAACAGCGGAAGACATCACCGCGTACATGAAGGCGCCGCCCACGAAACAGGGCAAAGACGAGTTGTAGTTGGATAGGTAACAAATACTATGAAGGCTGCTTGAAAGATTTACTAATTTTAACTCAAATATTGATCTGATTTTTAAAAGGGGTTTAGGAATTTATATGGTGTTTTAGGTTGTGACTCTTCGAACTAATACGTAAACATAATCAAATATTTCTCGCTGTCAAACGTATCCAAATGAATAATTTAGAAATATTTGACGGAGGAAAATATACAAGTTGTAAATCCTGTAGGAATTTTTCTTGCAGCCTGTTTGAATGTTTTTGTCGATGTTTGATAGCGCACAAATCTATAATGGTTCGGGTTCCAGCTTTAATGATGATGATTTATTTGCCATATTTGGTGCTACGGATGTATGTTACGTGTTCCCCCGCGTTGCACATGACTGACTGATTGATCTGATGACAAATGTGATGTGTCAATGTTTTGTGTTAAACTTTATTAGGACTTGTAGCGTTCTTTTCAAACTTTTTTATGTACTACTGGATTTACTAATAATACATGTTGAACACGGTACACGTAAATAGAAAATTAGTCACACCTTGTCCCATCCTGAAATAAATTCCCAAGAAAGAAGGTAAGCATTGTTTTGATTAATTTATTATCGTGCAGGCTGGTGGTAATTACAGTGTTAAATACATTTACATTTCATAATAATTACTTAACGTATATATCTAAACTACTCTTTAAAATTTCTAATTGAAATTCGTAGAGAATATTTAACAGAAATATCATCAATAAACATGTCACAAATATATATATATATATATATATAGATAATCTTCCCAATGATGATCTAGAGACGGGAGCTGAGGGTAGTGAATGGGAAATAGAAAGACAGGACATGGAACTCTTCTACAGACGGACCTGTGGGTTTGTTATATTCAGGGACGTACTTAGGAGGAGGATTTAGTTTTCTAAGCGCTCTGGTTCGCCGGACTGCGGCAGCAAGAATGATGGACCCTGAAACAAAATACAACACATTTGTAAAGCTTTACGTCACAAGATCAAATTAAATTACTTTAACATATGAATCTGTCTTGTTCATGTTTTATAAACGTGTTTATGAGTTATGTGCGGTATTATTAATATGAAGCATACCGGAAGCAGACTTGGATCAGACCGGCGACCGAATCGCAGGCGCAGGGAAGGCGATCGGCTTGATTTCCGTACGATCTGGTGTCCCAGTCGTTCCTCCAAAGCTTCCTTCTGCAACATTAGCTCGTACAGGTCCCTGATGCTATCTGAAAAAAAGTACAAACACATTTTTATACTTGATTCACTTATAAACATTCAAATCAAACTACTTTAACTTTACACGGATTCGGAGTGATACAGAGTATCGTTTTTGACTTACTGATCTAAACAAATAAGTGATCTGTTTCAGGAAGTGTAAAATAAATCTGTCAATGAAGCTGCATATAATAGTAGTATAAGGAATGTGATAAACTATAAAATTTGATATATAAATCGATGATTACAGTTAAGATAAATTAGAAAATGATCTGAATTAGACTTATTTGGATGTATCCAAATAAGTAAATCTAGTATTGAAAATAAAGTATGTGAAATAAATAAGAGATATAGTTTCGTAAGTGTTGAAAGGTAGAGTAGATTTATATTTTATGAGTCGTCTTTGTAGTAGTATATTTATTTATATTAGAATTGAATATGTGAGGAGTGAAGCGCGTTGAAACATTAATGGCATTCATAAATTGTAAACTCTGTCTTTGATTCGTATAGGTGAATGTCTAGCATCAATGGGATGTCAATGAGATAAATAATGCATAACGCTGTCAGCGAAAACTCATCGCGTCCCAAGTGTTTGTGAAATTTGTTTGCGAACACCGGAGTCGCATTAAGAAATATTGTACAGTGTTTACTGCCGTAAAAAAATGTTATTAGCGGTCGTAAAGATGCCATGAGCTATATGATATATAGGAATCCTTTTAAAATAATGGAAGATGCTAAAAGTTGCCATCGGGTGAATTTTTGAGTAGCGAAGTATCTTCATTTTTCAAAGTGCTAGTTTTAATGCTGCTTATTATTTATTGATTTTAAACTTTGCGGTATTTTTACCAATATTATTATTTAGTTTAGAGTTTCTCCATCACGCAACCAAGAATTTTGTATAAAATTATACAGATGTCACAGAATTACATTCTGCATCTAAATCAATTAACACAGTTCATTTTTATTATTTCATTACAGCTAAAATTAAGTTGTCAATAATTGATATTATGTACATAGTTATTCATAAAGTAGTCATAACATTTATCTATCACATTCTCAGTGGTATCGAGTCGGCCTGTGGATCTTGAGAACCCTGGTTCGATCCCCACAGCCGACAAACAATTTTCACCAATTTAAATCTCCCCTTGTGGCTCCCCTTCTACTAATATCTTTGGGGGCCGTGATTTGAGGGCTGGCAACCGCACTTGACGCGAACAAATATATCACTTACAGAGATATGCTTAGGCAGAGTGCCACACCCAGTAATGGGTAAAAGGCGTGATGATATATTTATTTTTATTTTATTTTACATTCATTCTTCATTCAACTTAATTTTTTTACTGTAATTAAATAAGTATATTCTCTGTAAAGTTACAGAAGCAACGGTATTGAAAAACTTGTGGCACAGACTGTATAAAGTAAATGTATAGTCAATGATCAGTGAGGTTATCTTTAGTTTTCCAAGTACAAAATGTAGTTCAATTAATAATAATTTGATAAATAGTGTGTTAAAATGTGACTGATTGTGTGTGGATTTTGTTTTTCGCGGAAGTGCTCCATTGTTTCTTGATGAGAGCTACAATAGCTCGGAATACATCGAAGTCAGAAAGGTAGAACACTTTCTTTTGTTTATTGAGCTTTTGTTTGATTGTGTTTTGTTTGTATGAAAGACGAAAATCGTTTCTATATTTGACAAATTACCGATCCAAGCATTTAATTGGGTTCCATTGTTTGACCAGAGTTTATCCTCTTTTTCTGGGTTATAATCTTCGGAATATTTTAACGAATTCAGTTGTAAATTTGAATATTAATTGGAATTTTTCAAGTGGTAAAGATAGAAGTGAAGAGTTCAATATGAATTTTAATACAATCGAGATTTATAAAAAGCTATTTCAATCACAATTCTTTTTATTATTGTTAGAATCAATCGAAATACGTACGTATCTGCCTTAGGAATCGAATACAAAGTATAGCTAGCGCTTGTAATTAGTACGGGAACCATTCATTTAGAATTAGACCCTTACTCATTAATGAATTCACGTACACAAAGTTAGCAGTTGTGGATTTCCACAAATTAATTTAGGATCAAAGAAATTTGTACACGAGCAATTTATGAACATTGCTATATAGAGAACAGCCAGAAGATGCAGTGTATCATTTACCGAAATACAAGGAAAGCTCGTGATTATAACTGTGTTGTCATCGATGTCCATCTCTTTGTTTTTGTTTTTAGTCAAAAATGCGTTAAGCGAACATAATTCCAAATTGATTCATCCCTTACTTTAATCACAGCTGTGCTGCCTGCTACCTTGAACATTGTTCATTCAACCGCTCGCCCAAGATATTCATTTTTAATTTTAATACACGCATTCAAAGAGTTTATAACACGCGTTCATGGAATTTTTCCAAAATGGAAAAGTTACGATTTTGTTGTTTTCGGATTTTTTAACCTACGCACCAGGTAATTGTGCTGATTTAATATTTATTGGCGCATGAATAATATATTGGAGAATTTGGTTTTGCAACCACAAGATAGTTAAACTGTTTATACGAACACGCCACTCGAAAAGTAAATATCACATTTGTTATAGCATTCATTATATACCGGGAGTTTTTCTTATCAGTAAATATAGGGATATATCATTACCATAGTTACAGTTAAAAAGTTTGACAGCAATGCATTAGAGCGTTTATTTTAAAAGTAAACATAAGGAAAATAATATTTTCAGCAATGCATTAAAGTGTAATAGTCTATAGTCTAAAAGAAATATTTTAAGTTTAAACAAATTAATTGAATTTGAATTACTTTAAATTACATTAACTAAAAGTTAGGTATAAATTTAGGACCTCAAAACAATCCAAAAGTCCTTTTGTGTAGAGGTTTGTTCGCAAATTCATCGTTTAAGAGCTCGTACATACAAATAATGAGAATTTTGGGTTGAACCAGTTCAAAAATCGAAAATTATTAAAATGTGGTTCTATATAATTCAGACCACGAGAAATCGAATGGCGCAAAGCGCATCTTCATATCTTTTTTAGTTTTTGAGTTACAGCGATTTTTGATTGTTTTTTAATATCAACTTTGAAAGCCCATAACTCAAAAACAAAAAGAGATATTGAAATGCGGTTTGAACGAGTGTATTTCTCGTGCACTACTTAACTTGTACAAGTATTTTGAAGATTTTGAAAATTTTGCAATTTTTTTCAAAATTTTTCTTCCTCAATAATTCAAAAACTTGAGAAGATAATGAAAATCTGAAAACACCAGTGAATTTCTGGCGTGAAAATACATAAGTATGCAAATTTTCAAAATAAAATTCGTACGGATAAATTTTTTATTACAAAAAAACGAAAAATGGCCAGAATCCATAAAAACACCAAGGGGTACCCCTTAAGAAATTTTTTAAAAACGGCCATTTTCGATTTTTTGTAATAAAAAATGTATCCGTTCGAATTTTATTCTGAAAATTTGCATACCTATGTATTTTTACGCTAGGAATTCACTGGTGTTTTCATATTTACATTATCTCTTCAACTTTTTGAAATATCGACAAAAAAAAATTTCGAAAAAAATTGAAAAAATTTCAAAATTTTCAAAATACATGTACAAGTTAAGTAGCGCACGAGAAATACACTCGTTCAAACCGCATTTCAATATCTCTTTTTGTTTTTGAGTTATGGGCTTTCAAAGTTAAACTTTTTAAAAAGTCAAAAATCGCTGTAGCTCAAAAACTAATAGAGATATTGACATGCGGTTTGAACGAGTGTATTTCTCGTGCTCTGAACTATATGGAACCATATTATAATTTTTTTTGACTTTTTGAACTGGTTCAACCAGGAATTCACATCTGCATCCTAATAAACTACACATTTTAAGCCGTTAAGTACAATAACCAGTTGTCAAATCACAACTACCAAAAAAGAAAATTTTATTTAGTTTAAATAGGAATTTTAATTCAATAACTGTTCAAAATTACCCCCATTTACCTGTAAACAATAGCCTAAACGATTATAAAATGAATTTATTATTATTTCTATAATCGCAAATTTGTTAGGAGATTGAGATATCGGCCCTGAAATATTTTTAAAACTATTTATAATCTCGCCGTTTACTGGGTGTGGCATTCAACTGTAGCAGATATCGGTAAGTGATATATTTATTTATGTGATTATCACGACTGTTCGTGAAGGATAATTTGGTGAAAATTGTTTGTGTGTTGTAAATGCTAATTACAATAATGAATTCAGCTAATTATCCAATTATTGATTATCCTACACGATTGGCCCCTATTAACACAGTTTGACAGTTCCTGTTATTGATTAGCATCTCGCAATAACCATATGTCCATCTACCATACATTAACGCATGAACCATCGTCTCAATTTACTAGCGATGCATGTAATTGTGCTATACATGATGTGTGTGTCACAACGTCACAGTACATCAGTGTAAAGAAAGCTAGGCTAATTACTTCCTTCCTTCATTTGATTCCGGGGACTCCGGCTACCGGAGTTTTATAGTTCCGGTGTTAGACACACGCTGTGTCGAACATTAAGTGTTAGTTACAAGGCATGGCTGTATCAGCTGCGGGGAATTGACATCGTGTTGTGTACAGCTAACAGCTACAAGTGTATGTATTATCTCTGCTGCTTATATTATTATTACTATCGTGACCAGGGGCGTTCCAACCCAGGGTTCTTGGGGTTCCCAGAACCCGGGCGCCAGCATAAAAGGGCGGCAGACGGCAAAAAGTTAAAATAAATATGTAAATTGTAAAATGTAAACTATATAGTCTTAATTTATGGGGTAGGTGGCTCAGTGGTATCGAGTCGGCCTGTGGATCTTGAGAAC
Source organism: Pterostichus niger (assembly GCA_947425015.1). NCBI lineage: Eukaryota > Metazoa > Arthropoda > Insecta > Coleoptera > Carabidae > Pterostichus > Pterostichus niger. Next base: position 631,210 of record OX380341.1, on the reverse strand, counting down.
CCTGGTTCGATCCCCACAGCCGACAAACAATTTTCACCAATTTAAAAAATCTACCCCTGTGGCTCCTCCACCACTAATATCTTTGGGGGCCGCGATTTGACGGCTGGTAACCGCACTTCACGCGAAAAAAATATATCACTTACCGAGATCTGCTTAGGCAGAGTGCCACACTCAGTAATGGGTAAAAGGCGTGATGATATATTTATTTTATTTAGAATGTACCTACATAGTGAACTAATTTCTTTTTGTTTTTTTTTTGTATTTTTATTTAATTTTATGAGAAACTATATAATAAAATATTTATTTAAAAAATAGTTATTTTTCTGGACAAACAATGTTCTATTATTCTACGCTAAGGTGAATAACATGTTATTTGTCATGAGTTTGCTTATTGCTTTAAATCTACACGCAAGTTTCGCATAGTACGGCGTGTCGGCTTACTGCCTTACTCTTTCTGTATCGTAGAGCATAAAATTCCACGTATTTTGAGTACCATATCGCATTTTTGTGCTCCAAAATTTTCGCACGCCTCGGGGCGCCACATTCTGCTTCAGAACCCAGGCGCCAAGTACCCCAGATACGCCCCTGATCGTGACTTTAAATCCCTCTCTCTAATTACAACTAATCATTAAGATTCAGTCCAGTGAGTCATTATCATCATACTGTCCGTCAGTACGGTGGTGTGGATAGCGATACGGAATTCGAATCTCACTCAAGCTAAAAATTATACGAACTACCACACTGCGGCTCGGTGAGTGCGGACCCTGTACTGTAATTGGGATTAAGTTGTACAGCGTAACATAAATAAATAAATAACAAAGTTTATAACAGGAACTTAATGCGAACTCACTGAGCTGCAATGTGGTACTGAATTTAGCTTGACTGGATACGAACTCGGAATCACCGGATTTGAATTCCATAATGCTATCCACACCATGTACCGTTTATTTTCTATTGTCTTAAAGGAGACCAATTAAAAATTATGATAAAAATGAAATAATGTTTTTTTTTAATTTAAAATAAAAAATAAATATATCATCACGTCTTTTACCTATTAGTGGGTGTGGCACTCTGCCTAAGCAAATCTCGGTAAGTGATATATTTTTTCGCGTGAAGTGCGGTTACCAGCCGTCAAATTACGGCCCCCAAAGATGTTAGTGGAGGGGAAGCCACAGGGGTAGATTTAATTGTTTGTCGGCTGTGGGGATCGAACCAGGGTTCTCAAGATCCACAGGCCGACTCGGTACCACTGAGCCACCTACCCCATTATAAATTTAATAAAAAGTTTAAGGCAAGTTTATGGGGTAGGTTGCAAAGTGGCATCGAGAAAGCCTGTGGATTTGAGAATCCGGATTCGATTTTCAAAGCAGACAAACATTTTTCACCACATTAAAATTACCCCTGTGTCTCTCCTTCACTAATATCTTAAAAGCACACGTTACGTGAAGAAATATATCACTTACCGACATCTGCTACGGCAAAGTGTCACACCTAATAATGGGTGAAAGTTGTGGTGATATATTTATAAGGCAAGTGTAACAGCATTTAATGTAATTGTTTAGTAGCAACCCACAAACCATTCGTGTACTGTAGGTGTCATAATCAATGGAAATGATTTTGTGTTCTACAGTTGTTTAGGATAATTTAAGAAACAATTTCACTGTCGAAAAAGAGAGTAAATTAAAAATTATGATACAAAAAGAGATAAATAAAGAATGTCTTTTAATTGATAAAGGTAAATTTAATTTAACAAAGCAAATAATAAAAAGTAAAAGGTATATTTTACCTCTCATTTAATTATACAAAAAAACAAGTATTAGGTCATCCCCCGTGTTTAAAAGTTTATAATTCATGACATACAAATATTAATTTGACATACATTACAAACTATGTAGCTGTAGTTAATATAATAATAAATGAAAAACAATTCTATTAGAAAGTTATACACCGTTCGAGTGAATATTTCTGAAGCAATTTGAATGATTGGTGAACGGATCGATCCACGGGTCTCGTGCTCATTTATTCAGCCCCTGTAAGATTATACTCACGTACGTCCCTGGAGGCAGGGGCGTCCATCTGTTTTTAATTTGAGGCGAATTAAAAATATGTCAACTCGCCCTCTCTTATCCTCTCTCCTCACACAATTATTTAATTACGTTAATTGAGTTTTGAACGTGTTATTTTATACCAGGTAATTATGTTAACAACGGTATTTAGTTACAATCCGTCATTTTTTATTTTAAGAATAATGGATTATAGGATAAGCAGATTTTATACAAGCTACGTGGAAAGTTATTAGATTTTTTAAATTAAATAAATTTTATATTGAGTTTTCTTGGCAAATGTGGGAAATGTTTTTATTTTGTACTCGATGTTGAGATGTTGAATTCACGAGGTTTTCGTCCTCTGGTGTATTTCCTGATTGAAGGACTTAGTGTAATCCGGGATATGTTGGACGAACGGGCGCGACAAATCGAAAACCAACAATTAAATCAAACTCACGCAACTCTACACAGGTTCGGTTTCAGGGCTCCAAATTTCACGGACCACAACAAAATATACTATAAACAAATTACAATGAAACAAGTATGTATTATTCAACGACTAAACCTAAAATATAAATTTAGTATCCCAAAACAATTCAGAAAGTTCCGCTAGAGGTATGTTTAAAAATTACGTGTTTCACAGATCTTGTCAATTTTTTTGATTGAACAAGTTCAAAAATCCATTTTTTTAATATTGTGGTTCTATATTATTTAGACCAACAGAAATCGAATGTCGTTCAGCGCGTCTTCATATCTCTTTTAGTTTCCGAGTTACAGCGATTTTTGACTTTTTAGAAAACTTAACTTTGAGGGCCCAAAGGTCATGGATTCGGGTCCCGCCCGTGGCGGCCATACAAAGGACATATCGGCATATGACCTGAGTATATAACATCCTCTAATATCTTTGAGGGCCGTGATTTGACGGCTGGTAACCGCATTTCATGCGACACAATATATCACTTACCGAGATCTGCTTAGGCAGAGTGCCACACCCAGTAATGGGTAAAAGGTGTGATGATATATTTATTTATTTTATTTATATAACATACTCAAATTTTAAAAATTTGAAAATTTTACTACTTTTTCAAAATGTTTATTTGTCAATATTTCAAACAGTAGAAAATTTTTTGACTAAAGTTAATTTATATTATGACAGAAAAATTCTGATGACGCCTGGATTCGAACCAGAGACCTTCCGCATACCGGGCAGAGATGCTCTAAGCTTGGGTATGATTCCCTCATAATCAAAAACTGTGTCACTGTAGACGAACCCGGTTGTCAATGCCTATATAGGAGTCTCTCGGAACGAAGCTACGCTTAGACACTGTGACAGAAAAATTCAGTTGATGCCATATTTCGAACACAGGTGACGTGGTGTAGCGGTTAGCATCTCTGCCCGGTATGCGGATGGTCCCTGGTTCGAATCCAGGCGTCATCAGAATTTTTCTGTCATAATATAAATTAACTTTAGTCAAAAACTACAGGTATGATTACCTTTAATAATCACACAACTTAATAATATTAGTAGAAAAGTTATTGAAAATCTGTGAACACCAGTGAATTCCTCGTGAGAAAATACATAGATATGTAAGTTTTTACAGAAGTAATTCATGGCTGTACCTTGTCCCTCTGATATGTAAGTGCAGGTAGCTTGAGGTCCTGCAGTTTCTTACAGAGATAAAGTAGTGATTGAATAGTGTTGATGGCAGAAACACTGGCATCGACCAGGCCCCACAAACCGCTAATAATAAAGCACAAGAGGGAGTGTTGTGTGGTGTGGTTGGTACGCTTGGCCGCCACGGCATTATTTCCGCATGAGGCGGTGATAAACAGAGCCGGGGGCCGACATACAACCGCCCCCAATCATGTTTCTAGTTTTCTGACGTAACGCAGCTACCGGTAAAAATAACAACACTCTATATTCACTAGACACATATTTTGGGGGCTATTTTAAGCATTACTAAATTCATCTGTCATTTTCAAATTAAACATACGTATAGTTGTGAATAAGGCTGAAAACATTTCAAATCTGGAAATTGGATTCTAAAAATTTTGATATTTAGATTGCGCTTGTTACTGAGCCGCGACCCGGATCTTTTTCTTTTAGTGATCCGGTGAAGCGAACTACCTATCTCTAGTATATTTATATGTGTGAAATCAAATCACATCTCCTAAAGATATTAGTGGAGCGGAGTTTTAATGTAGTGAAATAGTTATTTGTGAATTAAGAGCGTAAAGTGATTCTTTGTTACTCGAACACGGTAATTGCAGCGCGAGTCGAAGGCGAGAGATGCAATAGTGTAAGAGGAACAAAGACGCTTTACGCTCGTGATATACACATAATTTTTTCTACGATTGCATCTTAAAGTTATTAAAAAACGTAGGTATACGTCTAAAACTAAATTCGTTTTGTTAACTGTCAATATGACAAGTTTCTGTTTTGTTTGTATCCTTGGTAACTATTGAAATTATCTTTTTCGCGCGTTGCCATTGGAAACGCGCGAATTTAACGTCTTTTTCGAGCGTTGCCATTGGAGACGCGCAAAAAAGATATTTTTCAATTGTTCCACAAAAACGTCAACTTTACGATGACAAATGAGAGCGTAATTGTCATTTTTTCATAGCAATCGTAGAAAAAAGATATTTTTCAATTGTTCCACAGGAAACGTCAACTTTACGATGCCAAATGAGAGCGTAATTGTCATCGTAAAGATGACGTTTTCTGTAGAACAATCGAAAAATATCTTTTTTGCGCGTCTCCAATGGCAACGCGCAATAAAGACATTAAATGCGCGCGTTTCCAATGGCAACGCCCGACAAAGATATTAAACACGCGCTTATTTCAATAGATATAAACAAAATAGAAACTTGTCATATTGCCAGTTGACAGAACGAATTTATTTTCAGTACGCATACGTTTTTTAATAATTTTAAGATGCAATCGTAGAAAAAATTATGTGTGTACCACAAGCAGGGTTCGAAGATATATATCGATCGATATATATCATGATATTTATTTTGATATATATCGTCATATTTTTGCAATGATATATATCCATTATATAAAAATATCAAATAGTTTTTGTGATATAGCCTCCGGAGAAGTGAAATTTTTCGTATTTTTCAGTTTTTCTACTATTCCGAGGCTATATCTCGAAAACTAAATGTGATATGAAAACGCGGTCAACGGCATTAATTTTCTCGTGCTTCAGTTAACTTATAAACATAGTTTCAGCGATTTTTATTTTTTTTCAATTTTCCGCCAAAAAATCGCAAAAAGCGGTTTTTTAACATTTTCTCGAAAACCAGAAGTCATATGCATTTGAAGATTGCACCACTGGATTCAGTGGGTCAAAATACATATGTATGTAAATTTTCGTTTTAATAATGCTACGATTAAGGATTTTTGGGAAAATTGAATTGCATAAAATTGTATGAAAATTTGCTTATAAGTCAATTCGGACACGGGGAATTCAACGCCGTTGAGCACATTTCCATATCTTGTTTAGTTTTTGAGATATAGCCTCCGGAGAAGTGAAATTTTTCGAATTTTTCAGTTTTTCTAAATGTGTACAAAAACTAAAATTAAAAAAATAAATATCCAAAAAGTGATATTTATCTGATATATATCCTATATATCAGATATTTTGATATTTATTATAAATATCATGATATTTACGAACCCTGACCACGAGCGTAAAGTGTCTTTGTTCCTCTTACACTATTGCAGCTCTCGCCTTCGGCTCGCGCTGCAATTACCGTGTTCGAGTAACAAAGAATCACTTTACACTCTTAATACACAAATAACTATTTTACCTCTCAAAATGTTTGGCGTCAAATGTGAGTGTAATAAACTAATAGTTGTTAAAAATACTCGTATGAGGTTTGTAATAAATTGCTAAATTCCTGTGAAAAATGTTTGTCGTTGCGAGAAGTTAACAGCACCGTTTATATGAAATTTATTGCGGTAATATACGGCATAAATGTAACATGTAACACCTGTCGATTGCTGGTTGAAAGTTGGAAAAGATTAATCGCGCAATTTGTAGTTTTTGGCTTTACAGCGAGTGTCAAAGGTGTGGTATTGATTGAATTCGGCCCTATGTGTGATGTGTTAATCGTGTTTTGTGAATTTCCCTGTTAATAATTGCTAGTGATTTGTAACAGCTGCCTCTACTGAATTTTCAAATTACGCGTACAAGATCCACAGATACTAATCCGTCATATTTCAAATCGTACCATAATTTCAATTGAAAAATGTTTACCTTTGATTAGCCATTCCTTTTCAAATAACAAAACGCTTTCAATTTTCAATAAATGACAGTTTTTTGTGTGTTATTTTTAACTCTTATTTGACAAACGAATTATGTAACATGGTTGAAATATTTTCTTTATTAAAATGTCATTTAAATATTATCTTAATCACATGTTGACAATCTGTGTCTTCGACTGTTTTAGTCACGGCTAGAGATATTAAGCACGGGATGAAGTTAGCTTCCTTTTTAAATAATTCATAATCCTTGACGTTTTTCTATTGTTTGCATTTGCGGTTATAGATAATAATTATTTATGATACAAGTGAGTGAAGTAAGGGTTTTATTCATGAATTATGTAGGAGTGCATGAAAGCCCTTCGCACACAATATTTTATCTACGATTTAATTTTTTTAAAAGAAAATGAACAACTACAATTTATTAGATAACCTTTTTACTTCCTTGTACGAAGTAAAGGAAGTATTGTAATCGCACAAATTTTCGGTTCTCAGATTTCAACGGAAATGGGTATTTTGGCCCTCCTTGAATCCATTTTGACTAATTTCAACATGCCGTCTGTACGTACGTATGTATTTCGCATAACTCAAAAACGGTAAGCCGTAGAAAATTGAAACTTTATATTTAGGACTGTTATAACATCTAGTTGTGCACCTCCCTTTTTGGTCATTATACAACTACCGGAAGTGGTACTTTACTTGAAGCCTATAATAGATTTTCATGAAAAATATAATTTAAAACTTTCCAAATTTGGTATATATGACTACTGTATCAATGGAAATAACATAATAGATTTTGGTTAACCAGAAGTGGCACATTACATGAAGCTGCTAACAGTTTTTCTTAAAAAAAATGGTATTATTTTAATTTTAGAAATGAATGCTACAAATTTAGAGAATTAAATTTTGCGTCTAGTACATTAAGAATTTTTAAATTACCTTTTTGCATAAACGAGTTATCTAAATTTAAATATTATATATTTTTAGATTTAAAAAGTAAATAAGTTTGCTATGGATTAGAACAAAAAATAAAAGATTTAATGTCAAATATGTGCAATTAAAAAAATATCTATAGTTTAATACGCGTACAAGGAAGTCATGTGGTGTCCACATCAGATATTTTTAATTTTAGAAATGAATGCTGCAAATAAAAGTTTTAGAGAATTAAATTCTGCGTCTAGCACATTAAGAATTTTTAAATTAACTTTTTGCATAAACTAGATATCTAAATTTAAATATTATATATTTATCGATTTTTTTAAAAATTAAGTTTGCTATGGATTAGAACAAAAAATAAAAGATTTAATGTCAAATATGTGCAATTAAAAAAATATCTATAGTTTAATACGTGTACAAGGAAGTCATGTGGTGTCCACATCAGATATTTTTAATTTTAGATATGAATGCTGCAAATAAAAGTTTTAGAGAATTAAATTCTGCGTCTAGCACATTAAGAATTTTTAAATTAACTTTTTGCATAAACGAGTTATCTAAATTTAAATATTATATATTTTTAGATTTAAAAAGTAAATAAGTTTGCTATGGATTAGAACAAAAAATAAAAGATTTAATGTCAAATATGTGCAATTAAAAAAATATCTATAGTTTAATACGCGTACAAGGAAGTCATGTGGTGTCCACATCAGATTTTTTAGATTTATATCTATTGTTAAATTTGTGCAGTTGTTTATATTACCAATTACAATATTACAATCTACAATAAATTAATGATTTCTTACCGATAAGACTGAATTTGACATTTGTTTGTTGTATTTGGTTGCAACGTTTATTGTTTTGGTAAGATATTTGTTAATAGAACCCGGTTAATAACAAAACTCCTATTCAATGTACATTGATGTTTTATGCACGATTTATTTAATGTAACATTTCACACACAATAATTTGTTTAATAATGTGTTCATGTTAGTATGTATATAAAGTATAGTATGTGATTCGTTCTCTATATACACTCGTATCTAAAGAGACGTTTATAAAACTTGTTATTAGATTGCAAAGATTGAGGTGATATGAAATGAAACAGAAACGTAATTTGGAATTGAGAATACGAATACGTGACCCGATTTTAATTTATGAAACCCAAATAAAGATAGAACCCAGGCTTAAGATGGCGATCCATATCTTCTAAATTACCCACGTACGTATAAATATTAGTATTTTGTTCTGTTATATTTTTGTAGTATTTAGTCGCGTTATGCGTACATAAAGACGCCTCCTTACCCCTCTGTGCAGTGCGGTGTGCTCTGTTGAGCATGAACGTAGTGAACGTGACACACGGTCATCACGCACACGCTCCACAAACCACTTCATACTTCGTGCTGTTATTTTTTATCTTATTGTAATATTTAGTTTGACACTAGCGTTGCACTAGGATCGAGCTGGTTGCATGTATTGAAGAGAATATGAATGTTTAATAATATGTAATGACATATCTTTGTTTGTGATTGTTTGCGAACATTCAACATGCTGTGTGCATATGCAGATATCGAATCGCTTTGTCAATAATGAAATATTGAACATTTGCTGTAGACTTGTTGAATTTCATGGGACTTTTATAAAAAATGTCGACATGAATTGCTGTTTATAGTTTCGACATTTTCTATCTGATTTTCTACTAAACTGTTGAACAATATTTTCCACTTTGTACTTTATATATATATATATATATATATATATATATATATATACTGGGTGTCTACTTTTTTTCCGAACATAGGAAATTCAATGTTAAAATGTTGATTAGTGATATCTTTTTACCTATTAATTTTAGAACAAAAGTGTACTGAAGAAAACTGTTTCTCATGATACTCTAATAATTGCTTTAAAGCGTGTATTTTCTTTTGCTTTTAACTCGGATATAAGATACAATTGAACAACAAACTTATACTATATGAATGCAGTTTATCATTCTGACCAGAATTTTGACATATAAACATGCAGATGTGAATTTCTGGTTGAACCAGTTCAAAAAATCAAAATTTTTATAATATGGTTCTATGTAGTTCAGAGCACGAGAAATACACTCGTTCAAACCGCATGTCAATATCTCTCTTAGTTTTTGAGTTACAGCGATTTTTTGCCTTTTTTAAAAGCTCAACTTTGAAAGCCCATAACTCAAGAACTAAAAGAGATATTGAAATTCGGTTTGAACCAGTGTATTTCTCGTGTGCTACTTAACTTGTACATGTATTTTGAAAATTTTGAAAATTTTTCAATTTTTTTCGAAATTTTCTTTTGTCGATATTTCAAAAAGTTGAAGAGATAATGTAAATATGAAAACACCAGTGAATTCCTCGCGTGAAAATACATAGGTATGCAAATTTTCAGAAAAAAATTCGAACGGATACATTTTTTATTACAAAAAATCGAAAATGGCCGTTTTTAGAAAATTTCTTAAGGGCGTTTTTACGATTTTTGGCCGTTTTTCGTTTTTTTGTAATAAAAAATGTATCTGTGCAAATTTTATTGTGAAAATTTGCATACTTATGTATTTTTACGCGAGGAATTCACTGGTGTTTTCATATTTACATTATCTCTTCAACTTTTTGAAATATTGAGGAAGAAAAATTTTGAAAGAAATTGAAAAATTGAAAAATTTTCAAAATACCTGTACATGTTAAGTAGCGCACGAGAAATACACTCGTTCAAACCGCATTTCAATATCTCTTTTAGTTTTTGAGTTATGGGCTTTCAAAGTTGAGCTTCAAAAATAGTTAAAAATCGCTGTAACTCAAAAACTAAAAAAGATATGAAGATGCGCCTTGCGCCATTCGATTTCTCGTGGTCTGAATTATATAGAACCACATTTTAATAATTTTCGATTTTTGAACTGGTTCAACCCAAAATTCTCATTATTTGTATGTACGAGCTCTTAAACGAAGAATTTGAGAACAAACCTCTACACAAAAGAACTTCTGGATTGTTTTGAGGTTCTAAATTTATACCTAACGTTTAGTTAATTTAATTTAAAGTAATTCAAATTCATTTAATTTATTTAAACTTAAAACGTTTCTTTTAGACTATAGACTATTACACTTCAATGCATTGCTGAAAATATTATTTTCCTTATGTTTACCTTTAAAATAAACGCTCTAATGTATTGCTGTAAAACTTTGTAACTGTAACTATGGTAATGATATATCCCTATGTTTACTGATAAGAAAAACTCCCAGTATATATATATATATTTTATATCAGGAAATCCTTGTGTATATCTGGTTGTCACATTAAGTATGACACGAATGATGTATAAGTATCTGTTTATCAATTCTGAGATAAGTTGACTGACACTGATTTAGATACGATATTGTCTTTTATTCATAATTTATTTAAATAATGTTTTGAATACATATATTTTATGTAAAATGTTATAATTCAACAAGTGCTGTATTGCTCCCAGTGTATAATAACGTGTGATATTCACGAAGTTAGTAATTGAATCTGGAATATTTAGTGGGTCATTTAGTGCAGCGAGAACGACTAGCGATGCACTACCGCTTTACTGCCGATGTGGCCATCAAATGAGCACAACTATCGTGCCCCTAGCTTTATTTTTATGTTGACTATTAACCTTTGTCTCTTCTTTGCTTGTTTTTAAAGAACAAATGCTACTATTCCCTTCTATTTACTTTATTGCTTCTATCTGACTAGTAGACATTGAAACATTTCAAATATTTGCACGGCAAAGAACTTCTATTTGATATAATATCTAAAATTTAATCAAGACTTTTTTAATTAAAAAGTAATGTGGTAGACAACAACAAATAAATTTATGGATATACAAAGCACTCAAACTGAATCAAAGGGTTCGTTAAGTGAAATATAACATAAATATGCCAAGAAATATGAAAATATTCTTTTCATTAAAAACCATTGCATGATACCGTTTCCTTAATATCTCCATATACTCACTATAAACACTGAATACTCTACAACACTGCCTTTCAAACTTTTCTAAGCCAAGCTAACCGACAATGTGTTCTCGCTCCGCTCGTCGTATTTTATATATATGAGTCGTCTAGTTTCAAAACCGGCCAAGTCACGAAAATGTAATTTTCTATTTTTTTAAGTTTTGTAATCTTTATAAAGGCATTCATTTGAAAAATAATTTGATGAGTTTCAAAACCGGCTAAATAACTTGTAAAATGTATAGGAAAAAATGCGATTTTTTTTTCACCAATCACACAACTTGGCCGTAGTGTGATTGGTGAATTTCAAATTCGGCCAAGTTATTTACCAACTTTATAAAAAATAATAATCTCAATAGAAAGTAAACGTAAAACTATTTGTTACATTTTGATTAATAACTTTTATCAGATAACTGTAATTAAACTTTCGTCGTTTTTACAAAATGATTTAAGATTGACTTGGCCGGTTTTGAAACTAGACGACTCATATATAAACCAAAACAAGTGTAACAATTGCCTCTATTATTAAACAGTTTTCATTTCAATAATAGATCGATTATAAACGTAAAATATAAAAATAACCTCAGTGGTATCGAGTCGGCCTGTGGATCTTGAAAACCCTGGTTCGATCCCTACAGGCGTCAAACAATTTTCACCAATTTAAATCTATCCCTGTGGCTCCCTCTCCACTAATATCTTTGGCGACCGTGATTTTACGGCTGGTAACCGCACTTCACACGAAACAATATACCACTTACTCAAATCTGCTTATCTCATTTAATTAATTCTACGCACTAAATTCCTAAAGAACTATACTAACATTCTTGGTTTTAATTTTTCACATAAACTTGAATTTTAATCATGTAAAAGCAAGGGAGTCGCAAAAAAGGTTAAATAAATAAATATATCATCACGTCTTTTACCCATTACCGGGTATGGCACTCTGCGCTAACAGATCTCGGTAGGTGATATATTTCTTCGCGTGAAGTACGGTTACCAGCCGTCAAATCACGGCTCCCAAAGATGTTAGTGGAGGGGGAGCCACAGGGGTAGATTTAATTTGGTGAAAATAGTCTGTCGGCTGTGGGAATCGAACCAGAGTTCTCAAGATACCACTGAGTCACCTACCCCATTAATTAATTAATTAATTAATTTAAATTTGCTTTTATTTATTTAAATTAGATTGGTACAATTGGCCATAATGGCGACCCCTTCCAAACAGGGCCGTCTTAAGCATCTCCTGGGCCCTAGGCAATATAATATTTAGGGCCCCAAAAGTCATCTGTCACAACGTCAAACGTTGATGTTTTGACAGATAAAACGTCAAGCATTTATTTATTTCTTTTGTTCAATTCCATGGCTATCAATATTTTCAACGTAATTTTCGACATTTTCATATTTAATTTCTGTCGATACAAAGCACGTAAAAGTAATTCTGTTTATTAATTTAGATGCAGAATTTGATGCCCTAAAACTTTTATATGACGCGTTTTTGATTAAAATAATTAGGGAAGCAGGAAATTGCAAAAAAACGATTTCCCATGTTAAAGTCCTATGACCGGCTGAGCGAGTTACCATCCTGTATATATATACATTGTATCGGAGTGTCAGTGTCACATTATAATTATTTTATTATTTTGCATTTGTGTTACTAGCTGCCATCCCTCAATAGAATTCATATCAAATGTAGTAATATTTTGGTCAGAAAATGACTTAAAACTTAAAATGTGTATATTTTTTTCATTTTAGTCGAACGATTCGGGCCCCCCAGAGTCACGGGCCCCCAGCACTTGCCTAGTTTGCCTAGGCGAAAAGACGGCCCTGCTTCCAAAGTCACATTTTGAAAACCACTGGTGTATAAATATAATAAGAAGAAAACGGCAACGTATTATGCATAGTTGTAAAGTGGGCTGCCTGTTGCTTGCGGCGTGGTAGCGTGATCGTGATCGTGACACCGTGCTTGGCCCGTGCTCTGTCACTAAGTTGCCCCGCGCTAATTTACATACACGTGTCACAGCACTTCACACCATTAGCTCGACATCGATACGCCATCATACTCTAAACTAATAAAAACATCCTACACCAGACTCTATTGTGAACAGAATATCGAGAGGTTATTCGATGAGAATTTAATGTTGAAAAACGACGTTTTGTGTTTCTTTAATTTGCTGTGAACTGCGATAATCGACCAAGGAAATGGAACGAACAACGTTTAGCTTTTTACAAAGACATCTGCCTTGTCTACTTACTAAAAACATTATTTACTAACGCGATTCTTATTCAATTAGTTTTTCGTGTTACAAGCAACTCTTTTCAATTTTAAGTAGTCCATAATATTACCAAAAGATTCTGTTGGATAAAGAAAATAATTATTTGGAAATTAGGACAAGATGGAGATAGCAACCCACAATACTGCGCTGTGATGCATGTCATAATCTACAGGGGTAATAAGAACTATTTCTTGTACAGTTAAATAAACAAAATTATGCTAATTATGGGGTAGGTGGTTCAGTGGTATCGAGTCGGCCTGAGGATCTTGAGAACCCTGGTTCGATCTCCACAGGCGACAAACAATTTTCACCAATTTAAATCTACCTCTGTGGCTGCCCCTCCATTAATATCTTTGAGGACCGTGATTTGACGGCTAGAGATCTGCTAAGACAGAGTGCCACACCTAGTAATAGGTAAAAGGCGTGATAATATATTTATTTATTTATTTATTTATATTGAAGATGACATCTTAAAATAATTTCTTCTATTATTGTCAAAAATTGTTTACTATCTTTCACTAATATCGTGATTTATTAATTATTTACATTATCATGCCAACGCATATTTCGCACACTGTTTTGCACACTAGTGCGCAAAATGAGTATTTCGCGCACGATTTTAAATTAGTTTTTCACGTTCCATTCGTTACAATTTCCTTCAATTTACTTGAATAAATCAATAATTATTGTATTATTCTTTATAGAAAAAACAATGTTTATATTTCGTGGATGAGATTCTTGTTTTTTGTCTCAATCTGTGGTCTCGACTAAACACTCATTTTGCGCACTTAATATAAAAATAAGTAATAATTAAATGTGAATATTTAATGGGATAGGTAGCTCAGTGGTATCGAGTCGGCCTGAGGATCTTGAGAACCCTGGTACGATCTCCACAGCCGACAAACAATTTTTACTAATTTAAATCTACCTCTGTGACTCCCCCTCTACTAATATCTTTGAGGGCCCTGATTTGACGGCTAGTAACCGCACTTCATGTGAAAAAATATATCACTTACCGAGATCTGCTTAGGCACAGTGCCACACCCAGTAATAGGTAAAAGGCGTGATGATATATTTATTTATTTTAATATTTATTACAATCATCATCATCTGTGGCGCTACAGCCCAAATCGGGCCTGGGCCTACCGGACACACCGAGCCGCAGTTTTTACACTGCCGTACTGCCGGTTTTCGTAGTCGAATGCTACATTATTTAAGGCGTATAAGTGACTAGCTTATAGCGCCCGAGTGTGATAAATACAAGTAGCTGTATTTTTTATATTTTACGACAAATCACACATTGTCGACAGGCGGATTCGAACTGACGAACCTTGGCTCGGGTGACGTCACAGTATGTTAAGAGATGTGCCTTAACACGCTCGGCCACCGCGCCTGTATTTATTACAATACTGGTAGTGTAAAGTTTTACTGTTTGTACTAAAATCACTATTGTAAAATACAGTAGAGTATGAAATAAAATATATAATAGTCGGTGAGTGAGTGTCAATCAGATTCGCCATGCCTGTCCCTAGTTCACTTATGTAATCTTGATGTACGAGTAATTCATGTGAGAGCTGTCCTAGTTGTAACATTTTTATCATATCTGTTAAAGTTACTCGTATGTGGAAACTTGTAGCTTATCTTTCGTTGCGGTGATGTTTTCGGTGTTAGTGTAGTCGACTTACTTTCATAGTCTGCGTAGGTGGGTGCTGCGGCGACAGCCAGCATCTCGGCGACGAGGAGCGCTACACACAGCGTCGCACAAACGCACACCAACGTCGACTTGCCTTTTCCTACGCTGCCGCTCATTGTGTTGTTGGATCTGGACTGATGTCTACACTGCTGCTACTCTGAAATATTACAATCAAATATATTCATACTATATTATTATTTCTTGTTTATTGCAACAAGTACCATGTATATAAATAACAGGCATCATGATTCGTACCAGTCGTTTCGTTTATGCATGCAACAAAATATTGTACAGATAGTGATAAGCAAAACTTCAACATATATTTAAGAATTACGACTGGGGTTGATTAGTTAATTAATGATTATATCAAAAGTATGAGCCGTTGGCACTTGGTGAAACATTATGAATAAGAATAAAGAACGTAGACACTTGATATAGTTCTTGTTAATAAATAATTTTGTGAAACTACACCAAGTGTCTACGTTCTTTATTCTTATTATTAATGATTATTTTCAACCATTAATTTGACCTATACAGGGTGTTTCAGGACTAGTGTAACAAACTTTAACAGCTTATTCCTGAGGTCATTTTGAGCCAAAAATGTCATATGAACATAGGTCCTATTCCTTCTATTTATTAATATTAACACGTATACGAGTTCAAGGCGCTCATTTTGAGCACTTGCTGTAATTTTTAAAAAATTTGTTATCTTATTTCATATTGTGTTAACCTATTCCATGTTTGGTTATGTTGTTCTGTGTCTATTTAATTGTGTCATTTTATGTTTTGTTCTCTAAATCGTATTCGTTAATATTAATAAATAAAATTAATGAAGATAAATAGGGTATGATTTTTGAAAGTCATTTTATTTATTAATATTAACATGCATACGAGTTCAAGGCGCTCATTTTGAGCACTTGCTGTAATTTTTAAAAAATTTGTTATCTTATTTTATATTGTGTTAACCTATTCCATGTTTGGTTATGTTGTTCTGTGTCTATTTAATTGTGTCATTTTATGTTTTGTTCTCTAAATCGTATTCGTTAATATTAATAAATAAAATTAATTAAGACAAATAAGGTATGACTTTTCAATAAAACTCTTGTTTTCCGAAAGTATCTTGATTACAAAAATTTGAAAATTTCGTGTTATTTATAGAACTTCAACCTCTTGTATTTTGGTAACTAGTAGGAATAGGACCTATGTTCATATGACATTTTTGGCTTAAAATGACCTCAGGTATAAGCTGTTAAAGTTTGTTACACTAGTCCTGAAACACCCTGTATATGCAATATATATGGTGAATCAATTAGTTTTGCTGACTACAGCAAAGGGAGGAACATAATTATATGGGTGGTAAAATCAAATTATTAGGCGTACTTTTTATTTAAATATATAGCTTGAAATATATCCTTTTTAACGATGTAACATGTTCCTATACCTAAAATTAAAACCACAAAGATACAAAATCTTAGATGGCTCAGTGGTATCGAGTCGGCCTGTGGATCTAGAGAACCCTGGTTCGATCCCCACAGCCGACAAACAATTAAATCTACCCCTGTGGCTCCCCCACCACTAATATCTTTGAAGGCCGTGATTTGACGACTTGTAACTGCACTTCACGCAAAGAAATATACACTTACCGAGATCTGCTTAGGCAGAGTGCCACACCCAGTAATGGGTAAAAGGCGTGATGATATATTTATTTATATAAAACTTCAGGTAAGCTGTGATACAAAAAACGTGATTGATTGTTTTATTGATACTCTTAATTTTCCATATTCAAGATGTTAAACTTTCTTGAACATATTACATTGTTGAAAACGGAATATTTTTATTTAAGAAAATATAACTTTAGTTCCCCCATCCCCCGGTCACATCCCTCTAATAATTTTATTTTACCAACCATACAATTATGACCCCTCCTTGCTGTTTAAACTTGTGTATTTATTTTTTCTCTAAACTTATTAGTTAGTTAAAACTGAGAGGATGCTTTAAATAACTCACCCTGTATAATAAGTTTTATTTACAAATATGTCAGTATTTGAAATCTGTAATTGCAAAACAATAGAACTGTGACAGCTAAGAACAATTACAAAACTTAGTTTATTACGTCTTCCTTATAGGTGGAAAAAGTTAAAAATAAAGTAGATAAATTTCCACTTTTTGACAGCAATATTTTTATGTTTCGTAAAATACGTCAAATTAAGTCTTATTAAAAACACAACGAACAAGGAAATGTTCTTTTTCTTTCATTCCATTGAAATTTATGAAGCTAGAGAACTTTGAGATATTTATTTATTACTTTAATTTTGTAATTGCTGGAAGGAAACACATAAAAAGCAATGTAGATTAGTTCTGGTCTGGTTGACGTTAACACTGTGCAGAATTCAAGTTAATTATAAAATGTAATATCAATTATCAGTAGAACGAAGGTGAATTATTTGATCGTGACCAGCTTCAAAGCGGAAATAGCCGGGAGCGACACTTTTTGGGTAATTTCCGGCATGACACGTTGTCGTGTTGACCCTACACTGTGTTGCGTCTGTTTGCTACAGTCGATATGTTTGTACATCATTTAGTTTTTCATGAATTAATTAGCTAGGGCTCAGATAGTGTTTCACGAACCTGCCTACGCTAAATACCTATACAGGGTGTCTACTTTTTAAATAACAACAAAGACAAAATTAATTGTCATCCAACACTTGGTGAAACAAGGTTTAATAAAAAATATAAAATAAACACTTGGCTATGTTTCACAAAATTCAGCCTCCAAGTCACCTTATGAGGGCATCGTTAGAGGCTGGCCAGCACAGTTAGTAACCATAGACGCGTTTCGCTCTTATTAGAGCTCATCAGTATGGTATAACTCACTTCTTCACCTAGAACTAAGTTCACGTGAAGAAGCTGGTGACGAAGAACTGTGCTAGCAGAGAATAATTTTTGTCTACTTTTTTATGGTGCATTCCCTAATTTTAGAGGGAGAAACACTGCTTTTCTCCCCAGGTAGCATGTTTCTCTCCCTAGAGAGATTAGCTGTTTGCGGCGTTTCTTAGGGTAACTAGTTACGCAACCCATATTTGACATTTGTCCCGATAAGACGGTTATTTTTGTGCACTTGTTACGAAAAGTATAATATGCTTCACGAGAGGGCACGATTATCCCTTGTGTGAAGTTGGCAAACCTCGACTTCCGCTCGAGTCTTCAGCCCTCGCTTACGTCTCGGTTTGTCAACTTCACACGCGGGTATAATCGCTTGTTTCCCTCCCTTGATGCATAACGTACTAATTTAGTGGTAATTTAGAACAAAAGTGGAAATTAAAAAAAATGTTCAAAGTAAAAAAATATGATGCTCAGTTATGTTTGATAATTTCATGAAAAAAATGTTTGATGAAAACCTCATTTTTACAACTATTGCGTAGAACAATAATCTTAGAAGAAAATTTAAGCTTTTACGAAATATAATAATAATCAGAACAATTCACAAATCCGTATTTACCTCAAGAACTATTCAGTATAGAAATACGTAAGTTGTGTGTTTTTATAGTTGTTTTATTAGTATTGTACTAAATCTTTTCCTAAAATCGTGAGTTGTATAGCTGTGAAACCGGCCACATCGTCAAGAAGCAAGAATAGCATGTAATATAAGGTGGGAAATAAACACTTTATATGAAATTGTAAAACAGTAAAGTACCTACAACTCGCTGCCATTTGTTTCAAATAAAACATTTTACAACTTCCTGTACCGGATTTGTTGCCAACTTTCAAACTTACAAACACGAAAAACAGATTTTTTTATCATTTTAAATAATAATTAATTCTCTGACAGCCCAGGGGGAATGTAGCGCTACTGAAATCTAATATACAACGCTTCATTAATCCTATTGAAAAATGTTAAAGTAAGCTTGCTGTATATATTTTTATTAATAACTTTATATTATTAAGTTTAATTCAATATTTTCACGGCACAACAAAATTTTCGAAGGATAAATATTATTATTTTTATCTTTCCACTATATTAAGTTTAGAGTTGCTACAATATATTTTTCAATGAGGACATTTTAACAAAATTTATAAAGAAATATGTACATTCATTGAACAGTTATTCATTAAATTTATCCTATCGTATCACTCTACGTTTCATATACATACAATTCCTTTTGTCTCATCTTTTGTTCACGCAACAAACATTCAATCAAATCCACTAAATAGCGCACATAGAATGGTGGGTGTCCTGGAGGTTCGGACCCCTCCCCAATTGAAGAATTTAACAAACATTTAAAGAGAGAAACCCAGTTTTTAAACCTAATTTATTTATATTATTATTAATACATTTTTCTCAATAAAAGGTCAAAATTCTAAACGTAATTTAAATGCTCGATTTCAAATAAAACAAATAGTACGGCAGAGGGGAGCGGGGGTGATTAGTGTGACATTTAGTGGATGGTACAGTTTTAGTTTTGATGTCGCGCAGTTTCAATTTCGCGTCCTGTGAAAGTCAATTTCAAATATTGATGGAAAAACTTGGCAAACCAGAACTAATAATGTTCACGTTATCCTCATTGCACGCCTAACTAATTCAGACATCGTGTATATGTTGTCATCTAAATTCTGCTCACATTTTTTTCACAGCCACTTTCAATATGCTGAAATGCTAGAAACAAGTTTTTCATGACTCGGATACAAAGTACAACTTTATTGCCTGCGTAGAAAGTGATACATTTTATCCCTAAGAAGGAATAAATATTTTGCTACAACAGTGCTGTAAGCACTCTCTTTCTGCACTCATTTACTTGCGGAAAGTGACTATTTTCTGCGTCCAATGTCAATAATTTAATATCAACTCTTGTGGCTCCCCCTCCACTAACAACTTTGGGGGCCGTGATTAGACGACTGGTAACCGCACTTGACACGTAAAAATAGATCACTTACCGAGATCTGCTCTGGCAGAGTGCCACACCCAGTAATGGGTAAAAGACGTGTTGATATATTTATTTATTTATATTTATACAATGTCAATAGAATGATATTGTTTTCGTTTGTAAATAAAATAAATAAATAAATATATCATCACGCCTTTTACCCATTACTGGGTGTGGCACTCTGCCTAAGCAGATCTCGGTAAGTGATATATTTTGTCGCGTGAAGTGCGGTTACCAGCCGTCAAATCACGGCCCTCATAAATGCAATATATGACAGTGAGACAATGAGAATCCACAACAATCTAAAAATCAAATAATTTCTTGTAGTGTAAAATGCTAAATGGTTAACATTAAAACAATTACTTGCCGCAATATTATAGGACTATAAATGTTATATCGATGGTAACTGGAAAACAATGGTACGAGTGATTGGTGACATCTTGTTAAGGCAGCAATAAATTTTATCTAAAAAATCTATCTCACTTTCTTCTCTTGGTATACAAGTAACTATATGTCCGTCAGTACGGTGGTGTGCATAGCGTTACGGAATTCGAATCCGGAGATTCCGAGTTCGAATCTCACTCAAGCTAAAAATGAACTACCACACTGCGGCTCGGTGAGTGCGGACCCTGTACTGTAATTGGGATTACATTCCTTTTGTACAGCGTAACATAAATAAATAAATAGTGATATGTTACTATTAGTGATGGTTATTAAAATAGTTTTGTCGGCCACTGCTAAGTTTAATGTTTTTTAAATTCAAGTTCAAGTTGTTATAGTTAGTAACTAACTGTTTATGTATTTCTGAATTGAATGTTATGGGTAATTTTGAAGAAAATAAATGTTCGATGTATTTGTACTTAACAATGGTTTAGTATCGGGTTAATTGAATAGAGAGTAGTGGCCAGGCCCAACGAGACGGGGGGTAGGGGGTGCGGGGAAAATACCCAGGGCCCGTGGAATTCAAAGGGCCCGGATGTATAAATTGCTTTTAATTTTCTACTATTTCACCAATTTTTTATATTCTTTACTAAAACATGTATAACGAAATGTCTGTTACACGTTTACAACAATTTATAACATTGTATAAAAATTACAAAATGCTTGATCAAGGGGCCCCAGTTGCAAATTTTAAATAAATTTATACACTATTCAAAAGTACATGATTACATTGTTGCATTTTTGTTTCTTATATTACTACATTGTATACAACACACATAGGCAAAGGCTCTATACATTTGTGCGTAGTGCTGTTTTGGTATCCCCTGCATTTATCGAATATGCAACTAGATATTAGATAGTCATACAGTGAGTATACAATACACATCGCTGCACCAATTAACTCAGAATTTTGTATTTAATTTTATTTATATTGTTATAACTTTATTTAGATATTAATAATTCTTATTGTTGTCATAAATATATTTTTTTTGTACCTTATATTTAATTAATAAATATTCAAAGTTAAAGGGGACCCGAATTTTTTTCCCGGGGCCCGCTTGTTCTCTCGGCGCCCCTGGTAGTGGCAGTTACTAGAGTGGCATGTGCCTGTATCGAAGTATTCGAAGCGTCTACATTAGTGACAATAGCGCATCGCGTAACTCATTTGTGATCAGCGTGGCGTAAGTCCTTTGTTCACGCGATCCAGGTGAAATATGTACGACTGTAAGAGACGGATAGCAATTGTCACAAGTCGACAATTGACGGCTGAACGCCGAAGCCTATCAAGTTGACCGGCGCTCTTTTGTTGCATGCCGTACACACCATCATTTGTTAATTAGACCATATCGAAAATTTCAATCGGCATTAGCTCAAAGTGATGTCATTACATGGAACAGACAGATGTTATTCAATTTTGCGATCGGCGAATTCTATAAAGGTTTTATTTTTGTGCTTCCGACAGTTGAGTTCGAAAGTATTTAATGAATGTGTGCAAAAGTTAGAAACTGTTGCCCGTTAGGGACATGGCTGTGAATGCCGAATTTTAAATAAATTATTATTTTCTGCAATGTTACTCGATGAAAATTAAACAGCTACAGTATTACACAGATACAATAAAGTTTTCTAAGTATTTAATATTTATTAGGATTCAATCCGGTTCACATTTACATATTATAACTGGGATTAAATCGAAATAATTTTTATTAAAGTAAAAATAATATTAGCAGTGATTCGAGTCAGCAACCTACACTACTTTGCTGCAATGCACATATCAGAATCTATACGGACAATATGAATTATTTGTACAAAAAATAAATAAAATTATGCTATTTAAAGACGCAAACTTGAAAGTATTGTAATAAATTTAAAAACATGAATTGTTATTTGTATATTCATCATCTGTGGCGCTACAGCCCAAATCGGGCCTGGGCCTACCGGGCACACCGAGCCGCAGTTTTTACACTGCCGTACTGCCGGTTTTCAAAGTCGAATGCTACATTATTTAAGGCGTATAAGTGACTAGCTTATAGCGCCCGAGTGCGATAAATACATGTAACTGTATTTTATATTTTACGACAAATCATACATTGTCGACAGGCGGATTCGAACTGACGAACCTTGGTTCGGGTGACGTCACAGTATGTTAAGAGATGTGCCTTAACACGCTCGGCCACCGCGCCTATTATTTTTATTTGTATATTACAAGAAGAAAATGAAATATTTCTGAATGACACTTCCTCGTTTTAACCACGTTCACCTTATATAACAAATCTAAAAATATAAGAAAATAAGGGAATGTCATCTGTGCTTGTTTTAAAAGTAAATTTCGTACAATTGCATTTCGATACTCTACAGTAAGAAATACAAATGAACCAAAAATATTAGGAAGGTAAATATAAATATATCATCACGCCTTTTACCCATTACTGAGTGTAGCACTCTGCCTAAGCAGATCTCGGTAAGTGATATATTTTTTCGCGTGAAGTGCGGTTACCAGCCATCAAATCACGGCCCCCAAAGATATTAGTGGAGGGCTGAGCCGTAGGGGTAGATTTAAATTGGTGAAAATTGTTTGTCGGCTGTGGAGATCGAACCAGGATTCTCAAGATCCACAGGCCGACTCGATTTTAGAAATTAAAAGAGTGTGTTTAATATGAATCGATAAGTGAAATCACAGATCAGAAACTAATAGTGATATATCCTAGAGATATTTCCAACGATCTCAATATCTTGAGTGCCACACGCAAGTCCCTAGGGAGCTTCCACGGGCAGATCGGGTTTACACGCGGATTAACATTCATTAATCCGAATAATTCAATTATCGATTGACTAAAATTTCGTAATTAGATGTAAAATAAGCCACTTGGCCCAACTACGTCGATCAAAGTAATATGATACAACATAAGTGGCAATAATCAAATGATGGTGATTTCACATCGCCTAGATATACGATATGATCTTTCAAGTGCGAACAAAAATGAATCATAACAGAAATAATAAAACATATTCACGCGGGTAAATGTACCAACTAAATAAAAATAAATCCCCTGCAGGACTCTACAACGTCGCAAATATTTCTCCCCGATGCGCAATTGGACATAATGACAATGGCAGTTGTTTGTTTCAACTACAACTTTAATCCTAGACCTCAAATTATTGTTATTGCGCAATTGTTTCAATGTGAAAAAGTGAGAAAGCTGTTCAATATTTGAGGATCGTTACGCGGCGTGATCACGCATCACGCGTGAAGATTACGCATCATGTTGAGTAGATAATCCACCAATTTTTAGTTTATCTTTTCAAGTTTTCCGCAAGTGGCGACGCTAAAGTAAAATAAAGTTTTACACACGTTAATTCAAAAGTTCACAAGGACTCGTATTAATTTTTTTTCTCTCTTTTCGGCTAAGGCAACGGTTCCCAACCGGTGGGTCGCGACTTGCAAGGGGGTCGCCTTAGCTTTATTGAGGGGTCGCCTTGGCTTTTTTGAGGGGAAAAAATATAATCACTAAGTCCTAAAATATATTCTGTCAAACCTTTTATTTTTTGTTTTATTGATCAAATATGCGAAAGGGGGGTCGCATTTTTAAAAAACTAAAAAGGGTCACGATTAAAAAAAGGTTGGGAACCACTGGGCTAAGGTAAAATGTAGTTTTTATTCATACAGATGATAATCTTTTTTTATCTAATTTTAAATTATATCACGTACAATTTAAACAGTCACTTAAAAATAATTAAAATTCTTGTGGTCGTATAAAATATAATTTTGTATTTAGAAGTTTTATATGAATGGATAAGCAAAAACTTTATACATAGTAAATTGAATATGCATGTTCACTTGTACAATGTAACAAATAAAATTAATGGAATAATAAAACAAAATTATTTATGCCAGTATAAAGCAACCCCCAAATGAATAATAAATTTAATGCAATTTAATTTTATTTGACTTTTACGCACAGAATTTACGAGCCGATATTTATAACCTCTTGACCAAAAGCTGAAAAAGTTGCAGCTTTTTACCTGAAACTATATATAGTAGCAAGAATACTCACAGAAAGTTTACTAACGAATAATAAAATGATTACAATTTGTCTATTTAATTCAATTTTATCATCACTGATATTTTCTTGTATCCTTAGGACCGATATTCAAATCTTGTACTAAATATTCAATAAATTTATTCGCCTAACAAACAAAAAATTATAGAAGAGAGTTGTCAAATTCGTATTAGCTAAATAAATTTTTGTTTTATTTATTAATAAACCTAATAACCACTAACATCTTTGGGGGCTGTGAATTGATGGCTAGTAATCGTACTTCACGCGAAGAAATATATCACTTACTGAGATCTGCTACGGCAGAGTGCCACACTCAGTAATGTAATAATATATTTGTTTTGTACAAGGTACATTTTGTGGAAATTTTAGCGATATTTCAATTTTTCTGTTAATAAAAAACTCAATTTGATTTCATGATTTAATAATAATTAACCATGTGGCTCCTCCTCCACTTTTTCTTTGAGGGTCGTAATTTGACGGCTGGTAACCGCAATTCATGTGAAGAAATATATCATTTACTGAGATCTGCTATGGTAGAGTTCCACATCCAGTAATAGATAAAAGGCGTGATGATATATTTTTCATTTATTTATTTGATTCCGATACAGGTAAATATTTAATAATAATGAAAGAAACAAAATAATATAGAATCAGTGGTATCGAGTCGGTCTGTGGATCCTGAGAACCCTGGTTCGATCCCCACAGTCGCCAAACAATTTTCATCAAATTAAATCTACTCCTAACATATTTGGAGGCCGTGATTTGACGGCTAGTAACTGCAATTCATGTGAAGAAATATATCATTTACTGAGATCTGCTATGGTGGAGTGCCACATCCAGTAATAGGTAAAAGGCGTGATGATATATTTATTAATTTATGATTTATATTTTTCGACCGATAAATTTATTAAGAACTTTGTTTGAAATATGAAGCGTAGTTAGTAGTATAATCTTATTACGCAGAGTAACAAATAAAATAAGATATTTACGTAACAACGAGGAAAAAATAAAAATGAATTTTCCTTCAATTCTGTTCTGTCAGAAAAACAAAAGATCTGTTTCCTGGAAATAGCAGTGACGTCATCCTCGACATTTATGTCAAATTAATCGATTTCCAAATCACTTGATAAAATATAATCTGTTGCAGACCGCAAAATTATAAATACCAAACTCCATAAGCACATCGCAGTTTTGCACAAATATAAAAATATAGCGGTGAATTAAATTTACCCGTTGTGAGATCTATTTGCCGTGGTTCGCTACAGCCGCAACCGCAGCCGCAACCAGAGTTCAAACAGAGTTTTAATTAAGCGCGGACGACAAGATTCATGTTTATTTAAATCTGTTACATTGTAACGACTTACAACAGCATTCATATCTGAGGATCTGTCGTTCTGTTCTACACTGGTCTTGTACCCTGTCAGATCCACGAAATGTAAACAGATTTCAATCTGCATGATTCTTACTTTGAGATGAGCTTGAGCTGAAGCTGGAGGATTCACTTTCAATCCCGCAAAACAATTATATTTTACACGGGATCAATTAAAATGTTTTACTGTATTTTCAGATACAAGTTTGTTTACGATGAGTTCAATTTGAGAAATTAATTTCTGGGTTTCAAATTACCTCTAAAATTTTCCTTATGAATTTACACTCAAATTGAGACATATGCAATTTAATAGCAATAGCAACTAGGAAGATGGGGTAGGTGGCTCAGTGGTAGATCTTGAGAACCCTGGTTCGATCCCCACAGACGACAAACAATTTTCACCAATTTAAATGTGTCCCTGTGGCTTCTCCTCCACTAATATCTTTGGAGGCCGTGATTTGTCGGCTGGTAACCGCACTTTACGCGATAAATATATCACTTACCGAGATCTGCTTAGGCAGAGTACTACACCCAGTAATGGGTAAAAGGCGTGATGATATATTTATTTATTTATTTATAGCAACTAGGAAGATGTGAAGTTTTAGAGTTAGTATAAATAAATAAAATAAATATATCATCACGCCTTTTACCCATTACTAGATGTGGCACTATGCCGCAGCAGATCTCGGTAAGTGATATATTTTTTCGCGTAAAGTGCAGTTACCAGCCGTCAAATCACGGCCCCCAAAGATGTTAGTGGAGGGAAAGCCACAGATTTAATTTAGTGAAAATTGTTTGTCGGCTGTGGGGATCGAACCTGGGTTCTCAAGATCCACAGGCCGACTCGATACCACTGAGCCATCTACCCCATATTATATTTTATTTTGCTTCCATAATAAATAAATATATCATCACGCCTTTTACCCATTACTGGGTGTGGCACTCTGCCTAAGCAGATCTCGGAAAGTGATATATTTATCGCGTAAAGTGCGGTTACCAGCCGACAAATCACGGCCTCCAAAGATATTAGTGGAGGAGAAGCCACAGGGACACATTTAAATTGGTGAAAATTGTTTGTCGGCTGTGGGGATCGAACCATGGTTCTCAAGATCCACAGGCCGACTCGATACCACTGAGCCATCTACCCCATATTATATTTTATTTTGCTTCCATAATAAATAAATATATCATCACGCCTTTTACCCATTACTAGGTGTGGCACTCTGCCTAAGCAGATCTCGGTAAGTGATATATTTTTTCGCGTGAAGTGTGGTTACCAGCCGTCAAATCACGGCCCTCAAAGATATTAGTGGAGGGGAAGCCACAGGGGTAGTTTTAAATTGGTGAAAAATTGTTTGTCAGCTGTGGGGATCGAACCAGGGTTCTCAAGAGCCACAGTCCGATTCGATACCACTGAGCCATCTACCCCATATTATATTATATTTTTGGGGATCGAACCAGGGTTCTCAAGATCCACAGGCCGACTCGATACCACTGAGCCATCTACCCCATATTATATTTTATTTTTCTTCACGCCTTTTACCCATTACTGGGTGTAGAACTTTTTCGAAGCAGTTTTCGGCAAGTGATATATTTTTTCGCGTGAAGTGTGGTTACCAGCCGTCAAATCACGGCCCTCAAAGATATTAGTGGAGGGGAAGCCACAGGGATAGTTTTAAATTGGTATAAATTGTTTGTCGGCTGTGGGGATCGAACCAGGGTTCTCAAGATCCACAGTCCGACTCAATACCACTGAGCCACCTACCCCATAAATTGTTTAAATTGTGTAATTGAATTTGTAAGACATAAATTTGAATGTGTTAGATATAAAAGAAAAGTAACGAACCTTTAAAACTTAGAATCCGACGAATGTTTGCCTACACACACTCTTCACACTTGTAACAAGCTCACTTGTGATTCAGTCAAATCCATCGTTTGTGGCTCAATGCAATCATTACCGCGGTTGCCGCTATCTACTGGCTTCGTATCGGGTCTTTACTCTTTCAGCGCCCACGGAACAAATACTTCGTGGTTCCCTGCCGCGACTTATCAGATCTCGTGGCGATTTTAATGACGATTACTACACTTCATTCACTTCATACAGAACTTTAAGATTCTTGCTGGCCTCTGACTTTTTTCATGGGTGATTCACTTTTAAAGATGTTTGTTTTTGAGGTAATTAGTACTTTTTTGTCAGTGAATGGTTTTGTATTTTGTTTGGAACAGCTTCATAAGCAGATTACGGTTGACTAAACTTTATTTTTCTCCTGTCAAACAACCCTTCATTATTTTAAAGATTCGTTGTTAGAGGAATTAGCATCGACTAAAAGATTAATGGGAAAGGTGTATTACAAGGAATGGATGAATGTTATTCAAGTTTAGTTATGTATTGAAATATTTCTAGTGTGATAAATAAATGAGCTTGTATGAATGTGGTTCACTGATATTCAAACTAAACTTCAAAACAGGAAATAAATTCTAATTACGATTTGCATCGAGCGCAACACTTACATTACACTAACGTAAAATTGGTTGCAGCAAGGGGCTTGACTATACTTGAGATCATCCAAATTAAATTATATCCTTTCATTATTCTTTGAATTTAGAATATAAAAAATAAAAATAAATAAATATATCATCACGCCTTTTACCCATTACTGGATGTGGCACTCTGCTGAAGCAGATTTCGGTAAGTGATATATTTATGCACGTGAGCTGACTGTCAAATCACGGTCCCAAAAGATATTAGTGGAGGGGAAGTCACAGGGGTAGATTTAAATTGGTGAAAATTGTTTGTCGGCTGTGGGGATCGAACCAGGGTTCTCAAGATCTACAGGCCGACTCGATACCACTGAGCTATCCACCCCATATTATATTTTATTTTGCTTCCATAATAAAGAAATATATCATCACGCCTTTTACCTATTACTGGGTGTGGCACTCTGCCGAAACAGATTTCGGTAAGTGATATATTTATGCACGTGAGCTGACTGTCAAATCACGGCCCCCAAAGATATTAGTGGAGGAGGAGCCACAGGAGTAGATTTTAAATTGGTGAAAATTGTTTGTCGGCTGTGGGGATCAAACCAGGGTTCTCAAGATACACAGGCCGACTTGATACCACTGAGCCATCCACCCCATATTATATTTTATTTTGCTTCCATAATAAAGAAATATATCATCACGCCTTTTACCTATTACTGGGTGTGGCACTCTGCCGAAACAGATTTCGGTAAGTGATATATATTTTTTGCGTGAAGTGCGGTTACCAGCCGTCAAATCACGACCCCCAAAGATATTAGTGGAGGGGAAGTCACGGGGGTAGATTTAAATTGGTGAAAATTGTTTGTCCACAGGCCGACTCGATACCACTGAGCCATCTACCCCATATTATATTTTATTTTGCTTCCATAATAAAGAAATATATCATCACGCCGTTTACCTATTACTGGGTGTGGCACTCTGCCGAAACAGATTTCGGTAAGTGATATATATTTTTTTGCGTGAAGTGCGGTTACCAGCCGTCAAATCACGACCCCCAAAGATATTAGTGGAGGGGAAGTCACGGGGGTAGATTTAAATTGGTGAAAATTGTTTGTCGGCTGTGGGGATCGAACCAGGGTTCTCAAGATCCACAGGCTGACTCGATACCACTGAGCCACCTACCCCATTAATATAAAACAATATTTTGATTGATTTTATTTAAAAATATATCAAACATGTATCAAATTTAAGAATGATGATATTTATTAATATTATGTTATTCTAATGTAGCATCTTTTGCTAAATAAATAAATGTTATTATTATTATTATTATAAATAATAATAATAAACAGTAATTCATAAAGTTATAATAATGTCACAGAAAAATAATAATTGTGAACTAGTGTGATCGATGTCATTTAGATATGATTTCAATAATAATGATCTCATACTTCGTATATTAGTAATCATCATATACGAGCTATATTGAACAATAACACGCTTTATGTCTAACGATAAATAAATAACAATCAAATAATATTATGCGTTGTTAGAATGGTGCGTCAACAAATATCTTCTAGTTTATAAACAAATTCTACGTAATGGTAGATTTAGAATGTTATAATATATATAAATAAAATGAATATATCTTCACGCCTCGGGTATTAATTCATATCCGACAAATTTTGTTTCGTGCATTCCAAAAACGTAGCATGTTCCATTCGTGCATATTAATACGTTGTTGCAATGCAGTCGAAAAAAATCTGATGTGGACACCACATGACTTCCTTGTACGCGTATTAAACTACAGATATTTTTTTTTCTAATCCGTAGCAAACTTAATTAAAAAAAAAAACACTAAAAATATATAAAATAAATAAAAATAAATATATCATCACGCCTTTTACCCATCACTGGGTGTGGCACTCTGCCTAAGCAGATCTCGGTAAGTGATATATTTCTTCGCGTGAAGTGCGGTTACCAGCCGTCGGATCACGGCCTCCAAAGATATTAGTGGTGGAGGAGCCACAGGGGTAGATTTTTTAAAATTGGTGAAAATTGTTTGTCGGCTGTGGGGATCGAATCAGGGTTCTCAAGATCCACAGGCCGACTCGATACCACTGAGCCACCTGCCCCATAAAATATATATATAAAAAAAAAATATATCAAAAATATATAATATTTAAATTTAGATATCTCGCTTATGCAAAAGGCTAATTTAAAAATTCTTAATGTGCTAGGCGCAGAATTTAATTCTCTAAAACTTTAATTTGCAGCAATTATTTCTAAAATTCAAATAATACCAATTTTTCAAGGAAAAATGTTAGCAGCTTCATGTAAAGTGTCACTTCCGGTTAGTCTATTTTAACCAAAATCTACTATGTTATTTATATTGATATAGTAGTCATATATACCAAATTTGGAAAGTTTTAAATTATATTTAAATATAGTTTTTCATGAAAATCTATTATATGCTTCAAGTAAAGTACCACTTCCGGAAGTTATATAATGACCAAAAAGGGAGGAGCACAACTAGATGTTATAACAGTCCTAAATATAAAATTTAAACTTTCTACGGCTTACCGTTTTTGAGTTATGCGAGATACATACATACGTACAGACGTCACGACGAAATTAGTCAAAATAGATTCAAGGATAGCCAAAATGCGTATTTCCATTGAAATCTGAGAACCGAAAATTTTCGCGATTACAATACTTCCTTTACTTCGTACAAGGAAGTAAAAAATCGTACAAGGAAGTAAAAAATCGAAACGAATGAAAATGAAAATTTTATGAAACATAACCAAGTGTTTACTTTACATTTTTATTAAACCTTGTTTCAGCAAGTGTTGGATGACAATTAATTTTGTCTTTGTTGTTATGAAAATTATTTGTAGGTTTTGGGATTGAAACCCGAGTTCACTTATTCACAGTCCGACTAAGCCATCTATGTAAATATAAATCGTTGTTTTATTTAAGCAACCTCGTGGCTCTTATGGTTTCGAGATATAAATGGTGGCTCACTGAAATCGAACACCTGTATACTTCATAGTAGATCTTGATTATGTATCAACTCAATGTGAGGCAAATACAACATTAACAGGAACTGTGATACTGTTCCATATTTCTTCATTGTATATTAACGTCATGTTGACGACAAACTCATTTATTTATGCATTAAAATCGAAAGTTTATTTCTACCTGTTAGTTAATACAGTTAGTTCTATGGATATGATAATAACATTATGCTTTGTATGCTACAGAATAATCATAAATCAAATGCATATATCATCACGCCTTTTACCTATTACTGGGTGTGGCATTCTGCCGGAGCAGATCTCGGTAAGTGATATATTTGTACGCGTAAAGTGCGGTTACCAGCCGTCATATCAAGGCACCCAAAGTTGTTAGTGGAGGCACAGCCACAGGAGTTGATATTAAATTGGTGAAAGCCAGTTTATTTAATTAATTAAATTAATTGAAATGTTTCTAAATATTTTTATTGATCATTAGAGGCCGTGATTTGTCGTCACTCGTATAAATATATCACCTATCGAGATGTTCTACGGCACAGTGCCACATCCAGTAATGGGTAGAGGACGAGATATTAATTATAACAATGAGAATTCACCACACGTCACTGTCAACCAATAGGATTACGAATTTGTTTGAAAATGAACCAATGAAATGTACATTTCGTCGGAAATTCATCGCTGGTGCAATTGATAACGGAAATACCACTGTTAATAATATCCTTGGTTACGAATAAAATAAATGATATTTTCAATATTTTCATAAACGTCAATTTTGAATGTACACTGAAAAAATGTAGAATTTTCATCACTGTAATACCTAATTAATAATGTGCAAATAAATACTTAACTATTCTTGTTAATTAACTCTTGTTTGATAAATTCTCAAGCCGAGTACAAATCGTAGTATGAAAATTGACAGATAATATATTGACATAAATATACATTCGTTGTTACGGAAATAGGAAACACAACTCATAATTTATGTCAAAATATTTTCAGCAATTTTCATACTACTTGTTATATATGAATATATTGATTATTGCAACTGCAAGATATTGTACAAGATGTACAATGATTATTGCTGTGATATATCTTACAATTGTTATAATCAAAGTTAAATTTGTAACAGCGTCAAGTATGAAATGCTTTTTGTCTTCATTTTGTGACATCAAGTCAATCAAAATGAGAATACTTCAATAAAATCCGCTTTGCTTTATCAATATGCATGAAACGTTGCCAACAAGTTAAAAAATCAAATGAAAATTCACTGAATTTTAACAACAGAGTTTTATTGTATCACTTGTCTGTATTTAATTTATTGCGAACATAATCATTTAAATTGTTAACATGTAAATTATTTCATTTTTACCAATAGATGGGCCATGTGACTATTTTCACATTATTTGATACATCTTGGTTTGTATATTTTCTTCGGGCATTACGAATGTTTTAGGTAGAGATGGGCGAATATCAAATTTCTCGAATTCGAATATCTAATACGAATATTAATCAGATCTCGAATATTCGAGGTATTAGAATATTCGAATACTCCTAAAAGTTAATTTATTCATTATTAATAATTATTTAATTATGTCCTTTTCATTATTTGAATGAAATTGTTAAAATAAAATAAAATTAAAACAAAAAAGAAAATGACGAAAACTTCAAATGTTGGCGAAAAACAAATTTGAAATATGGTACGTCTTCATGGTTTTGAAACAAAATATCTTTGTTATTAATAACTTCAAAGTATTGTAATTGCTTTAAGTTTATGTACAAATGATAAAGAAGAACATAGTCAAAAATTGAGGTCAACATATAGTGCGATATTCGAAGTATTCGAATGTTCGCTATACTGACGTCAATATTCGAAAATCTCGAATATCGAATAATGTCAATATTCGCGGAATTCGACTATTCGAGGATGATATTCGCCCATCTCTAGTTTTAGGGAATAAAGCAAGGATGATACAAAACTAATTAATTTTTCGTGTTTACAATCCTTTATTTTGTCCTTTGATGTGAAAGCTAGCAACCATTTAATTTAATGATTTTTTTGTTTGGTAACGACGACTTCGATAATTCAATATTTGTATGAATAATCCTTTTATTCAATTCATTAACTAATTATTACCCCTCCATTTTGATATTAAAATATTATTTATGAGACAATAGACATGCCTAATGGCTAATTAGTACTTATAGATTAAAAATAGATTTTTTAATTTCGTTAATAAGGAACATGTCTTTATTTTAAGAAATTGTATACCTATCTATATTGTATATGATATTATTGAGTTGAGTTTTATTACAAGTTAATATTAAATTGCTTTTCCCAAAATTCATATAACGATATATCGAATTTTAAATTTTTCTCTCTACATAATGTATTTCTTTTTCAATATACCTACAACCAAATACGCTCCGCAAAAATGAACATATCCTACAAAATAATACATTTTTTAATTAAATTACGCGTAGGTATATACAGGGTGTCAATTAAAAAACTGCCCATAGGCATATAACATGGAAAATTTGTTTATTCTTGCGCAGTAGTTTCTAAATCATTTTGAAAATACTTCATATAAATGTAGTAAATTTAATTCTTCGAATGCAAGTTATAAAAGTAATATATTTGTTATTAGATTATGAAATTTACAGAATTAGAAATTTAAAAAACTTCTCAAAAATAATCGAATAAATACAGACTGATGGACCACTCTGTATATATTATAATCTAATGACTAATATATGAGTTTTGTAACTTGTATTCATAGATAATTATTATCACATTAATCGACTTATCTGTATTGTTTAAAAAGTAAGTTATAATCAATACAACACCATCATTATATTAATGTTATTTTTTAGATTTGAATCTAAAAATTGTATTACTTTAATAAATATATAGTTTTTAAAATAAAATAGAATTAAAAAATATAAAGTAAACACTTGGCTATGTTTCACAAAATTCAGCCTCCAAGTCACCTTATGAGGGCATCGTCAGAGGCTGGCCAGCACAGTTAGTAACCATAGATGCGTTTCGCTCTTATTAATATCTAATAAGAGCGAAACGCGTCTATGGTTACTAACTGTGCTGGCCAGCCTCTGGCGATGCCCTCATAAGGTGACTTAGAGACTGAATTTTGTGAAACATAGCCAAGTGTTTACTTTATATTTTTTATTAAACCTTGTTTCACCAAGTGTTGGATGACAATTAATTTTGTCTTTGTTGTTATTAAAATAGAATTCGTAGTAAAATGTAAATGAACAATTTGAAATTGTACTGGGTCGCAAAATACATTTCAATCATGTTATATGTAAATAAACTTGGAGCTAGGTGTTTTGTTTTATATGAATATTCTCGGCTTAACTAGATTTACTGAATTTAATTCATTTTTTACGTTTATAGATAATCCTGTTGAAGACAAGGCAATAATAACAAAATTATTTATATTTTTGTTTACGCAGTAAAAAATGTTTGTCCAGAATTGTAAACGCAAATAAATTACATAAAAATAATTGTAGTAATTATATCATTAATTGCGTGCCGCATTTAGAGTCAGTGAGTTTATGATTAAAATATCACATTATATT
This sequence comes from Pterostichus niger, assembly GCA_947425015.1. NCBI lineage: Eukaryota > Metazoa > Arthropoda > Insecta > Coleoptera > Carabidae > Pterostichus > Pterostichus niger. The sequence continues at coordinate 596,101 of OX380341.1, read as the reverse complement.
GTTATAATAAGCGGCTTATTTAATAATTATTGTAATTAAACAATCATGTAATTATTTTGTATTACAAAAATATAAAAATGATTGATGTTTTATTAGCCAACAGAATTTTATTACTCCAATAATCATTAATATATCTGTTTACAACGTTACGATCTATCTGTACAAATATTTGGATCAAGTGTGTGACTCTAGTTAAAGAACGATACATTTTTATTAGCGTAGCAGTTAATATAATTCTAATGAAATCTTGCAGCTTCAATAGATAACATCAACATTAACTTTCAATGTTGTTTGATAGTACAAATGAAAATTAAAGATGAATTTCTTGTGTTTTATCGTATTTCCATGTTTATTGTAATAACATTAATTCGAAAAGTAAGATTATATAGTACTGTAATACTGTGTACGGTGGTGTGGATAGTGATACGGAATTCAAATCCGAAGATCCCGAGTTCGAATCGCACTCAAGCTAAAAATCATATAAACTACTACACTGCGGCTCGGTGAGTGCGGACCCTGTACTGTAATTGGGATTAAGTTCCTGTTGTACAGCGTAACATAAATAAATAAATAAATAAATTTAGTTTATATGTTCGGTAAATTAGTTTTTACGGTATGAGTTTGGAATTTTGAAATGAATAATTATAATTAAATGTCAAAAACTGTTTGTTCCTTAGTAACTTTACAATAAAAGTACCGTAATATTACAATACAGTATAAACTATTAAATATTGTGGTACTGTTATCGTTAATGTCGTAGGTAACAAATAGTTTTTGTTATAAAATTATAGTTATTTTCAGGGTTAGGATATGAAAATAATGCGACACACTTTGAAATAAAACGTCCGTTAATAATTATTTACAGTACTTATTTCGATATTCCAGACTTACCTTACGTTGAAACTTAAAATTTAGCTTTTAATTTAGGTGAAATAATAAACGCTTGGGTTACTCTATACAACAGAAACTTAATTCCAGTGGCATTTGGACTCATCGAGTTGTACAGTGATACTTCATATATACTCATATTAAGCTTGAATAGGGTTCGAACACGAGATCTTCAAATTCGAATGTCGTAACCATATCACCGTACCGTTTTGTTATAATTTAAGTACAATTTAAAATTATTATTTATTCTAAAACAAAATAAATTTCAAAATGAAACACAAGGAATTAACCTTTATTTAAATTCTTACAATTTTCGTTAAAAGTGTTAGTAAATATTATGTTACATCCCGATTCTCAAAAAAGTTGTAGCTAATCTTTTTCTAGCCCGATTTTAAATCCAAATAATTCGAGCTGATTTAACTAGATCTGGTTTAGGTAGAATTGTAATAAGTACGAAATAACGCGAAATAGTTCAGTCGCACACATGTAGTAAAAGTAAGAGTGAGTTACCTGTGAGGTGCGTGTCGATGTCGTTTGCTGTGGGTGCTTGTATGGTAGAGAACAGGCGTCGAGACGCCGGTTATATAGCGCGCGTCACCGCGACGCAAGCGCTTCACTGCGGTCAAACACCCACACTACCGCCCCCAACCCTTACCTGGGGAGGAAATTACAACCCGCTGGATGCGGATGGTTCGCGGACAACTGTTGACAACTGATTACGAGATGTTTCGAATCATTTCACTGCTTCCTGCCTCCCTACATACATATTTCTATGACACATATTATTTTACATATTTACATATGGATTATTTTATCCCCAAATTCATACATTTATTTATTTTCGACGTTGCATTATGTCAGTTACACTAGCATGGTGTCAACCGGCCTGGAATTCTTTGAAATGCTTTAAAATCCTTCAATTTGTTTATAATACATGCAAAAATATAATTTACAATCAAAAATAATTGTTTCATTTTACCTTACAATTAATTCAACAAAAATTGCTATTCTAACCATCTTTACTCCAGTTCTTACAGTAATTAAGCTTATTTAAATGTGGAATTTTATTTATAATAACTATTATTTAAAGCATTTTTTATGAAAATAATTTTGGCGAATTTTGGGACTCAAGTATGGACTTTACTCTAAAATTGCGTGAATTTTTTTGAAATATATACTTTGAAATTTATATTTTGAAACTAGTAGACACCATGAGTAGCTTCTACGCTCTTGTATATTTGTTTAAACTCTAGCTTGTGAGGCGAGAAATCTACTCAAATATTGTAATATAAACAAATGTAATAAGGAACATTGAGACGAACTTGTGTGAATAATTCTACATGCGGCAACCTACATCACTTGAGTGTAAACTGTGTTGCAGTACTATTGAAAATAACTGGAGCTTATTTAGCTGTTACATAAACAATTATTGTATTTAAAATGAAATATCTAATTTATTAGAATAATAGGGTAGGTGGCTAAGTGATATCGAGTCGGTCTGTGGATTTGAGAATCCGTGTTAGGGATAAATAATTTCCACTATATTAAAATTACTCCACCATTCACATCTTTTGAAGCTATGATTTGACAGCTGGTAATTGCGCAAAATATATCACTTACCGAGATCTGCTATGGTATAGTTTCACTAAATAGGTTTGTTACATGAACGAAAGATGAGACGAGCTTGTATAAATATACATGAGTCTGGGAAGACGAACTCCCCCTTAACTTTTTTATTATAAGAAATAGACAAATTTTCATCCCCAAAAACGACCGAAATTCACAAAAAAAATTGAAAATTTAACTAATATAATTAATTAAATGTTCAATTTTTTTTGTGAATTTCAATCGTTTTTGGGGGTGACATGAGACTGCTCTTAATCCGGTGCAAAGCAAAATGGCAGCCAATTAAGTATAATCCGCCGAGTGCGGAATGGCTGAAAATGACGTCATCGTTCTCACACCACATAAAAATCACCCGTATACTTCTCCCTCAAATTCAATACCTAACATGGGATATCCGTTAAAAATTGTTCAACATCATAAATAATTGTGCATTCTGTTTATTCACAGTAAAATAATATATAAAATTCTGCAGTGCTGTCGCATCCAAGAATACATAGATTTATTTTCGAAATATTTTTAGTGAAGTACACATGACACACTACTTTCAACTCTTCAGTTTTCAGTAAAACTGAAAGATACACGTGTATACTTAAATAATGTATCTTTGCAAAAGCACGTGTTGAATTTTAACTCAACCTGCTTCTTAAATTCAATGTCATAACTGATTTATTTATGGTACTCGGTACAACAAGGAATCATTGAGCCGCAGTGTGCTAGTTGATCGACTTTCAGGTTGAATGAGATTCACTAATTAGTAATTGTGCATAAAGTACGCTACTGTGTCAAGTACATACGGTATTTCGTATGTAAATGCTTGGCCGAAACTTTTCAATTTATGTGATTTCTGACAAACAAATAGCCGCGTAATCAAATAAGACATTTAAATTTCACTTTACTTCCGCGCAAAAACTTTTAACGAGAGAGCAGAAGATTCCACGAATCTTGCTCATGCTTCATATTTTATTATTTTCTAAATATCAAAATGATGACTCGTATATTGGCAACATGTACAAGTTATATAAGTGTCTCTTTTCTATGAGATTTAAAGAGAAATGTTTTACAAAGAATGTGAACGTGTCTGATGAACTGTATTTGCCAGATGCTCACGTGTCCAGTTGCGCAACTTTTATGCCAATTTCTATTGATATTGAATTTAAATACAGGGTGCTTTTATACTTTGGGAAACAAATAAAGGATTTTTTCTACGATTGCTATGAAAAGATGACAATTACGCTCTCATTTGTCATCGTAAAGTTGACGTTTTCTGTGGAACAATCGAAAAATATCTTTTTTGAGTGTCTCCAATGGCAACGCGCGAAAAAGACGTTAAATTCGAGCGTTTCCAATGGCAATGCGCGAAAATAATTATTTGTGTATTAAGAGCGTAAAGTGATTCTTTGTTACTCGAGCACGGTAATTGCAGCGCGAGCCGAAGGCGAGAGCTGCAATAGTGCAAGAGGAACAAATACACTTTACGCTCGTGATACACACATAATTTTTTCTACGATTGCATCTTAAAGTTATTAAAAAACGTACGTATACGTCTAAAACTAAATTCGTTTTGTTAACTGTCAATATGACAAGTTTCTGTTTTGTTTGTACCCCTGGTAACTATTGAAATAATCTTTTTCGCGCGTTGTCATTGGAAACGCGCACATTTCACGTCTTTTTCGTGCGTTGCCATTGGAGACGCGCAAAAAAGATATTTTTCGATTGTTCCACAGAAAACGTCAACTTTACGATGACAAATGAGAGCGTAATTGTCATCTTTTCATAGCAATCGTAGTACATACGTACGTACATACGTACGTACAGACGGCATGACGAAATTAGTCAAAATGGATTCAGGGAGGGCCAAAATACCTATTTCCGTTGAAATCTGAGAACCGAAAATTTTCGCGATTACAATACTTCCTTTACTTCGTACAAGGAAGTAAAAATACATAAAATGAGACAAGAAACGCCTACAGTCAAGCAAAAATTCAGAATTGTTAAAATGTATAAGTAAGAAAATACTAGATATTTGTTCAGAAGTTTGTATCTGTCATATATTCGTCAATACTATAGTACCCCTTTTTTGAGCAGTTTGTTGGTTATAACAGATTTGAATTTACTTAATTTCAAATCTCTTATTTCCTGAGAGAGTTTGTTAAAAAGATTTAAATTTATGCTATTAATTTTACTGTTTCTATATGTCAACTTAGGAGCAATTAGGTTTATATTATTTCTCGTGTTATGTTTATGAATTTCAGCACGAGTTCTGTAATTTTGAATATTTTTCTTAATATATATTAAACAATGTAATATATATTGAGAATATATAGTGAGGACGTTGTTGTCCTTAAAAAGTTCTCTACAGGGGTATCTAGAACTAACGCCAGCAATTAATCTGATTGCCTTTTTTTGCATTAAAAATATTCTGTCAGTATGTGGAGATTGACCCCAAATAATCAAACCGTAACACATGACTGAATGGAATAGAGCAAAATACGCAATTTTAGCAGCAGGATGACCTACAAAGTGATATATTTTCCGTAATGCATACAGACCAGGGTTCGTAAATATCATGATATTTATAATAAATATCAAAATATCTGATATATAAGATATATATCAGATAAATATCACTTTTTGGATATTTATTTTTTAATTTTAGTTTTTGTACACATTTAGAAAAACTGAAAAATTTGAAAAATTTCACTTTTCCGGAGGCTATATCTCAAAAACTAAACAAGATATGAAAATGCGCTCAACGGCGTTGAATTCCCCGTGTCCGAATTGACTTATAAGCAAATGCATGCAATTTTAAGCAATTTAATATTTTTAATTATTTCCTAAGGGGTACCCCTTTGGTTTTTTCAGATTTTAATTCAATTTTCCCAAAAATCCTTAATCGTAGGATTATTAAAACGAAAATTTACATACATATGTATTTTGATCCACTGAATCCAGTGGTGCAATCTTCAAATGCATACGACTTCTGGTTTTCGAGAAAATGTTAAAAAACAGCTTTTTGCGATTTTTTTGGCGGAAAATTGAAAAAAAAATAAAAATCGCTGAAACTATGTTTATAAGTTAACTGAAACACGAGAAAATTAATGCCGTTGGCCGCGTTTTCATATCACATTTAGTTTTCGAGATATAGCCTCGTAAAAGTAGAAAAACTGAAAAATTCGAAAAATTTCACTTTTCCGGAGGCTATATCTCAAAAGCTAAACAAGATATGGAAATGCGCTCAACGGCGTTGAATTCCCCGTGTCCGAATTGACTTATAAGCAAATTTTCATGCAATTTTAAGCAATTTAATATTTTTAATTATTTCTTAAGGGGTACCCCTTTGGTTTTTTTAGATTTTAATTCAATTTTCCCAAAAATCCTTAATCGTAGGATTAATAAAACGAAAATTTACATACATATGTATTTTGACCCATTGAATCCAGTGGTGCAATCTTCAAATGCATATGACTTCTGGTTTTCGAGAAAATGTTAAAAAACCGCTTTTTGCGATTTTTTTGGCGGAAAATTGAAAAAAAAATAAAAATCGCTGAAACTATGTTTATAAGTTAACTGAAACACGAGAAAATTAATGCCGTTGGCCGCGTTTTCATATCACATTTAGTTTTCGAGATATAGCCTCGTAAAAGTAGAAAAACTGAAAAATTCGAAAAATTTCACTTTTCCGGAGGCTATATCTCAAAAGCTAAACAAGATATGGAAATGCGCTCAACGGCGTTGAATTCCCCGTGTCCGAATTGACTTATAAGCAAATTTTCATGCAATTTTAAGCAATTTAATATTTTTAATTATTTCTTAAGGGGTACCCCTTTGGTTTTTTCAGATTTTAATTCAATTTTCCCAAAAATCCTTAATCGTAGGATTAATAAAACGAAAATTTACATACATATGTATTTTGACCCATTGAATCCAGTGGTGCAATCTTCAAATGCATATGACTTCTGGTTTTCGAGAAAATGTTAAAAAACCGCTTTTTGCGATTTTTTTGGCGGAAAATTGAAAAAAAAATAAAAATCGCTGAAACTATGTTTATAAGTTAACTGAAACACGAGAAAATTAATGCCGTTGGCCGCGTTTTCATATCACATTTAGTTTTCGAGATATAGCCTCGTAAAAGTAGAAAAACTGAAAAATTCGAAAAATTTCACTTTTCCGGAGGCTATATCTCAAAAGCTAAACAAGATATGGAAATGCGCTCAACGGCGTTGAATTCCCCGTGTCCGAATTGACTTGTAAGCAAATTTTCATACAATTTTATGCAATTTAATATTTTTAATTATTTCCTAAGGGGTACCCCTTTGGTTTTTTTCAGATTTTAATTCAATTTTCCCAAAAATCCTTAATCGTAGGATTATTAAAACGAAAATTTACATACATATGTATTTTGACCCACTGAATCCAGTGGTGCAATTTTCAAATGCATATGACTTCTGGTTTTCGAGAAAATGTTAAAAAACCGCTTTTTGCGATTTTTTTGGCGGAAAATTGAAAAAAAATAAAAATCGCTGTAACTATGTTTATAAGTTAACTGAAGTACGAGAAAATTAATGCCGTTGGCCGCGTTTTTATATCACATTTAGTTTTCGAGATATAGCCTCGTAAAAGTAGAAAAACTAAAAAATTCGAAAAATTTCTATTTTCCGGAGGCTATATCTCAAAAACTAAACAAGTTATGGAAATGCGCTCAACGGCGTTGAATTCCCCGAGTCCGAATTGACTTATAAGCAAATTTGAGGCTATATCTCAAAAACTATTTGATATTTTTATATAATGGATATATATCATTGCAAAAATATGACGATATATATCAAAATAAATATCATGATATATATCGATCGATATATATCTTCGAACCCTGATACAGACACTTAGCTAGCTTATTACTTAATACATCAATATGATCCTTCCAGCTCAAGTTTCTTTGCAAATGCAATCCTAAATATTTTAAAACAAATTCATCAGACTGGTTATTGTTTACAAATTCTAGCATGTTTGTTTTATCTTTGTTTAAGACTAGCCTGTTTGATGAAAACCAGGATATAGCTTGATTTAGTATTGAATCTGAAGTATCGTTCAAGATATTAGGATTAGTACTACATTATCTATTTAGTTGACGATGTGTGGCGAACAATAAGTTGTGTAGGAACAAAACTTGTGTAATTACCGTGTCATCAGTCACTTGAGTCTCCGGCAGCAGTGGGACGAAGCGGTAACGGTAAAATGGAGCGGTACCGGCTGACAAAACCTCCGCCAGCCAAGCCTATGAGTACTTCTTCTTGTTTCCTCTTACCGTCTTGGGTTTTTGTGTACATAACTTGTACTTTATAATACTAATATTATCCCTTCTCTTCTATATATCCAGCCCGTAACTACATTTTATTAAAAATACAATTGTGTACATTTTTCTAAGTGGTTTCGATTCAGCTATAAGTTAATGTGCAGTTTAGTAAAATAATATCTCTATAGCCATACAAATAAATAAATGTATCATCACGCCGTTTACTCATTACTGGGTGTGGCATTCTGCCTAAGCAGATCTCGGTAAGTGATATATTTCTTCGCGTGAAGTGCGGTTACCAGCCGCCAAATCATGGCCCCCAGTGTGGAGGGGAAGTCACAGGGGTAGATTTAAATTGGTGAAAATTGTTTGTCGGCTGTGGGGATCGAACCAGGGTTCGCAAGATCTACAGGCCGACTCGATACCACTGAGCCACCTACCCCGAGTAATACATCGGTATTACTATGGCGTGTCAGAAATAATAATTTTCTTAATTGACTTGAAAGAAAATAATGGTATTTTTTCGTTCTAGGATCCCTAGAAAATAAAGCAACTGAAAAACAATGATTTGATTTGACATTAGTGACATCTAGATAAAATCTGTTAAGAGAATTTATCATTTAGTTCTAAAAAAGTTACTTTCTGATACTGGTAGTATGTATACTATGTAAAAAATAGTGTTATATTCGTTGAATCGTTTATAGCTATTTATGAAACTAGTATGGAAATGAAGGTTATTACTTTACGCATATGAAATTTGCAGAACGAGGCGTAGCCGAGTTATGTAAACATATAAGTAAGGTAATAACCTATTTCCTTACTAGTTTCATACAATATTTTTTCTACTTCCGTTGTAATAAATAGGAAAGAGCGTTTTTGAAATTATGAAATTTTGACATATTAATGACAGTTATAAATTCCAAAAATAAAAGAATAACACATCAGAATTTGTCTACCAAGATATCTGTTGCTATGTTACCTCATTATTTCACCAGTTAAATAATGCAGTTCATTACCTAACTCAAATAAGTGAAATAAAACGTCTATTTCCTATCGGAAGTATAAAAATGTATTTATGCTATTTTTTATTTTGTTTTAGTTGAAAATGATGAATACATTATGAACGTAAGTGAGATATTTTAAAGGTAAATAAATAAATAAATAAATATATCATCACGCCTTTTACCCATCACTGGGTGTGGCACTCTGCCTAAGCAGATCTCGGTAAGTGATATATTTTTCGCGTTAACTGCGGTTACCAGCCGTCAAATCACTGCCTCCAAAGATATTAGTGGTGGAGGAGCCACAGGGGTAGATTTTTTTTAAATTGGTGAAAATTGTTTGTCGGCTGTGGGGTTCTCAAGATCCACAGGCCGACTCGATACCACTGAGCCACCTACCCCATTTTAAAGGTAAAACAGCATAATTAATGTACAGTCAATATACAGCTAAAGAGAGGTTGATATGAGAATTAGTGAATTGTGCAAGGAGTAATTTTTACGTAATGTCGTTTGCAACTCAATCCACAGGTATAGAAACCACTTAGCACCGGGCACAAGGGTCATAGGTCAGCACAAGTCGTTTCGGTTTTATTTCTTCTCTTGTGGCGCCCAAGTCGTTCAAACAATTGCTTTTATCGTCGTTTCGCATTTGTACTTCATACGCGCAAATAATGTTGGTTCGTTTTATTTCGCCATGATTTGCTTGGAAATAAAATAAAAATAACTGTTTCTCTTTCCCTGTACGTACAGAGTAAGCTGTTGCTGATGTATTGTCGTCTTGTAATTATATTTGTGAAATAAGAAATAACAAACGGAGGAAATCCTACAAGTTTAGAATTGAATGATATTCAAAATAATAAAAATGTGTTGTACAATGCGTCGCGCGATCATTAGTGCGGCTTCTGAACTGCCTGGCTCCGGGCTCCGGGCTCCGGGCTCTACACAGGTGCACAAGGCGATGGCTGACGTCACTGTCTATTGTCCCGATACAAAATGGATGTCATCGCAGGTGCCGCAGCTACTAACTCAATTATCTACATGATGCCTAGGCTACGCATCTCTTTATAAAAATCATCTTTCTTTGTTGCCGCGGCAAACATGCTTCGAGACTCATTTCAAACATCATATTTCACATATAGTCAATGGAAAACTATTATTTCTAAAAAATATTAAATAAAACTCTAGGCAAAGTCTCACAAAATTCAGCCTCCGAGTCACCTTATGAGGGCATCGTCAGAGGCCGGCCAGCACAGTTAGTAACCATAGACGCGTTTCGCTCTTATTAGAGCTCATCAGTATGGTATAACTCACTTCTTCACCTAGAACAAAGTTCACGTGAATAAGCTGGTGACGAAGAACTGCGCCAGCAGAGAATAAGATCTCTAAGAAACAGTAAGATGACATGAGAAGTTCTGTCGAACCTGTAATGCCATCTACCGAAAAAAGAAAAAGCTACGCAATAGCAATTTAAATAACAACAAAGACAAAATTAATTGTCATTCACACACTTGGTGAAACTAGGTTTAATAAAAAATATTAAATAAACACTTGGCAAAGTCTCACAAAATTCAGCCTCCATTACTGGTTCGACAGAACTTCTCATGTCATCTTACCGTTTGTTAGAGATCTTATTCTCTGCTGGCACAGTTCTTCGTCACCAGCTTCTTCACGTGAACTTTGTTCTAGGTGAAGAAGTGAGTTATACCATACTGATGAGCTCTAATAAGAGCGAAACGCGCCTATGGTTACTAACTGTGCTGGCCGGCCTCTGACGATGCCCTCATAAGGTGACTCGGAGGCTGAATTTTGTGAGAATTTGCCAAGTGTTTATTTAATATTTTTTATTAAACCTAGTTTCACCAAGTGTGTGAATGACAATTAATTTTGTCTTTGTTGTTACTATTATTTCTCATTCGTATTATGTTATTATTAGCTGCGAAGGACCTACAGGTACCGGTTGGTTTCCAAGAATGGGGGAATAAACGGCGCTCTTGTCAATGATTTTGATGAAATTTCAGTTGCTCCTGTTTATTTTTATGACTGCATGTGTCAATATAATTCGTGATAGTAAATGTCAACTAGTTTAAAAGTGCAAACAGCGATTTGGAATTCAGTTGAAAGGATTTGTGTCTCTTGAGGCGAGATCTGCACAGAATAATCTGCTCTATTTGTTTTTCCATATAAACAAATCGAGTTTGTCTCTTTGTGTTTAGCATTTTCAATATCTCACTGATCGTACGTGACTTGTTGTATTTATGTAGAGAAGAGTTTTTTAGTTTTTACACCATATGTTAGGAGAGCTGGCTCTTATTACTTCCTTGCACGAAGTAAAGGAAGTATTGTAATCGCGAAAATTTTCGGTTCTCAGATTTCAACGGAAATAGGTGTTTTGGCCCTCCCTGAATCCATTTTGACTAATTTCGTCATGCCGTCTGTACGTACGTACGTATCTCGCATAACTCAACGGTGAACCGTAGAAAATTGAAACTTTATATTTAGGACTGTTATAACATCTAGTTGTGCACCTCCCTTTTTGGTCATTATACAACTACCGGAAGTGGTACTTTACTTGAAGCCTATAATAGATTTTCATGAAAAACTATATTCAAATATAATTTAAAACTTTCCAAATTTCGTATATAAAACTACTATATCAATGGAAATAACATAATAGATTTTGGTTAAAATAGACTAACCGGAAGTGGCACATTACATGAAGCTGCTAACAGTTTTCCTTGAAAAAAATGGTATTATTTTAATTTTAGAAATGAATGCTGCAAATAAAAGTTTTAGAGAATTAAATTCTGCGTCTAGCACATTAAGAATTTTTAAATTAGCTTTTTGCATAAACGAGATATCTAAATTTAAATATTATATATTTTTTGATTTTTTTGTAAATTAAGTTTGCTATGGATTAGAACAAAAAATAAAAGATTTAATGTGAAATATGTGTAATTAAAAAAATATCTATAGTTTAATACGTGTACAAGGAAGTCATGTGGTGTCCACATCAGATATTTTACTTACATTTCATTACTAACCCTGTAATTCAATATTCATATGATACATAACATATATGATATGATTTGATTATTGTCTTCTTAATATTATCAACCATGAATCCTATGTCTAAAATTTAATTTCAAAGTTAGAATTAATATGATATGAAATAGGCTAAACTATTTATTTGCTACACTACACACAAGGAACTTAATTCTAGTGGAAGCCGAATCACTTCGCCATCTATCTAATGATAAAAAATCTGATGTGAACAGCACATGACTTCCTTGTACACGTATTAAACTATAGATATTTTTTTAATTGCACATATTTGACATTAAATCTTTTATTTTTTTTAACTCAAAAAATATATAATATTTAAATTTAGATATCTCGTTTATGCAAAAAGCTAATTTAAAAATTCTTGATGTGCTAGACGCAGAATTTAATTCTCTAAAACTTTTATTTGCAGCATTCATTTCTAAAATTAAAATAATACCATTTTTTTCAAGGAAAACTGTTAGCAGCATCATGTAATGTGCCACTTCCGGTTAGTCTATTTTAACCAAAATCTATTATGTTATTTCCATTGATATAGTAGTCTTATATACCAAATTTGGAAAGTTTTAAATTATATTTGAAAATAGTTTTTCATGAAAATCTATTATAGGCTTTAAGTAAAGTACCACTTCCGGTAGTTGTATAATGACCAAAAAGAGAGGTGCACAACTAGATGTTATAACAGTCTTAAATATAAAGTTTCAATTTTCTACGGCTTACAGTTTTTGAGTTATGCGAGATACATACGTACGTACAGACGGCACGACGAAATTAGTCAAAATGGATTCAGGGAGGGCCAAAACACCTATTTCCGTTGAAATCTGAGAACCGAAAATTTTCGCGATTACAATACTTCTTTTACTTCGTACAAGGAAGTGACAATAGTTAATGTCTTTTTTTTTCCTGAGATATAAGCGATTCAAATTATAGTGACAAAAAATACTGAAGCGTTCTCAAAAATAAGAGACATATACTAAATAAAATTAAACTGAGATCTGTCATATTTGTTTACTTTGTTTATACGTTCTTTTTACATTAAATCATAGAGAACATAAAAAAACACAACTTCTCTGCAACAAATAAAACTCCAAATATCATAGACAAGACAAAAGTAATCAAGTGTGAAAAATTATTCAAATGTTCGATAGACATCGTTATTTAATACTTTCAATTAACAAATTCAAATTATATCTCAAGAATTAAATCGTATATTATCTTCACTCTTTGAATGAAACAAGTTAAGTATTACTGAAAGATATTCATATCTTTTGTAATATGAATAAATTTAAATCCGCGTTTTTTCATTGATCGTTATAGCAAGACCTCTTGTTTATGAATTAATAAACGCAAATATTTACTCGGTCCGGTGGACAAGGACTACAATTGCCTCTAAATTGTCCGTCAGTACGGTGGTGTGAATAATGATACGGAATTCGAATCCGGAGATCCCGAGTTCGAATCTCAAGCTAATAATTATATAAACTACCTACTACACTGCGGCTCGGTGAGCGCGGACCCTGTACTGTAATTGGGATTAAGTTCCTGTTGTACAGCGTAACATAAATAAATAAATAAATTGCCTCTAAATTGTCCGTCAGTACGGTGGTGTGGATAGCGATACGGAATTCGAATCCGGAGATCCCGAGTTAGAATCTCACTCAAGCTAAAAATTATATGAACTATCACACTGCGGCTCGGTGAGTACGGACCTTGTACTGTAATTGGGATTAAGTTCCTGTTGTACAACGTAATATATATAAATAAATAAATTGCCTCTAAATTATCCGTCAGTACGGTGGTGTGGATAGCGATACGGAATTCGAATCCGGAGATCCCGAGTTCGAATCTCAAGCTAATAATTATATAAACTACTACACTGCGGCTTGGTGAGTGCGGACCCTGTACTGTAATTGGGATTAAGTTCCTGTTGTACAGCGTAATATAAATAAATAAATAAATATAGTTTCTCATATCTTTTCGACAATATTTGGATAATTATCTTTTCATATATGAAAGGAGGCATTTCATTTGTAATATGTAGTTAAAGTTAAATGGAAAGCTGGGCAGTTTTATTGAGTAATAAGCTCATGTTAATTACTAATGGCGGTGGTTTAATCAAAGTTTTATTCAAGTGCGGCTAAAACTGCAAAGTTGACCGCAACTGTTAACTCGACTAATTTGAAATTTGTAGAATCATATTACTTGTTGCAAGAGTAATATTATGTACAAAACTACACTTACATTTACATATTTGTTACCTGCTGCAACTACCACTATTTCCTGGATCCGTTTTCAAAATGATGTGATGTGCAAGCTGTTTTTCACTACCATTTCTGCCCGCAAAAAGTTTCAAAGAAAAGACCACACTCAGTAATCAGGGCCGTCTTAAGCATCTCCGGGGCCCTAGGCAAAATAATATTTAGGGCCCCAAAACATATAAATATATATATATATAACGTTGATGTTTTGACAGATAAAACATCAAGCATTTATTTATTTTTTTGTTCATGTTTATGGCTATCAATATTTTCAACGTAATTTTCGACATTTTCATTTTTAATTTCTGTCGTTACAAAGCACGTAAAATTAATTCTGTTTATTTATTTCGATGCAGAATTTGATGCCCTAAAACTTTTATTTGACGCGTTTTTGCTTAAAATAATTAGAGAAGCAGGAAATTGCAAAAATCTGATTTCCCATGTTAAAGTCCTATGACCGGCTGAGCGAGTCACCAGCCTGTATATATAAATACATTGTATCGGAGTGTCAGTGTCCGATTATAATTATTGTATTATTTTGCATTTGTGTTACTAGCTGCCATCCCTCAATACAATTCATATCAAATGTAGTAATTATTAAAAATATTTTGGTCAGAAAATGATTAAAACTTAAAATGTGTATATTTTTTTTCTATTTTTTTCATTTTAGTCGAACCATTCGGGGCCCCCAGTCACGGGCCCCCAGCACTTGCCTAGTTTGCCTAGGCGAAAAGACGGCCCTGTCAGTAATGGGTAAAAGGCGTGATGATATATTTATTTATTTATATTTAAATATTGATACTAACTGCCTAGTAAGTTATAACAAATAACATATTTTAAATTTGATTTAAGTATATATAATGTACTATCTAGATTGATTTATTTGAAGATGGCACAATTTTCGTGGGATATTTTGTATATAATAAACAATTTGAAAAAGGGATAGGTGGCCTAATGGTACTTCATACGCATAAATGTATCGATTACCGGAGTATGCTACAACAATTTGAAAAGATAAATTCATATTTATTTATTTAATTTGAACAGTTTAGCTTTTAGTTGATTGTTCAGTAATCCGTAATGAACCAATGAACATAATTTCCTCAAATACAACATTGAACAAAAATACATGGAATTAGTAACACTTAAATAATTATTCGCAAGTAACAACTTTACAGTTAACGAGTAGAATTCAACTTCTCCAACAAATCTGCAATTAAAATAATGAAATCAATTAATAGTTGAACGATCTGAGAATTTCGTAACCCATGAAATATTATTCAATCTCGGTGAAAAAATTATATATGAATATTCATGTAAATACCGTCGCTGCTTCTTTTTAATTTTCTCACCTGACTGGCAACTCTGTTTATTCATATTTCAACTTGATTAATTTAAATTTTCTTCGCAAAAAAGGACCAGTTTGTTACAATTTGTTTCAGGGTGTTTCTATGCTATATGTTATTTCATGTATTGATAACAACGCAAAAAGAATTTTCCAGAAATTAGTAAAAATAATTACACATTACTCGAAGCAAACACTTTTCATACCATTGAATTGAAAGGATCAAATAATATATATTCGTAATTTTTTTGTAATAACTTTGAGACACCCTGTTTTACGTTTCAAATGTGGACATTTAAAAATTAAGATGGCGTAGATTTACAATTTAAATTGGAACAGAAAGTTAAAAATGTTTCATTTTGAGTAAATTATAAAAGTGCGCGAACATTGTAGTTTAGTCTATAAACTTGAATGTGTAATTTCACGAAACTACGCACTGTAAATATCTAATACAATTGGTATCAATCTTACAGCAAGGCAACACTACATTTTAAATTTTATTTTATTACAGTATTATTTTTATTCGTCGGTGTATGAACCGATAATGTGTTTGAGTATGCCCGAAAATGCCATAATAAATTAGTTTTGCTTTTGAAGGTTTGTTACAGAAACGAAAGATGAAAACAACTTGTATGAATGTGGATGATGTGGCAGAATAAGAATGTTGTAATATATGATTGAATATATTAATGAAGCTTGTAAAATAATACAAAAGTGGGAAAGAATCAGTCAATTGTCAGTATGTTTGCATTTGAAATAATTAATGAGGAAATCTCTAGTGTGACGTGTATCACGTATCATCACTGATCACTTCAAAGTGTGTGTTATCTCAATGATTAGTTAATTATTATTCAATTGCGTGTAATAATCTCAAGTGTAATTAATTAATTTACAATACGTTGCTAATGTTTATTGACTTATGCGGATAAGAAGTGTCATTAGAGAACAATGTTTTTGTTAATGCTAGATCGATATCAAAAGGATGTATAATATCTAAAGAACACTGCTGTACCTCGTAAACTAAGGCATGCATAAGAAAATATTTAAATAAGCGTGTCTTTCTTATTTAGAACATTTTTCAATCAGGACCTATTTTTCGAAATATTTTCCAATTTTTATTCACAAATATATAGTTGAAACAATTTTAACAGATGGCAGAAGCAGTCTCATTTTATATGTATTTGTATATATATAGTTCTGTGGTACGGAAAAAGATGGCAGCAGTTATCTCATTTGAAGAACTTTTGTTTAAGATTTGTGGTTAGGTTATTTGTTGTCTGTCACTGTCATTTGTATAGTTTCTGTAGCACAGTTATTGTCAAAACGGTTAATACTTTATATATTTAACTCGGTAATTATGTCTAAAAGAAAAAGATCAATACCCGTAAAGTCTGCAAATGTAACAGAAAATTGGTCTTGGACAGCTGAGAAAGATTCTGAAACTGTGGATGATAGTATAGAAACATTGGATGAAGGCTCTATTAAGAAACGCAAACGGCAGTTTCCCATTCCAATATACAAATATTCCTCAAAGGATGAGAAATACTTAATGAAATCGTTTGCGCTTGGCACAACTAACAATCTAGTACCAGGAACTTGGAAAAAATGTACAATTATTTGTACAGAGGAATTCTTAAAGCTAAAATTCGACAATGAAGACACATTGATTATACAGTTGTCATGTTCATATGATATATTGTTTCTTAAAGATTTATTTTCACTGAAATTATTTAAGTTTGACTTTATTTTTAAGTTAGAAACTCAAGTACATATAGCTTTATACTTAAATGAACCTCAAATTAATAAATTTACTAAAAGACCGGGTAACATTATGCAGAAAGTAATGGCAGAATTTTTTAATATTGATATGTCAAACGTATATGAGAATTTAAATATAAAGACACATGAAAATGTGGATGAGTTATATAAATCAGTGAAAGAACATAGAGAAAGTGAAATAACTGTTGGTGAAAATGTAAATTTACAGCATCCAAGTCTTTTACCAATACTTAGACCATATCAACACGATGCAGTCAAGTGGATGATCCAGCGAGAGCAAAATTCAAATAAAGGTTTGTTTTATTAGTTTAGAAGATTTTTCATTTATTGTGAATTCTTGCAGAATCTCTACATTTCTTGTACATGCCAGTAACATTGAGTTCAGGAATTACTATTTATTATAACAAATATACTGGATACATAGACACTTCTAAACCAGAAGTGAAATATATTAATACAGGTGGAATTCTAGCTGATGAGATGGGATTAGGTAAAACTGTAGAAGTATTGGCTTGTATTCTTAATAATCCACGACTTGGTGAATATCAAAATGAAAAAGCTCATGAAAATAAAGAAGAAGAATCTAATTCATCTTACAGTAACTTGGACGAAACCATTCCAAAAATTGAAACTCAAACAAAGTATGTTAGACCGAAAGTAAAAGTAAAAAAAGAATCGAAACCTAAACCAAAAGGTACAAACAAATTATACAATAAATCAGCAACAAAAAGAGCTGCACAAATATGGTATGAAAACAAATTAGCTGAAATGGCGATTTTCCAACGCAAAAATATACGAAGCAAGGAGGAAATTCAGTGCATTTGCGGAGACTTTGTTAATAAGGACCTAATTATTTGTCGAGGGTGCAACAAAAAGCAGCATGCGAAATGCATGGCTTATAATCGCAACGACAACAACTATTTATGTCCTCAGTGTTGGATGAATGAAGTAAGTAATCACAGTAACCAAATAAAAAACCCCTAAAACAATCTAAAATACTTTTCAGCCGCTGATCAAATCACGTGCAACACTCATTGTATCACCACTCGCGATTTGCCGGCAATGGAGCGTAGAGATACAAAGACACATTCGTAAAAATGGTTTAAAAGTGCTCGAATACAAGGGCATACATAATGCAGGCATGATGTATCCCACAGATCTAGCGGACTATGATATTGTCATCACTAACTACAGCGTGTTGCAGTCTGAAATTAAATTCACCAACGAGGAGCAGAGTTCTGTTTCGTAAGTGAACGTAAACTTTCAAATGATGTACAGTGTGAATGAGTTGTATGTTGTCACTGTCAGGTTACGTTACGCAAAACGCTACAACATTCCGAACACTCCTTTGGTGTTTGTGGATTGGTGGCGAGTGTGTCTGGACGAGGCGCAGTATGTAGAATGCCCCACAGGCCTGGTCTCGGCCATGGCCCGACAGCTGCACTCGCACTTGCGCTGGGCGGTCACCGGGACACCTATCCAGCGCCATCTCGTCGACCTCTATGGCCTGGTGGATTATCTGCAGCTGGGGCCTTACGAGGACCTAGACACGTGGAACCACGCACTCTATTTCCCCTATCTGCATGGACACAAGCAGCCCTTGATTGAGTTCTTGGCAACTGTGATGTGGCGTTCTGCTAAAGTGGATGTCTTGGGACAGATTAATATTCCAATGCAGACTATACTAGAACATTGGTTGGAGTTATCAGCTGTTGAGAAATTCTTTTACAGTCGAGAACATGAATCTTGTGCTAAAGATTTTTTAGCAAAATTGGTGAAATTTCCAACGTTGGATATTAGTCTCAAGTCAGTTGACAGGCAAACGATGAATAACGTAAGTGCGGATAATGAATAATTTTCTAAATTTTAATTGTTAATCGAAAAATAATAATAATAAGCAGGAATCCAGTCAGAAATTATACGGTTATTTTTTACTGAGCCAACGTTTCGTTGCCAAGCGCAACTTCATCAGGGCATCTAGAAACAAACAGGAAAAATTACAGGTGAATACATTGCACACAGATACTAAGAAAACAATAATAAAAATAAAATTACTTACAGCAATAATAACGGCGTTATTTTGTTTGTTATATTTTACTATTGACTACATCTTTTTGGATGTTCTGTATTTTATTTTATCTTGTAACTATTTACACATACTTTTTGCTGTAAGTAATTTTATTTTTATTATTGTTTTCATAGTATCTGTTTGCAATTGCATTTTGCAATGTATTCACCTGTAATTTTTCCTGTTTGTTTCACAGCTGCCCGGATGAAGTTGCGCTTGGCAACGAAACGTTGGCTCAGTAAAAAATAACCGTATAATTTCTGACTGGATTCCTGCTTATTATTATTATTTTTCAATTCTTACCCACAGTCGCTTATTTACAAAAGCTTCCTTAATTGTTAATATTTGATACAGCTTTTAACGCCTCTGTTATCATTACGGCAAGCATGTACACATCCTTATGCAGTTCGGGGCCGCTATTTAACATCTCGTAAACAAGTTAATTCTATGGAAGAATTACTACAAGTTTTAATTAAGAAGAATGTGAGCGATTGTGAAGAAAGTCTTCGAGCTGTCATTGCTTCGCTTAACGGTATATGTATATGTCCATTAAATAATAACAGATACAATAACAAATAATATTTACAGGAATGGCAGGCGTGTTACTGCTTCAAGAAAGACGTTTAGAAGCTGTAGAAAAATACCGAGACGCTCTAACTTACATGTCAAAGTACGATAATGCAGACTTTATGAAAATAGATAAATTACAAAGGATTCATACATTATATAATTTAAATGAAGTATTAATAAATAAAACACAACCAGCACCACCGCCAACACTTCGAGATGATCAACTCAAAGAAGAATGTGATTCATATCAACGAAAATACATGGAGAAATACATTTTAGAGACTAAAGCTGCATTGGAAGAATTAAAAGACACTTCGAAAGTGGTTGAAAAACACGAGAAAGCTCTAGAGATGAATGAAGGCGGTTGGCTGTTTGAAATACTCGACTGGCTGGTGGAAGAAAATCTTGAAAGTGAAATTTGTAGAAAAGTTGAGAGCATCGCACTGGATTCTCGCAATAAACAGAAATACCAAAAGTTAGTACTCGGCAACATTTTCAATTATCGAATTTAGCATAATATTAATACAATCAATGTTTTATTTAGAATTTCTAGTAGCAGGGAAATTATGTATGCAATAACAACTTGGATAGACAAAGTAACTAAACAATTAAAAATAGTGCATAAGTCACTAAAGCAATTTGAAACTGCTTTTATATCTCAAGAAGATAAAAGTTACATCAGTGAAGAAATCGTTGAAAAAGCGATGGAATGTCACTTGAGACCCGCCAAATCAAAGAAATCGAAAGAAAATTGTATGTGTTGTATACTAGATTCAAATTTAAAGAAATATGAATGTTTGATTTTCCAAATGAATACAAAACTTGAAAAGAATCATTCGAATAAAGGTTCATGGAAATCTAGCTTCGAAGATAACGTCGTAAAAAGTATAAGCAATTAGTGCTATAATCTATATTTCGATTTTACTAAATTGTATTTTGTGTAGCTATTTATACGTATGCTAAACTACGTGGTGGGCCTCCAGATCTTGTACGCGACGGGCAGGTGCACGTCAAGTTGTGCGAAGCACGTAGAAAAGAATTTAAAGTAATTACACATAATTAATTAATTAATTTTTTCCTCTATAAAAATTCTATTTGATTTCAAGGCACTAAGAAAACTATACACATATTTCGATGCGCAAGTTTCAGCCCAAGATGAGTTAAACATTTGTAAAATTCGTTTCCGGTTGAAGAATCCCGAAGAGCCAGTTAAGATCATCAAAAAGAAAATTAGCATTTTGGAAAACTTAGATTATGAATTTGAAAATAAATATGAATTTATACATGTTATGGCTGAATATGAGGTATGATAATGTTGAATAGGAATAAATGGATCAAGTGAAAATGGTATGCTACAACTGTAAGATGAATCAATATTATGTATTTTTAATACATTTTAGTTGGATATTAATTATAATACTCTGAAGGCAGAAAAACATGCAAATGAAGAAAAGCTTAAGAAGCTGTTAGGAACACACAGTTATTTAGAAACTTTGCGAAAACAACAATACGCTGGACAGAATCCTGATCCTTGTCCGATTTGTAACGTTCAACTTCAAGACAGCGTAAGGTGTTGTCATACAAAATAAATAATAAATCTTGAAATATTTGTATTTTCAGTGGAGCATTTTGCAATGCGGCCATTGTTATTGCCTGGACTGTATACATCAACTTCTAGAGCAATATCGTATTGCTGCTAATCATGTTCAATGTAGTGTTTGTCGTAAAAAACAACTATGTAGTGATATTTCTTACATTAAAGTGAACAATAGTGAAAACACTATCGATGACATCGAAATTAAAGGTTCTTACTCCACTAAAATACAGGCAGTGATTCGTTGCGTTTTAAAATTGAAACAGTCCGACCCTGAAGTAAAAATATTACTATTTTCAACTTGGATAAATGTTCTGAAAGCTATCAGTGATGCATTCAGCACGAATGATGTTAAACATGAATATGCACAGTCTACTAACTTGCAAGATAAACTACAGAGGTTCAAAGATGAACGATTAAATGTCACAGCGCTTTTATTACCGATTCGTTTAGGTGCAAATGGTTTAAATTTAACAGAAGCAACGCATATTTTACTAGTAGAACCTCTAATGAACCCTGGGGAAGAACTGCAGGCCATTGGGAGAGTTCATCGTATCGGCCAAACAAAGTATTCATTCGTAAGAGTCTTTTTAATTTCTTATTAATTTTCCTTGAAATGTTGTAGACCAACGTTTGTTCATCGGTTTTTAATAAAGAATACAATGGAAGAAAATATTCACAATGCCATGGCAACAAATGCGAAGCAATGGGAAGATAACAAACTCACACTTGCCGAGTTGAAGAGTTTGTTCTTGGAAACGATCAATTCGGATTGTGATAAAGGAACTGAATAATTTATTTCAATATAACGCAAGTGATGTGTTCAACAGTATTTATTTTGGAGTGTAGTTATCACTGCCTAGTTTTAGAAATCATATTTTCTAATATACACATTTAATTTATATATTTTTGTTTAAATAAATCAAGTAAAATATATCCCGTCTTTCTGAGGCAGTCATTTATTAAAAAAATACCTGATATACCTCTAAAGTTTCAGAGTTCCTGTTGAGCCAACAATTACTCGCTGAGTTACAAAAAAATGTGTCGATCCTAAAATCCATTTAGAATTAAGCGGCGCCACTTTACAATAACCATGAAATCAACATGGTTGAATCTTGAGACATCATTTAGGAAATTTCAAATTGTATAATTTTTAAAATACAAAATATCTCATAAACTCAGATTTTTTTCAAAAGGAGTAATTTTAGAAGTAATTTGATTTATTTGTATGAATCAACGTATATAAATGAATGAAGTTAGTCATAGTGAGTTGACGTACCGGTTTGGTATCTCTCTGCGCTTTCATCTTTATGCTGACTTTTCGTCAAAAGTACAAAGTTATTTCTCCACCCAGGTGAAAAAAAATTGTCAGCACAATTGAATATAAGAAATGAATATTTATAATTTGTAGTGATATCTATAACGAATCCAATAACCTCTACATTTCGTTTAAATCATTTTTATAGATTCTGTAAGTAAGCAATTATTTACTTTCAGTGTGGGTGTGTATAGGTTAACCAACAATCAGAAAATTTTCATTATACATTTTTATTTTGTAAACAATTGTGCATTTTATATGCATTACATAAATTCAAAAAAATAATACGTGCTATTGTTGTTGAAACTATAAGTGCTTCGTTGTTTGTTTTTAGATTAACAATATTAAAATGTCATCAGGAAGGCCAATTAAATGTGTAGTTGTAGGCGATGGTACCGTAGGTAAAACATGTATGTTAATATCATACACAACAGATAGTTTTCCTGGTGAATATGTCCCAACAGTGTAAGTGTTTAGTGTAAAGCTGTCAAGTCGTTGTGACGTTGACGTTCTGACGTTGAAACGTTATAGGTTCGATAACTATTCAGCTCCGATGGTGGTGGATGGCATTCCCGTGAGTCTAGGTTTGTGGGATACGGCTGGACAGGAAGACTATGACCGATTAAGGCCGCTGAGTTACCCACAGACAGATGTGTTTCTCATCTGCTTCAGTGTGACGAGTCCGTCATCATTTGAGAACGTCACGTCCAAGTGGTATCCCGAGATCAAGCACCACTGTCCCGACGCCCCAATGATTCTAGTGGGCACCAAGATTGACTTGCGGGACGATCGCGAGACGTTGACCGCGCTAGCAGAGCAAGGGCTGTCGCCCATTAAACGCGAACAAGGCCAGAAGTTGGCCAACAAGGTGCGCGCCGTCAAGTACATGGAGTGCTCGGCACTCACTCAGCGAGGTCTCAAACAGGTGTTTGATGAGGCGGTGCGCGCCGTCTTGCGTCCCGAGCCCCAGAAGCGGCGCCAGCGCAAGTGTTCACTGCTCTAGGTACATCACACACGTCACAGCCCTCTACATCATCTGGCCTTATACAAATACTATACTCAGAGTATTCTTTTACATATAGGCACTTGATTCTCTTCATTTATTTTCATATTGGTATTTTACATTTGCAGCTCTTTTTATAAAACTATACTTACTGATAATGATTATCATTCATTCTTCCAGTTTCTAACTAGTCTCGGTGTCGAATACTTTCTAGACTAACGAATCTCTAGGGACTAATGGTTATTGAATATTTGCATTTATTCATTCATTATTCATATATAATATTTTACAAAAATATGTTTGTTCAAAAACACAAAACGTACCAGCACTGCCTACGGAAAATTCCATTACATGTATGTTGTTTTAGTTATAATCATTGGTAAAGAAAGAATTTTAGCTTTGCAGTTTTCTATTCTATTATGAATTTATTATTAAGGAATCATATAAATAACGTGCCATCGAAAAACTTCTGCAGCGCCATACATCATACAATAACATAATGAATCTCCTAATATTTGAGTTGTAATTTAATGCATTAATGCTTCACCCAACTATGTATATATTGTAGATTAGGTCTCGTAATGAGCAGCTAATTTGACTTAGATCATTAATGAATAATTCGCTAAATGGTATGTTGCCATTCTGTTTATGCTGGTTGCTAGTTTACATTCTGATATTCAGACTGTTTACAAACCAATGTGACATCACATATGAATCTCATTTATCTATTAATATTATTAATTATTATTATTGAATAATACAATAATCGTGTTGCACAATTTTAATGACTTATAGTGTCTTTCCAATGCAAAATGTTTTTTTTTTAAAGGACTCTGTAATGAAAACTATACCTGGTGTGTTATTTTTTCAGAGGCTAATATTCTAATCGACATATGACATGATTCTTGTGATTTTTTTGTAATTATTATTCAGAGTGTAGCTCTTAATATTTTAAAACCAAAGTTCATTTAAGAATTCTAGTCACGGACTTTTTAGTCAGGACTATATTATTATGCATTTGATATTTTAGTTTATTAGACAAAAACAATTATTCTTTTAAAGCACTACATTTGTATTTTGTGTGTTTGTTAGTAGTAAAATCTAATAATATAATAATTTAAATTTTGTAAACTGTTTTGTGTATTAAAATAAAATATAAATACATTATTTTCAACTTGCTCACTAAGAAAACAAATTAAAAATCAAAAGGCTTTGTCCTCTGTTTAAAATTAGCGCCTAATTTCATGTCATTATTAGTAGTAAAACTACTATCAACACCATCTAGTTGATAGATTATAAACTGTATCAGTAACATCGATAAGCCAGTAAGTTTTATCTACCTTGAGTTAAACCGGTCAGTCATGGGGTTCTTGGGGTTACGTTTAAAAGGAAATAATTTTTGTTTTCTGACAGATATACAATTTATACAATGTTTAGCAATATTACTCGGACTTTTTAATTTATCTGTGTGCTTGTTTGAAGACCAAATTGGTAAATTTGATTGGTTAGTACACTACTCATCAACTTGTATGAAATCTCATTATTTATAAATTAAACTATGTAGCATATTAATGACTCTGTAATTATTTGATTTATCATTCTTTACAGGAAACAGAATTATGTAGGTCAAATCAAATTCGCACATTTTGATACAGTATCTACAGCAAAGAAAATCATTATTGCGACAGAGGAAAATGTAGTAGCTGCCTTGAATTTCAAATCAGGTCAAATTTTGTGGCGACAAGTGTTAGAAAGAGCCCAACATGGACAGATACAATATCTGCATGTAGATAATGAAGTAGTGAGTGTGTCGGGACAAAGTCCCTGGCTCGTGCGAACATGGGAGCCCACGACGGGCCGACTGCTATGGGAGTGGTCTCTAACGCTTACGAACCCAGTGCGAGCGCGTAAAATTCACTGGTTTGTGTCACAAGGTAAACTGGTACAAATGGTAGCGGCTCAGGGCTCCGTCATCGAGGTCACTAGCTACAATGTGCATACTGGACAAAATAAAGGTGGAACAACAAGGATCTCTGCTCCATGGGTTACAGATTCCTCCAGGTATCTGATCACGACGTATACAATTATGTATTTCAATTATGTCATGTCAAATTTGAGTGTTTTGATAGGTGTGTGGTAACGAGAAGCATCTTTGCCTGTACTTCGGGCTCTGACAGTAATTCACAGCTCTACTACATCGATGTAGCAGTGGATGATAGTCAAGTCAAAACATATCCTGTTCAGTCGCTCATTGGTTCCGCTTCCGGTGAGATCAGTCTAGCTGCTCTCGATGGAATCACTTCTGGCCTTGTGATAACTAGAAATCACATTAATCGTATTGTGTTGTTTGAAAATGATGAACCGAAAGTGTTGACAAATAACATTCCTGCTCCTTCAAGCATGTTGACCATAGAGCATATGAACGAACAAGTGCTGTTGTACACATCAGAAATCGAGGATTCGGTAAGTATTGAAATTGATTTCATGTACTTGAAATAAATGAGTGCATTGTTTGTTAGCAGATAGCAGTGAGTGCGCTCAACATGGAGACAGGTATTGAGATGCCAGAGTTGAGCTCGGGGCTGGAGCAGCCGTTCATCGGCAGTGAGTTAGTTGCGGGGCGATGCGCCATGCGACGGGATTCTACGACAGCCTGCCGGTATCTGTTGACGGTTCGTGATCATGCCGTGCACATGGTACAGAGCACTGGTCGTCCGTTGTGGACGCGCGAGGAAGCTTTGGCGCACATCGTCGCTGTGGATATGCTCGATCTGCCAGTGTCTGATCTTGACGCCTCCATCGAGACTGAATTCGATAACAAAGAAGGTAATTATTATGCTGTGCTAATTATAGGTGGGGGAATGTTAACTAATTGTGTTGTTTCATGCTGGCAGAAAGTGTAACGAGTTCATGTAAGTAATAACTGATGTGCTATATGTATTGTATTTTGTGTTCTAGTGTGTCAATGTTGTGTGCTCGAATTAAATGAATAATGTTGTTATTAGGGGATTTCTGGGGCATGGTGGTACGCCGTGTGCTGGGCCAGGCCAAGCAGCTACGTTTGCTGCTTACAGCGGTGCTGGGAGGCAGCGCTGGCCGCGAGTCCGCCGAGTCTACTCTTGTGCGAGATGAATTTGGTTTGCACAAACTCATTGTAGCAGCGACACACGTCGGTAAACTGTACGGCATTGACAACTTGAGCGGTCAGATTATCTGGCAGCGGCACTTGGTCGATGTGGAACCGTTCATGGCCGCGGGCGAAGCCTCCATGTTGCTGCATGTGCAGCGCACTACACGTCACCTGCCTCGCCCGCCTCAGCTACTGTTGGTAGCTCGCGATGCACACTCCGGCTACGCCGTGCTCTACACCTTCAATCCAGTGACAGGAGAACCGCTCGATGCCGGTCTCGTACGTACCTCGTACCACGTCAAGCAAGCCATGGCATTCCCCCGACTAACCGATGACTTCTTGCGTCCGGTACTGGTGCTGGATGACGCATTGCATCTGCACGTGGTGCCGGACAGTGTTCGCACATCGCTCACCACCGAGTTGGCGGCGCAGATGTTCCTTTATACGGCGGACGCTGACTCAGGCACATTGGACGGCTACGCAGTGACATTGGATGAAACAGGTGTTCCCACACCGCTGCACACGTGGCGCCTGCAACTCGGTTCCAAAGAGCAATACATCACGCAACTAGTTCCAAAGTTACCCAGTGAACGTGTTCATTCACAGGTACTTACGTTTGTAGGTAATATTAGTAGATACTGAATATATACGTTATTTATATTATTTCAGGGCCGTGTATTGAGTGATCGGTCCGTGTTGTACAAATACGTGAACCCGAACTTGGTAGCAGTGGTGACGCAGGGCGGTGGTGCAGCCAACGTGTGGCTAGTGGACGGTGTATCAGGCAGTCTAGTGGCGGGCGTGGCACACCGCCGCGTGAGAGGCTCCGTGCACCTGGTGCACGCAGAGAACTGGCTGGCTTATGCCTACCATAATGACAAGTGGCGACGCACAGAAGTAGCAGCACTCGAATTGTATGAGGGTCAAGCTCAGAGCAATGCGTCCACGTGGAGCTCACTGGCACCACCACCACCACCGCTCCTCGAGCGACAGGCCTACGTGTTGGGAGCGTCTCCAGCTGCCTTAGCCGCTACGAGGACTGACCTCGGTGTCACAGCCAAGCACGTACTGTTAGCGTTGAGTTCGGGCGCTGTAGTGGAGTTACCGTGGTTATTCTTGGATCCGCGCCGACCGCCGCATGCCACGGCAGAAATGCGCGAGGAGGGCGTTGTGCCCTATGTACCCGAACTGCCGTTACCCAACGAGGCTGTTATCAACTACAATCAAACGTTGCAGCGTATCCGCGGCATCCACACGTCACCTGCCGGTCTCGAGTCTACATGTCTAGTGTTGGTGCATGGTCTGGGTAAGTGGAACTTGACATGGCGCGTGCGTATCTTATTATTGATATGATTGTATGTTTCGCAGACATCTTCTACACTCGAGTGGCGCCATCAAAGACGTTCGATCTGTTAAAGGATGATTTTGATTATTACCTGATTGTCATTGTGCTGTCCGCGTTGTTGCTCGCTTCGTACGTTACCAAGCAGCTGGCATCGCGCAAAGCGCTGCGTCAAGCGTGGAAGTGATTCATACCTTGTTGTTTCCGTTTCTTTTTGATCTTGTCAGGTGCTAGTGCAGTTTCATCAGTCAGTTTCGTTCTGTTCCTCGTCAATTCATTTCTGTAATGAGTAGCGTCTAGTTCATAGTAGTACGTACGTACACCCACCCTTCTATTTCTATTTGACATTTGTACAAAGTGGAAAATACAGTTACCTTAACAAATCTTTTATTGTATTTTGTAATATTACGAGTACATAAATAATTGACATATGAATATACCAACTGTAGAGTAAAGATGTGCCAGAAAATAATAATACTACGTAATTTTAATATGTATAATAGTAATACACAGCGGTTTTCACTCAAGTTCGTTTTTATATGAGATACTTCAATATAATTGGCCTTCTAGATAATATGCATAAAGATAATACAAATAAGTAAATATTTATTATTTTCATTTTATTACAAATTCAGTGATTCGTTTTAATTTTCATATTTGTCACAAATGCATTTCTCTACAATATTATTTTGTTATCATGTGCATGTTATAAATAATTAGTGTTTATAAGTTATTAAAATAAAACATTGACATTAATGAATAGATTATATTATTGTATACCACTTGATAGTTCTTATCAATTCAAAAACTTATTATAAACATAATAGACAAGAAAGAATGCAGTGAATGTACAGAAGACTGTAACACACATGAGGTTTAGTTGATAATATAAATAGTAGATGCCAGTAGTGATACATTTCTCGTCTCGTTACAGATTTGAACGACGACAGCGAACAGCGAAGAAGAACAAGAAGTTCGGGCAAGTTGTTCACGTCCATGACCCGGGAAGGGTGTGCTGTGCTCGTGTCAGTCAAGTGCTGTGGTGTTTAGTGAAACTTTTATGTTTTTATTTAATAAATAAAAACAAAAATGCTATTTGTTGATTGCTAGTGCGTTATGTGTGGTGCCGATCGTATCTGAAAAGTCATGTTCCGTTGTATACCAATATTTAAAGGTTGTAATAGACAAGTTGAGTATGTTGACAAGCGTCACTGTTCGTTGCCTACTGTTCCCGAAGACATTTTGCGATATTCAAGAAGTTTAGAAGAACTTTTACTAGATGCCAATCACATACGGGACTTACCAAAAGTAAGCATTGCTATTTTAACCTGATGTTAAACATATATCCACAGTTTTTATATATGCCGATTATTTAGACATTTAATATCATCACTACATTTACCAAGACAATACATATTACAGTTACTTATTAACTATGTTTATATATAAACTTGATAGACAAAATTATTTGGATCTAACGAAAACTATTCTTTATAAACGTTTAACGTGAATATATTTTTAATTATTTACCTGTTTATTTGTTGCAGAATTTCTTTCGGCTCCACCGATTACGAAAATTAGGTCTTAGCGACAATGAAATTCATAGATTACCACCAGACATACAAAATTTTGAAAATCTCGTCGAACTCGATGTTTCTAGAAATGGTAAGTGAATTTTCTACCGGTGTACACTATACCGGATCACAAGACATATTTAATTTGTATAAAGTAATATCTCTATATCAAAGGTTAAACAAATCATCTAGAATAAGAGCTGTCAAAATTTTAAAAAGGTAGCGAACTAGTAAAGAATCGTTTGTATGTTGTGTTTGGTTTACTCAACTATTGTCTGGGAATAATGAGGTAAACAATTCTTATACAGAGTTTTATAAATTAGTTTTTGTTTTATAGTTTGTTATAGGTGTTGAATAAATAATATGACGTTTATTGATACTATATTATCAAATGTCTATAAGAAAATTTGTTATTTCCTAAAATTTGTTTAAGTTCATGACGTGTTCCGATTGTAATGGCCTTGACCAAAATATTCATAACAGGCATTCGTGCTTTTTATCAAATTTATTTATAGATTGTAAATTCACTTTTTATTTTCTTGTCTCTTCCGTTTCATACGTTAGACGTCTGTTGAATTTACTTGGATGTCATTTCTATTGACAGATAATTACAACAATTTGTTTACAATATTACACAATTTCATTGTAAATTATTAAGATTATTGAGTAATTATATTGTTGAACAACCATTACAAGTATAATGATGATTACACACCCAGATGAGTGAAACTATCGCGGTCCGGTGATTTATAACAATTAAAATATTATATTGACTTTTCACATGTGGAAATGATATATTGGTTTTCGACCCGATATAGGATACTCCACAATGTTTTTATGTTAATTCCTCCGGAGTCCGGACCGACAAAGGGTTCAGTTGTTAACATTTCAATCAGAGTGTTTCGTTTTTATGGGATCGTAAAATGTAAAAATATCTTGTTTGTTTTCTTTGTGCTGTTAAATACGTAATCAACAAACTACATTTTTATATTTTTAATAAATATCAAATACCTGTTTACTCTAAAATTTCTAGTTTTACGTAAATGAATAAAAGAATGTATGTTTTAAACTTGATGAAAATTTTAGTTGCTTAATTATAATAGTAGTGTACAGACAGACCATTAGTAAATGGAGAGCAATTGAATGAATAACTTGTTGATAGTGATGAGCTCGGTGGTCGCTGGTCGCTGGTCGCTGGTCGCATTGTCGCTCGTGTGAAGTCACCGTACTTCCGGTTGTACAGTCGCCACCTTCCGCCGATAATTAGGCCGACCTATATGTGATCGAGTGACTGGAGTGTAATCACGTTTCTAGGTATATAACAATGTGTTGTGCATTCCATGATGATGACATCATCGCGTTGTCGTGACGTCATAATTCATAATCGATGTCACCGTGGCCGCCTCTGGTGCTAATGTGTTAATATGAGACACATCGACCATGTTAGTGTTAGCCTATATAACAATTAGATCGTACATACCTTCTCTGTCGCGATCGCGCTGTTCGTCCCTGTAATGTAATTGAACCTGTTGCTCCTGCTGCTGAATTAATATTTTACTTTGGTTTATGACAAAGTAAACATTGCATATTGTACACATACGAATTATCGTCTTATCATTTATTTATACAGTACATTTAATGCATGTTGAGATAAAGAACTTATCAGCATTTTACCAAACACTGTTGGCTAATGCGAAAGTTTGTAGGCGCATAGTTCAGGTAACATTACATTAAGAGGGGGTCAACCAGTACAAAATAAATAAACACAGATTCGTGGGATCCCTGTGTTATGATGTCATTGCATTGTTATTTGAAATTCGGCCAGTTATCAAAATGACTGGAATGCAATGAAAATATTTGAATTCAAGTCATGTTGATGTTGATGGCAACAATGACAAACACCTGTCACCATGCATGATCAACAAGCAGATCACATCCTACTAATACTAGTTTGTTTGTTGCGTGCCGTGCTGTGCCGTACCCTGAAATGCTACCATTTTACCGCGATATACTGTGACTCACCGCCCGCGGAATTTTACATTTATAAATTATGAAACTTATTATCAGCACAGTTCTCTGACGCATAGATAAAAAACAGTTAACTTGAGTATTTTACTGGGTTTTAATAAATATTGTAGAGATAAATAAATAGTCAATCCTGGGCGTGGCAGTCCTTAAACAATTATATGCTGATGAACGTCAACCCAGGAAAAATGTAACGTAGTCAGCTGTGATGATCCTCGTTAAATCAATGAACTTGAACAATTCGTAAATAATAAACGCATCCGCAAGTTTTAATTGAAAACTAAATTACAATATTTGGATAATGAATGTTTTGTTGTTTTGCGAATAGAGTGTCTGTCTGCATGACGTCGATTTGTAACACAAGAATGCACTCACCGATTTTTATCTGATCGTATGTTTGTTGTGGCAGCAACGTGCGGTTAACATTAACTTCTACTACCGTCCAAGGTTTGTTGATAATACGTGTGTTTAACATTGCTATGTTGTCAAAGCTGGACAAGTACTAGTATAAAATACGGAAGTATTAGCTACAATTTACTAAAAGGCTACATCTCAAAAACTAAACGAGATCCAAATTAGTTCAGTTTTTAAG
Source organism: Pterostichus niger (assembly GCA_947425015.1). Lineage (NCBI taxonomy): Eukaryota > Metazoa > Arthropoda > Insecta > Coleoptera > Carabidae > Pterostichus > Pterostichus niger. The sequence goes on along the minus strand of OX380341.1, from coordinate 563,635 downwards.
ATATAAACTTGGGAAAGGTGGAATTTATCTTAAATTTTATGTTTTCTCGAGGCTATATCTTAAAAACTAAACAAGATATGAAAATGCGGCTGAACGTCATGAAAATAAAATATTGCCCAGTTCTGTATGCTGGTAACATATTACGCAAAATAGTAGCTAGAGTAGGGCCCTTGGCATGCATGAAAAAAATGTTAGATTGATAATTTGGATTCATGTTAAACGAACTCTAAAAATTCGTTTTCTAATATTGAGATGACAGTGCGAGTGCTAGTACTAGTACTAGTGTGGGAGGTCAAAATTGAACGTGGCCAGGTGGCAGGCTTTGATGTCGCGCAGAGCACAGCACAGATGACTAATCGAATTCACAGCCTGCCGCCATTGCATTCATCCCCAACCTAGTCAAGAAGGGTTCGCTTTGATCATCCGCAGCTATAAATACTAATCATATCATTTAGTTACACTTCCACTACAATTGCCGCATCTAGATAGTGAGCTACAACCATTTACAACAACAGAGCAACAAGTGGTAATTAGACCGAGCGTGAGAACACTATCATTACTACAGTTATCTACAACTTTCTTTCTACAATTTACCGTTCAACAAACATCATTTATAAAGGGTGAATTCCGATAGATTGAAACTGCACTCAAGTCTTTCATTTTATCTTAAATGGCGTACGTGTTATTTCTTTTATTTATTTGTTTGAACATTGAGGATGATGCCGCAATCTCAGTCTGTATGCATTGTTTGTAGTAGATTTAGTTGGTTAACGGGAACCGTTAACAGGTGAATGGCAGCAAAATATTCAAACACGATATTAAATAATGTAATTTGCTGTGGGCCACGTTGTGTTGTGGTAGAAACAGTTAGAAGTGAGAGAGGTGTAGGCGGCCATGTATCACGACTTGACTGACGTTGATGCACAAGGAGAGTTAGGAAGTGAACGGCATCGGCCCATTTAACTAACATAGCGGTATTCTACCTACCAGGAAGTCGCGTCTTGCTCATGTTTCATTTCATGTGTAGATATCCCAGATATCCCTGAGAACATCAAGAACCTGCGACTGCTACAGGTGGCGGATTTTAGTAGCAACCCCATCCCACGCCTGCCGGCCGGCTTCGTACAGTTGCGCAACCTGACTGTGCTCGGACTCAACGACATGTCTCTCACGTCACTGCCACCCGACTTTGGTCTGCTTACCTCGCTACAATCACTAGAGTTACGTGAGAACTTGTTGCGTGCATTACCTGATTCACTAGCCCAGCTCGTCCGACTCGAGCGACTAGACCTTGGTGATAATGAAATCGAGGAGTTACCGCCTCATATCGGCAAGTTGCCCGCACTCCAAGAGCTCTGGCTCGATCACAACCAGCTTCAACACTTGCCACCGGATCTAGGCCGGTTGCAGCAGCTCGCCTATCTCGACGTGTCAGAGAATCGTCTAGAGGATATCCCGGACGAGGTGGGCGGGCTCGTTAATCTCGTGGACTTGCACCTCAGTCAGAACCTCATCGAGGCACTGCCAAATGGACTTGGCAACCTGCGTAAGCTCACCATTCTTAAAGTGGATCAGAATCGTCTTACCATGCTCAATCCCAACATCGGCAAGTGCGAGTGTCTGCAAGAGCTTATTCTCACCGAAAACTTCTTGTTGGAGTTGCCAGTGTCAGTTGGGCAATTAGTGAAACTGACTAACCTAAATGTAGATCGCAATAGTTTGGCAGCATTGCCGGCAGAGATTGGACGTCTAGAGCAACTCGGTGTGTTGTCGTTACGTGATAATAAGCTTACAGCGTTGCCGAGCGAGGTGGGCCAGTGCGCAGCCCTACATGTCCTAGATGTGTCGGGTAATCGACTACAACATCTTCCTATTACGTTGATACACTTGAACCTGAAGGCGGTGTGGCTGAGTGAGAAGCAAGCGCAGCCAATGTTGACGTTCCAGACAGACATCGACGAGGCCACGAACGAGCAGGTGCTCACGTGCTTTTTGTTACCCCAGCTCGACAACTCGCTGGACAGCAACGCCTGTGGTATGTAGTGCACACATGGCTTGGTTGTTGCACGCACTCACTGTGTGAAATGGCCGCATGTCCACGCTTTGTTTGTTTGTTTGTTTGTTTGTTTGTGTTCTGTTCTTGTAGACGCTTTGTATGACGGACGCTTGTATCGGTGTGATGTGGGGCAGGCTAACCTGACTGCTGGTGGTACAGATGCGGCTCGCAACAGTGACGGCAGTGACTCGGAGCCCGGATGGCAGGAGCGCGAGGCCTCTAGGACCCATTCGGTCAAATTCACTGATGACCTGGACCCCGAGAACAAAGAGGTGAGCATCTTCACTTGTTGTTTCCAGCGGCTCAGACTCGCTCTGCAACACACCTATACACTCCTTCATACTGAACCCGAACCCATGCCACCTCTCTATTAAACAAACAGCTACAGCATGCAATACCTTTATGCCTACTTTATGCTTTATTTACTCATTCTAATCAATATATGGCCTATTTATTATATACTATAATTTTTCATGTATTCACTTTTAATTTGTACTTTTCGTAATATAAATGAAAATTATTATTTGTATTTATTTGATTAATAAAATGTACAATTTATTGCATGTTTTATAACTGGACATGCCAGTTAAAATACAAATGTATGTAGCTGGATCTATGATGAGTTAGTTTTTATTTATCTTTTGCTTTTCGAAATGAAATGAATGTATGATGATTGGGTAAGGTGTCTTTGTATTATTTGGTGGTTGTCTGGGTACGTATACATACATTACGCTTTTTAGCTAATTACCTTGAATGATTTAGTTTGATTTGTCTCGCTGGACAATGAGCTTTTTCGCTAATTGACGTAGATTAGTCCTGACGACCTGTGACTCATCCCATCCAGCACCTTATTATGTCTCAATGAACGCACCAATGCAGTGTGTGTGTGTGTTCTGTTATTAGACGCCGTTCGTCCGCCAGAACACGCCGCACCCGAAAGAACTCAAGGCCAAGGCGCACAAGCTCTTCAACAAGGGCAGCAAGCAGGCCTCCATGGAGGAGTCCTCTGTGTCCGTGGAGGTGCCTGCGCCCGCGCCCTCCACTAGTACGCTGCAGGAGGCGGTCAACAAGTACGTGGCACTGGATAGTCCTCCGAGTCCGGGTGTCGAGGATGACACTTCAGTCGCCACCACGCCGTCTGCTGCTGCCACCGTGCTGCATCACAACGGCACGCTGCCAAGCAGTGATGAGGAGGACATGGACAACGACGTGGACGTTGATACGCGCTCTGATGGAGACTCACCAGCCGAGTTTAGTGAGGTAAACAAACTAGACTATATCAAACAGGGTTACTTCATTACTGTACAGATAATAGTCTGATTCACTCAAACAACATGTAGGACAAGGTGCCATTTTACTCGTATTTTATATTACAAACATTTTCAAAATGAAATTTATCTTTTGGTTAGTTTCAGAATTAAGGCAAGAAAATTAGAGTTTCTGGTAAGATCGTGAATAACATAGATTAGTGTCTGTTGATGAATTTTTTCCTATTTTCTAGAGGGATAATGAATAATAAAAATTTCAAGTATTCTTCTGTGAAGTAGGTAGTTTTGTTTGAAATCAGACAGGTGTTAGGGTAATCGTGTGTTAGTATTAACATGCGTTGCATGTATGGGTCGGTCGGTCGGTTGGGGTGTTGTGTAAACCAGGGCACTGCATGTGTTCAGGGGCCGTTGCGGAGGCATGTTAGCTTTGAGGTGGGGGTGGATGATCCATGTTCGTCTCAGGTCGCAAGGACCAATCGCCTGCAACGCAGAGACACCCCCCACCACCTCAAGAATAAACGTATCCATTCTAACGTCGACAAGGACAAGGTTGCTTCCATTATAGCACAGGTCATTACACCCTTAATTCACATTGTCTGTGTGTGATGTGTGTTGTATTATTGCATGCATTGATAACGTAACACATGCATGTTAATTTGCTTGTAATACCTGATCATTACCAAATGACATCACGCACTTTGTTATATGACCTTCTTGAAACCAAACATGTTGTCATCGTTCGATTTAGAATGAAAGTTTGTCTCACTCGCCTCTAAATATCATGTTATTGTTGTTGTGACTGTGCGATGGCTTCTGTCTTGGAAATTAATCTCGCTAGCTTCCAACACCAGGTACTCGATGTACGTCTAACATTTACACATTACATTTCATACTTTACAACTTTTACAATAATTGAATGTATGTTGTAAACCTTGAAATACCTTACCTAGTTGTGAGTAGAAAGTATAGCGAATGTGTTGAATGTTGATGTTGAGTGAGAGGTCTGGTTCACGCTCTATCTCTGTCACAGGCGCTCAACAAACGCAAGGAGGAAGTGTCGGTCAGCTACTCGACATCCACGCCGCCCGATTCGATCGGCGAACACAGCCAAGGTACAAACACTGAGTGTTATCTCTTATCACTTTCTATGATAACACTCATCAAATATTTGACTGTATTGTAAAACTCTGATAACAATCATCTGAATCATTTTCGACAAACACAGTCTTGTGGTCATGTTGAACGTACAACTAAAAGTCAACTCTTTGCGTAAAAGCAAGAAATCTAAATTAAAAAGTGTCCGCAAAGTGAAAAGTCTCATATACGATGGCGGAGGTATATATATATATATATACAATGATTTGAATATTTTCACACTTAAAATAAAGTTTCTAACTTGGTTGTGTATATTGTAGCAGGTGAAGGCGAGCCGACAATCGAACTCCGCGAGGAAAAGTACGAGATACACATTGAGCGCACCAAAGCAGGACTCGGATTGTCGATAGCAGGCGGACGCGGTTCTACGCCGTTTAAGGGAGACGACGAGGGCATCTTCATATCGCGAGTGACCGAGGCGGGTCCAGCTGATCTGGCAGGGCTGCGTGTAGCTGACAAGGTGCTCAGTGTGAATGGTGCATCGCTCGTTAGTGTAAGCCACTATGACGCCGTCGAGGTGTTAAAGGCGGCGGGCGGCGCACTCGTCCTAGTTGTAGCGAGAGAAGTGACTCGACTTGTGCCTCCTCCGCCCCCTGATTCGGCGTGCTCCAGCCTAGGGCCCAGTCGCGCCCCTTCAGCTACCTCGCACGCCTCAGTGCTTACCTCGGGTTTCGAGAGTCAGGGCAAACTCAACGGTGATGATATCAATACCATCACTAGCCAAAACCAGAAAAAAAAACCTGAACCACTTAGTACAACCACCACAACCGAAGATGAATTGGTAAGAAATTCATATGCATGTTTAAATTTTGGTAAGTTTGACAATTTCCATATATGTGTAGGTCTTGCAGCGGGTCACGATCCACACGACGCTAATTCGCTACCCGAACGGCCTGGGCTTTAGTATCGCTGGTGGCAAAGGTACAGCGCCGTTCAAAAATAACAGCGACGCCATCTACATCTCACGCATCTCTGAAGGTGGCGTCGCTCAACGCGATGGCAAACTAGAGGTGGGAGATCGTGTGCTCAGCATCAACGGTGTAGACATGTCGATCGCTCGTCACGACCAGGCCGTACAGATGCTGACAGGATTGGAGCGCTTCGTGCGTCTTGCTGTAGAGCGCGAGCTATGGCTGCCCCGGGACGCACTACCACCGACATTAAGTAGTTCATCGCCGTCACCCTCGCCTGGTCTACCCAAGCCGTACTGTTATCGGCCTGCTGCTTCAACAACACCACCGCCGCAACCAGCACCACGTCGTCTCACCAACACCAGTAGCACCACCACGAGCGAACACAAGCCAGTGACACAGACAGCAAGCAATGGCACGACGGGCACTAGGTCAACAGCATCTGACGTCGACACCGATGAAGCACAGGTACTGCCGAAGCCGATCACTAATGAGGAGTTCCAAGCCATGATCCCCTCCCACTTCTTGAAGGGGGCGGCGGCGGCGGAGACGGCGGACGGGTCTACCGTCACCGTCACCATCCGTCGGCCCGTCACTGACGTCTCCTTCCCGCCGCCGCCCACCGCCCCTGGCCAAGTCACCGAGACCATCACTAAGAGCACGTTCACAGAGACTGTGGTCACGCGCGTCACCGACAACAAGTTGGTGTTGCCGTTGGTCAGTGAGGTAAGTACCCGGACAGACACACACGCTCAGTGATTGACTGACTAACAAACAAACAAACAAACAAGAGCACTTCATGCTATTACTTCATTCAATTCAATTCAATCTGTAGCGACAAACAAAACTGATGCATGCCAAGGTAAATTTCTGTTTGTTGGTTATAATAGTAAATATTCGTAGTTTGTACTTTTGCTAAAGTAGAGTTTCTTGTACATAGTTCTTTGTTTGGGTGTTCGTGTGCTGATGAGTTGACCGACGGTAAGTGCGAGCGGCTGTGGGCGGCCTTCCTCATTTCACACACTACACTCAAACTACTACTACTACTACTACTAGTGAATGAATGCTATGTAGTGTTATCGTTGTTCATCTGCTTTTATGCTTTTCATAATTACACGCCTAACTAAATTTCATTAGTGTATTCAGTTTTGGCGATGAATCACTTGAACTGAGGAAGGTTTTCCCATTAGTTGTTTTTTTTTTAATATTATTATTTATTTTGTAATTAATGAGTGACGCTGCAACCAGATCAAGAGTCGCATCAGAAGGTAACACGTAGCATTTACTCGCCCCTTACCTCTACCTATAGTAGTCTGGGATTGGCTTCTCCTCTAAAACATTGTGCACCTGCGACAAGTCGTTTGTAAATGTTGGTGTTCTCCAGGAGGTCGTGTTGTCCAAGGCCAGCGGTTCTCTCGGCTTCAGCATCATCGGCGGCACGGATCACAGTAGTACGCCGTTCGGTGCAGGCGGTCCTGGCATCTTTGTGTCGCACGTGGTTCCTGGTGGCGTGGCAGCCGCCTGTACCAAATTGCGCATGGGTGACCGTATTCTCAAGGTTAATGGCACAGATGTGACTCGTGCCACACACCAGGAAGCTGTCATGGAGCTGCTACGTCCTGGTGATGAGATCCGCCTCACCGTGCAACATGATCCGCTTCCAGATGGTTATATGGTGAGTATCACACTCATAAACCGATCGAAAATAACTGTTTCTCCGGGAATTATTTTTGGTCGATTGTGTTCAATCCTGGTGCTGACATTGTGCTCTCTTTGTCATTCCAAGCAACTTGATTCAGCACCGTGTCCGTGCATAGTAAGTAATGCTAGAAGACATACTGTCAATTAATTAACTTTCGTCGACCTTAACTAATCATAAAACTAGGCTCAAATTTCAACCATTTTATGTTACATTTATCTTACGGTATATTTCATTCAAAATCAAATTATTTTTACAGTTTCATGTCTTACAAAAACAATACTTAATAATTAATTTCAAAATAGTTTTTTTATTTTAAGAAAAATATAAACACTTAATAGGCAGATTCATATAATTACTTAATTAGTATTATCTCTATGTCTGAAATTAAAACAGATTCATGAAATTTAATGCTAATTAATCCTCTTGAATCTAGATTAAAATAAACATGTGTCGTGTATAAAGAAATACGAAATAAAAAATGGAATTAGCGCTAATCCGCTTCATGAATCTGCCTGCGGAAAAAGTTGTAGGAAAATTCACAGAAGAAAATTATAAACAAAGAAATTAAAAAATAAACATGATTTAGGGTTAATAAAGATTTTCCTTTCTGGTCGGCAAAGGTTAATTACTTACTGTAGTGTAGTGTGTGCGTATAGTGATGCAGTTAGATTATATGGTAATATATTATTATGTGAACAGGAGTTGACGATAGTGAAGGCTGCTGGTGAGAAGCTGGGCATGCACATCAAGGGCGGACTGAGAGGTCAAAAAGGAAACCCTCTAGACGCGAGCGACGAAGGTGTATTCGTGAGCAAGATTAATAGTGGCGGCGCAGCACGACGAGACGGTCGTCTTCATGCGGGCATGCGTCTTCTCGAGGTAAACGGTCGCTCACTTCTCGGTGCCACGCACCAGGAAGCCGTGTCGGCGCTCCGAGCCAGCGGTGATCACATCACATTGGTGGTGTGCAAGGGCTACGACCGTTCCGACTTGGCATCCCGTCACAACAACATCACCTCGTCTGTATCCAGTTTGGATCGTGACGACGACGACGTCGCTAGCACTGTACGCCAAGAGCAACAGATGCAGGATGAGTTGGTGCAGTTTGAGGAGGAACGTCGTCTGCATCAGACACCAGTGGACGAGCTGTCATTGTCATTAGTGGAAGTGAGGCCCAAGTCTACGCCGGAGAAGGTGTTGGACGTGGTGCGCGCTGCTGAGATGCTGGTGCCCGCTGATCTTGCGCCACCCAAGTCGCCCACTGCCGCCGAACTCAAGACTACTACCATTGTCATGAGTAAACACACACTCGCCCCGCAGCACACGGTGAGTACTAGTGACGTGAGTGTGTTCCATTTCCACTCCTGGCTTGTTTCTTTCATTTCATTTCATTTCATTTGAGTTGAGTTGAGTTGGCTTGTGTTGTGCATCAAGTATAATGAACCGTAATATAAGTGATCCGCGTACGTATCGTATCCGTTCTCCCTCGTAAATAGAATGTGACATGTGACAGCATGTTTCTGGTTAACCGCATGCGATGATGTGCTCCGCTAGCCGCTAGCCGCTACCTCCAGCTACAGCGTACCCTGGACTCATGTGTATGATGGTTGCAGAGCCTTCAGTCCACCGCCGGTTCCGCCGGTCAGCCCTAGCAAAACAAGTCTGAAGTGCTTTTGTAAGTCGCCAACGTCCAACAAACAAACTATGCATTTATTTATTAAGCGACTCAGTATTATCATTGATTTCTGTTTGTCGTCAAATTTGGGACCAAATGAAGAATTTTCAATTCCAAATTTGGGGACGATACATCGCTCGCTGTACATCACACGAACGATATCATTCTTATATAGTTTAGTATGTTTGAGTATATACATTTTCATATGTATGACTGACAGTGATGTTCAATTTCAAAAGTTTCCTAAGGTTTATGAAATTTACAAAGGAATTATGATGATTTACAGCCTCAAATGAATTTTAGTTAATTTTATTCTAGTTCGATTTGAAAAAGTTAACCCAAATCATTTTTTTGAGAATATAGTTTAGCTTAATTTGACTAATCCAAAATTCAGGATTAACTTAAAACCTTTTGAGAATTGAAGTGTAAATATTCAATTTAATCAAAAGAGCAATTAAAGCTAGTATAAATTGTATTTGTCTGTTAGCAAAACCGTTAAGAACGCTCAGTTTACGACTCCAAATACTAAAATAACAAAGTCATGAAGACTCGGTTTACCAATATATTAAGAAAAAACAAAAACAAAAAAAAACTATTAATCATGATTAAATGTATTGTTTTAATTATTTACTTTCCACAAATCATGTACTAAATGAGTTGTTTTTTTTAGTATTACAGTGGATAGTGTTCCCTCATGAAATAAATGAAAAACTAACTTGTTAATGATACTTTTGAAAGTTTACAACTGACAGTTAACAAATTCATATCGTACTCTTTGTATCATATGAACACACATAATAATAATAATAATAATGTACTTAGGTAAAAGACTGAAACTATTTAGTTGAATGTGAATCGCTTATGAAAATGTATATAATAACATGACCCTGTTCTGTTTGTTGTACATGTGGTCATTTGTTTGTTGTTAATGGTTATAGAGTCGTTCACTGTAATACGTGTTAGCCGTTGATATGGGATCATGAATTAAGGTATATTAACAATGCCAAGAAATTTTAAATATTTTTTTAATAATATTTGATATATACACAATACAAACAAAATATCAGTACCTACGTATTAGGTGAAACATAGATTGGAATGTATGTTGAGTACATCCTATATACATTCACTGAAAGGTATGAGCACCAAACTGCACACTGACGTTCCATGCAGTCAATCCAGAAATATGCTGAACACTTGTTTCATATTCTTCTTCCGCTGGTCGGTTATTTGTTATCGTTGATAGTTGGTTACATACAATACCTTTTAGTGACAAACAACTACTGCAACTTTGTTCGTGTTCTGTGTCCAATGTTCATCAAACGGGTGAATAGAATATTGCTGTTTTATAATGATTATAAATTTCACTCATCTACTCGATGTATAATGTGTACATTTAAGAATTATAATAATATATCTATATATTTATTATGATATAGTTTTGTGTACTACTTGATGCATGCATTTACTAATCCTTGTATTGCTTGTATTTTTGATCAAGTACTAATGGATCGTTTTGGGGTTGGGCGATATAGGGTGTGAATAGACAAGAGACAACCGCTATAACGCATGCTTCCTCTACCCTACCGAAACAGACCAAGTCCCCAGTGCATGATGGCCTCAGTAAGAGTTCCACTCTACCGGCCGCGACGCGACGTGCCCATGTACAGTTTAACGAGACCCCAACCTTTATGAATGACCCGTGTCCAGATCCCGAGCCTCCTCCCATTAACTTGAACACACTGCCACCGCGATCCTCATTGTTGCTCGAGACTACTGGGCCCATCTCCATCATCGGACACATGATTCACGAGCCCCAGGCCGTGCTCGCTACCTATACACAGCTGCCTGCGCCGCTCAGCGTACCGCTACCACTGGATATCACTCACGTCGTCCAGGTGGAGCCCGTCTACATACATTCGTCCTCTACCTCTACTGCCTCGACGCCTGATTTGCGCTCGCCGCCACCAGCGCCGCCACCCAAACCCAACCGTCTCTCCATGCATTTTCCCACTACTACTAATACGCATGTCAGCCCTGTTTCTGTCCCGGTCGTCGCGCGTCCACGTCTCTCCAATATCCAGGTGGGTTTACTCTGGTTGCTAACTCTAGTTATTATTAATATGAAGAGTTTTCATTTTCAAAACTCACTCTTTATAGTACAATTATAGTATAGACACGTATTTTCTATCTATTCTATTAATACATAGTAAAATTTCTATAATTTCAAGTTTGTACATAGCTCTTATAATATATGTACATTTGTACTAGTACTGGTATTAAATTGTATAATATGAAACAGCCTCCACAGTCGCCCAAATCAAACGCGCCGAAAATGTCAGTGAGTGACAAATTGAAATTCTTCGAGAATGCCATGGAAGAAAGCCACAAACCATCACCTAAATCATCAGGTAATAATAAAAGTATACGTAGTGTATACACTAGTGACAATGTCTTAATATGTCGTGTGTGTGTGTGTATGTTTAACAGATAAGAAGTTTAGTTTTCTTAGTCAAGATGAAGTGGAAAAGTTGAAAGCCGAGGAGGAGAAAAAGATCGCTTCTCTGTCTAGATCTGAAATCAAATCCTGGGCTGGACTAGACGAGGCAGACGATGAGTTTGCCGAGGAGATGACAGACACGAGCAAGTAAGTAATTACATGTGTGGTATTTGTGTTATGGGTATTTGATTGTGATGTATGTAGAGCGAACACGCTTAACATAGGCGTGGTGCGCACGGCCAAAGCGGAGCGCCGACTAAAGGAGCGGCTGCGGGAAGAGGGTCTGCTGACGGACGAGGACGATCGCGAGTTGTCCCCGGCGGAAGAGCGAGCGCTTCGAGCTGAAAAACGCGCCGCATGGCGCCAGGCACGCCTCAAGTCTCTCGAGCAAGATGCCATCCAGGCACAGATGGTCATCAAAAGCATGAGTGACATGGTGGCAACAAACACTAGTGCAACAACACCAGAAGAAGAAGAAGAGTCTCAGCACGAGGTAAGCAATGACAGCACGATGTGTGTGTATAACTAACAAGTGTTTTAACGTTCGTTGGTGGTGGCTACATAACTCTATGTTGTTGTGTGTGTTAGTTGCGTGCGGGAATGGCTTTGAGACCTTCTAGCGCAGATTTCCCGGTGCTGGCGGTGCGAAGCGTGCCCGGCAGCACAACGGTACGCGAGTCCGAGAAGGTGGTCGACGAGAAGGTGACCCGACGCACCGAGGAGTACGTGGACGAGGCCACGGGCGAACGCCGTGTGCGTACCGTCGAGTACGTCGAGAAGCTAATCGAGAGAGAGGTATAACCCGCTGAAGATGAGCTCAACGCACCACACCATCGCCAACAAACAAACACTATTTGCATGTTGCACGACCACCATCCATCTCTCTCTCTACCTTACTCTCTATGTTCTTCTCTCTTTCATTTATATTGGATTCGAATCACAATGCATCCAGAATGGTTAGTTTTCTAATGTTTATTTCTTAATAACAGTTATTTATTAATGCTTGGTTATTTTTTTTTTTTGTTGGAAATTGTATGTTTGAAGAAATGTATTTATGATATTTTGTGTGTAAAGGTGGAGACACTCCAAGAGAAGATCATCTCGTTGGAGCTGACGAAGCCTGAGGAAGGGGATAGTAGTGGTGCAGTGGCGGCGGTAAATGGCAGCGGTACGACACCGGTACAAGATGACGTCGAAGAGGACGAGATTGAAGCGGACGATGAGCCACCTATAACCCCCACGTCTCCTGGGCCTCATGATGCTGTGGTCGCTGCTGCCAATAAGAAGAAGAAACGCAAGCGATCTAAAAAGGCGAAACATTAAGATCTGTCACTCATCCAATCTTCCAATCGTCTCTATTGCCGTGCCGTTTTATAAGTATCACATTTACTTAATTACTACTTTTCAGTTTTGTTCCATTTATTTTCACATCACACACAAAACATTGAACGAGGTGTATGGGTTTTATTAATAATCATGTTACATGCAATTATTATATTATAGATAAATTATTCTCTATTTTTATGTGTTGACTGTTGTACAAAGTATTTAATATTTTTAAAACATTATTACTTGATTATTTTCCAAGTAATTGTATTATGTTATGTAGGTGCAATTACGGGATAATGTTAATTCTAATTAATATTGTGTATCTTTTAAGCAATGTCCTAATCTTCGAAATAACGATAAAATATTTATATAATTTTTATGAAATTTATATTATAAAATAAGAAAAGAGTTTGACATTGATTGATGAGATGAGAAAGTGTATATAATAAAATAAAGGATTGATAATTTACTTTTTGGGTGCTATAATACCCTCGAGCTGTGCTTTGAGCTGTTGATTGGTCTTTTTAAGATACTGTATCTCTTCTGCGTGCTTCTTGTCTTCGGCATCACGTTGCTCATTGGCACGCCGTTCCACCTGCTCGGCCTTCATGCGCAGCTCCATCACCTGTTTCTCGAGTTCATGTTTCGCGTCCTTGAGTCGCTCCACTTCAGCGAGCAAGTCTGCCTTGCCCTGCTCTGCCAGCAGCGCCTTCCTCATTCCGAACGCTACGCTGCTACAGTACAGCGCTTGGTACGCTTCGAGTGTCATACGGATCTCGTCACGCACTCGCAACAGCAGTAAACCCCGTTCGGCACAGTTAATGGTTACGTGGCGGATCAGCTCGTCAAAACACTGTGTGTAGAGTTCACGTCGCACCGGACAGATGCCGGTCTCGCGCGCCTGTCTCTGCTGCAGCCGCATATCCAGTTGCTCCTGCAGGTTCAGTACATCTAGTCGCGTGGCAGGCGTCGTTGACACTTGTTGTCGCCACAGCTGTTCGTCCTCTTCCCATTCGCGCGGTGGCAGAATATTATTAAGGATCTCCTCTGTTTCACGTTTTGCATCGCCCGCCGCCGACCGCTTGATGATGTTACCACACTCATCGCGCTCTTGCTACAAACATACACAACTCGGTATTTTATATTTGATCTGAGATTCGTAAAAGATAAAACCTAAATTCAGTCATAATATACAAGTTGTTATAAATTTTATGCAACATTATTATTTCTCTAGAGTGGAATTTATAATTTTATCTAAATACCATCCGAGGCAAGTTCTAAGCCGACATATTGAGTATTTTTGTCGATATTATTTTACCATTTATAAATACCTCCAACGGAATCTTTTTCTCTTCATGTAGAGTCACTAAAACTGGATTATCATATTTGACTAAAGTATTATTCACTGGTATAATTCGTTCAGCCATAAATAAGAAAACTCGTTGACTGACAGCTCATTAAAATGCTGCTTGTTTGTAGTCTGTATTTGGTTGTCAGGGGGACATGAATGGCGCACATATTCAAGTAAAAAAAAAACACATTATATAATAATAAAAACAAGTGTATATTATTATTGCTCTAAATATAGTTACATTTATTATTATACATAATATACTATTAAAAATTTGAAAAAACATGAATGAGTAAAAGTAAAAAAGCTCCAACATGTTAGGTATAAAAATGCTTGTTATATTTAAGTTTCGCATGTAGACGTAGTACAACTGACATTGCACTCATTATTAGGTTTGTCATCGCTCTCCTCGTCCGAATAGTCCTCGTCATGTGTGTGCGTGACGCTCTGCGGAGTCTCAGGCCGTGCGTGCGGGATGAGCGAGTGAGCGCGCTCCAGCAGCCGTTGCGGAGGTCTGAGTGGCGGCTCCGTAGTGCCGCTGGCGGCGTCCGCGGCGAAACTTTGCTCGTGTGCCACCGTCGACTCGTGCGGCATGAGCATGGCAGGCGCCCGGTACATGTACGAGAACGGATAATAGATGAGATTGATGTACGAGGCAGCATACAGGTCAGCGTAGCGCACCACTTGCGATGAGAAGAACGTCTGCCTTGAGCCAGAGCGAAATAGACTGCCCATCATACCATACGCCAAGTCCATCTTGTGCGTCACGTCTCGGATCGCCGAACGGATCTTGGAGATGTCAGGCTTCTCTCGCGTGCTGCTGTCCAAGTTCTTGTACATGTCACCTAGCCTCACGTCCAATGATTGCAGCTCGGCAAACAGTTGGCACTTGTCTGTCCACACATGGAGCTCGCGCACCAGCTCCGGTACGATAAGAAATGTACGCCAGCCACGGATCTTCTTGCTCTTGAGGATGTCTCCGAAGATGTGATCGCCGACGTACAGCACGTCTTTGCCCTTCGCACAAATGAGATCGGTGAAGACATCACAGGAACCACCAGAGTACACCTGCTCTTTCTGCAGTGGCCCCATGTGCGTGCCCACCTTAAGTGCGCCGGTCCTCGTATCCACTTGACGTAGGATGGTACCTTCGCCGAAGAACAATGGTTTGCGTGCGTCCACCACGATAGTGTCAAAGTAAGTCTTCCAGTTGCGGTGCGGCTCGTCGTGTCTTGCGCCATGCGCAAACTCAAACAGATGCGTCATGATGCGATCAGTAAAGTTGTAGTCACTGTTGGTGAGCAGAAAGACTTTGGCGCCCGATTCACGGATGTGCGTCAGGAACATAGGTAGTCGCTCGTCCTTCTTCACATAGTAGTCCAGATCCTTGATGGTGCGCGCTTTCAGATCACCCTGAATATGCACCCAGTCCACGGCGCCGCGCACATCCTGGAAGATGGACTTGAACGACATGAACAGTTCACCGCCCTTGACACCCGTATTCTCCCGTACATACTGTGGCGCATTGGTAAAAAAGTCGACAAGACACGCCAGCAGATACGTCTCGGGCAAGTTGAATAACGTGTTGAGCACATACACGCGACTCTCGTCCAACTGCAGAAACTTGTTGGGATACAACTCGTAAACCTGAGAACTATAAACAACAATCATAACTATCCGAAGTACATGTACACGTATTCATTGGTTTTACTTACTGCTTTAAAAATTCAAAGCCATGAACACAAACTAAAATGTTTCCATACGCATCGACTTTCAGCAAATTTCCAAAGTGACTATCGAACCAAAGACCTCTGTAATAAACAATTCATTAGATACGCATTATTTATGCAGTACACAGCACATACCTAACAGGAAACGTTGGGTCGTATTCAAATTCTAAAATTTCTTGCGGGTAACCCAATGATACAAGTCTATCTTTGACGAGATTGAATCCAAGTCTTTCATACTGCGGCGACTTGTACTCTAAACAAAAATCAATCATTATTTCGTTAAAGCGCCATAAATATATGTCCTACATACCTGCCAAAGTGTAATCCATATCAAAGCCATAGAATTTTATATTTTCCAAATGCAAACTTCTGTTTACAAAAATTCTGAAACAAATAATATTATTAATATTCTATCAAACTCCATTCATTCATTGTAACTTAAACCTGATAATTAACTGATTTCTCAGAAAATATAATTATCTTAAATGTGGCAGTAAGCGTACTTAAAAGATATGACGTTATAAAAGTGTCGAATATTTTCTATACGTGACGCTCAATTAATGCGTGACCTTACAAATTAAGTGAAAATGTTTCCGCATCCGGTATTTAACAAACAAACAAAAGTTCCTTTGTTTTCACTTTGGTCACTGTTTTATGTGTACCTTGAGTTGGTCGGTATCCAAAAGTCAGCTTCATGGTATTCGGAATGATGATGTCCGTTGCACACAGAGCGACAACAACCGTTCGGTGCGCCCATTGTTACGTTACAGACTGACGCGCGCGGCAACACGAATCAAAGTGGCGGCCCGTGATCGGCTCCGACACCGCATTGTTGCAATTGAATTAATATAGGTGCGAAACAAGAACAGGTGTCGTAGTCAACGTGCATCGTGTGGGCCGCGTCTATCGCGATCAATCATAGGTATCGAATTATCAAATCGTAGGCGACGGGGCCAGAAGAAATCTCTCCCAAACGAGTAGTGAGTAGAAATGTTTTAGTTTACACGGAACAATAAATGAAATTTGTATGACGCCGTCGTCTAGTATATTAATAGTTTCGAAACATGTATAAAGTATGTCGAACTGGTTGGTTGATTGGTGATTCGGTTCTCGGTTGTGTAATATGTATTTAGCATATGTATGTAGGCGCGGTATACCTGTGCGACAACTCTCGCGCGTCTATCCAGCTGTTTTCAACGGACGGCATACCGCCGGTAAAGCTGTCCAGATCATTCTCTGAGGTACAACAGTGCCGTAGCTCTGAAAACGTTACGGTCTTGGCGTTGGCAGAATTGGCTCGCGCACGCAGTACTCCAGTCAACGTCGTTGACACGGGGTTGCGACTCTCGAAAACGTCTTGCGATACTTCTGGCATTCTCACGGTCACTACACGCTCTTTCTTATCCGTTTGTCGCGAAGCAACTGAATTGGATCAACACGTAAACAGTCTTGTACTTACTGAGATTAGCAATCATCTCATGACATTGCTTCGTTAGTTGATAACCCAGGGCAATATTGCCCAATATACCCTCGATCACTTCAGGACAGGAGAGTATTCAGTACAAGTGACAAAGACATCAGAGTTCAACAACATTTTTTATTTATTATCGATAAAAATAACATTTTGTTATTCGACAAACTGCGAGCTTTTCCGCGAAGCATGTATATTTTTAAACATAATGTTTATAAATATAAAAGCAATGTTCTACGAACTTTACGTAAATATGTTTTTGTCCAAATTTATAGTTTAGTATTTACTCCTTATGTATATGCAACAAATATCTTATATACGTACTGCGTACATTCACAAAATGCATTTATTTTCCATTTTACATATATACAAAAATAAAATCTATTTTTATCAAAATAAGTTATTCATAGGAACATGAAACAAAATTAATTCACGTTAAAAATATATTATGCTATTAAAATGTGTATGTATGAGTGAGACAAACCTATGTGCAGCTTTTCTGTACCATTTTTTTCCAGAACTAGTTTGTTCTCCATCTCCTGGATCTGGCAGTGCGGATAATCCTGGAGCAACATAGTCCATTTCAAAATGTTTCTTATCACACATTTTTAATGAAGAAAAATGTTCAATGTTTCACTGTTGTACTAATTTATTGTGCACAAATTTAAATAATACAAAATTTATCTTTTACATACGATAAGAATGTTGCACGTGAATCTTAATATTTGCGACAATATTTATATTTAGCTTAACCTTTACAGAATACAGTAATTACACATGGTATCGTACAGCCGCAATGTCTTTAGTTAGATGTCATACAAAAAAAGTATTAAATAAACGAATAATTTTTTACATACAGAAAGGAAATGCGGTTACTTCATAAACTCTTACGATTGATTAAAATTTAAATAAACTACCCGTGTTTTAAATCAGCAATAAATAAATTAACACCATATATCATTTAAATATACATAATATGTGATTTAAAGAACCGCAATAACACACTGACATTGATATTCTGATTAGGCAATTTCTGTGGACCTACGACATGTCAAAAGATGTGCGATACCAACAGAAAAAAGTTTGAAAAGTCTATTATTTTGTTATTATGTAAGAACGATAACTCACATATTTATCAAATAAATAATATAAATTGACATTTGTAAAACGTGTTATTTTTTACTTATGATACGATAACTTTTATATTATATAAATATATGTATAGTTTGTTTTTATTTAATTTAATTTGGCTACATTGGGAAAGTATATATGTGATATTAGTAATACTTTTTCCCAGCAATACACTAATCTACCTCAACTATAGTCCTTCCGTTCAAATGTATTGCTGGTTGTCAGTGACAGTTCGGCAACAATACATTAGCGAGCAATAGTTTCATTATTTCCTTAACTATTAAACTTCATCACGGGAAATTTAGTATATTTATAAACAATCATGTTGACTAAATAAATAACTAAAAATTGATACATTGTTGCAAATAGAAGTATAAGACATTTATACCCAGCAATAGATTTAAAGGAGCACTGCAGATACTCAGTAAAGTGACGTCAGCAATATGTATTTCATGCGTGGCTTGTGTCGTCTGCAGCAATATTTGATTTATTTCATCCCTGTTAAATTCTCAGCTATAAAATTTCGTAAACATATAAACAAATACATGTACTTCAATAAGAAATCAACAAAAAAGTTAAATATTTCGTTAAATGTGGCGTTATGGGCACATTTATATCTAGCAATAAATCCATGCCTATTTAATTCTCAGCAATACATTTGAACGGTAGGACTGTAGTTACGATAGGTTAGGGTATTGGCTGGCTTCACATAGTTTGGGAAAGTGACAGTTACGAAGTTAATTTTAAGAAAATATCAAACATTCTTTAATAGTATTAGAAAAGAAATAGTGCATATAAAATAATTAAATACATAAGCAAGGAATCAACGTTTAAAATAACACATGTGTCCTTTCGTATGTTTTAATATATTTTAGTTAAATGAAAAGAATTAATTAAAGTATCCGGTGTATATAAATGTAAGTTCTTTGTAACCATTGTAATATAAATGTCGCGTTTGTCTGCAATGCCTAGTTTGATGAACCAAACAGAGATTACGCTGACGTCACAATCAGTATATTATTACTTATTAGTTTTGCTTTATTTGTATCAGCTGTTCACAACTGTTCTAGTAACGATTTTGCAGTTACAGTATAGACTTGACATTACTTTGGGTATTTTATTTCTAAATAAGACACACTGTTGGTTGTTATTTGTAAAAAACAAAAGGTACATAAATCAATATAACAATATATTCGCAAACATGAATGTCAAATCAAAATTGCTTGCTGGCAAAATTCCGATGGCATCAAAGTCCAGTGGCTGTCAACATACAAGGTGCTGTGACTCATACGAACTCGGTTCACTCTTCTAAACACCGGTTAGTAAATGATTTGAGATGTTCTGTTATCGTGGTTACTTGCGACTTGATTTTACTTACTGCTTTAGTCTCTGTTTGACTTTAGTTGTGAAGAGTGCTTTCTCATGACATATCTCAGCTGATACTGGCTACGGACGCTACGGTACAAGCATATATTATTGAATTTCATGTGATAAAATGCGTAAGTATTGACTTTTGTTTATAGTTGCCCTGTTATATAGAAAATATTCATATTGTCATAACAAAGTTGTATTTATGAATTCAAATTGAAATAGATTTTAACGAGCATGTTGCTATTTTATAATAATATGGATGAAAGTATTTTTGGCGCCAAATTATTTATTAATTTAATATTTTTCAAGTCGGCATATACCACAAATACTTAAATCAATTACTATTTAGTTTTATAATATATTGTTGAAATGTAATTCTGGGAACAATTACATATAATCTATTCTTGGAAGTGACACGTATTGTGTCCAATATTTGTTATCTTTTATAATTACACTCTTTAATAATGCTGATAACAGTATTATTTCATAAATAATACCAGTAGGTAATAATAATATAAAGATGATTTGCAAATTTAATAACGCGTTATAAGTATTAAACAGTAAAAGAATATGTCCAAGGTTGTTTATTGTTATTATGTGAATAATATGCTTGTAGGTGCATTCATAATGCCTTTTACATGAATATTATCGAAATAAGATCTTGAAATGATTGAGTAGTTTGTCGTATCTTGTGAACTTGGTGCGTAAGTCCATAATTGAAAGGTCAACATGAACAAACATCGATGATCGCGTGCTGAATGCATGTGCGCGATGCCCGATGTGATATGCCAAGTGATGGTTCGGTTCGGTTCAGTATCATATTACGTATATGTGCCCTTGATGGTAATGATGTGACAATGGCCGGCCACATTATGTTTGTGCGGTTTCAATTGTATTATGATTTGTTTGTTTGTTGCAGTAGTAGATTATTTAAGCACGATACTATGGGTGTGTGGTGGCTTGCTGGCGACACTGGTGCTACTGGTAAGCTTCAGCAGCTGGGTGCGTTACCACTTCAAATTCGTGTACTTTATTGTGGTGAGCTTATGTGCGTCCACAGCACTCATTCCGATCATGTTGTTGCGACCGCGCGACTCACGTAACGCCCTACTGCCAGCTTGGGGCCTCCGCGTCTTATCGCGCTTCATGGGCCTGCACTTTACGGTACGCGGCCACGAGCACATTGTCCAGGGCAGCGGTTGCGTCGTGCTCATCAATCATCAGAGTGCCTTAGATCTCATTGTGCTCGCACAACTCTGGCCCATCCTAGATCGTTGTACGGTTATTAGTAAGAAGGAAGTACTGTACCTGGGGCCATTTGGACTAGCCACGTGGCTCTGGGGCACCATTTTCATTGATCGCTTGAATCCCGAGAAGGCTCAAGAAGCTATAAACACTACGGGCGAAACAATCCGCGCACGACAAGCGCGCGTCCTCATGTTTCCCGAGGGTACACGACACAGTGGCCTACATCTTCTGCCTTTTAAAAAGGGCGCCTTCCATTTGGCTATCGCCTCGCAGTGTCCCATCCAGCCGGTCGTCGTCTCCAACTACTACTTCCTAGATGACAAGTCGTTCCGTTTCGATGGTGGCGATGCCGTCATCACTATCCTGCCGGCGATCTCCACTGAAGGTAAGACGCGCGATGATTTGCCTGGGCTCATCGAAGATACGCACACCGCCATGGCCGCCGCCTTCACCCAGCTCTCTGCCGAGGTCTCGACCGCCGCCAAGAACAACAACAAGTATAGCAAACACAACTAACATCTCATGTCTTCTATACATTTCCTAAGCTCATTCCAAATACACGAAACGAAAATGTCGTCCATTTATTTTACAGACTTTGTTTCTTTTTCAATTATATACCTGTATTTTTCTATATTGTTATTTTAATTATACAAATTATTTATTGTGTCTAGATTATTTTGTTAATATTGTTCAGGGTATGGCTATTGCACAGCCTTTCTCTTGATGAAATAAAGAGTTTTGTTGTTATTATTTACTGATATTATATTACAGGGATTAGTACAGGTAATACACACATTTATTCAATCAAATTGTGATATTTTAAGTAGTGATTAAAAATGGAAAACTAATGTGGCTAGGAGCGTTCTCAGAAGCAATTCAGGTATCCAGGATTTTACAGAGTTAATATTTTTAAATTGGGGGATATACATTTTCTTCCTCGATCAGCTGGGATTTTGTTTTTTATTGAATGTGATGATACTGTGGGAGAATTCATAAATGTAAATAAAATAATACATAATTTTTTTAATTGATAATTTTACAAGCTATATATCTATTGTCATACATTTATAATATAGAATTATACAAACCAAGGACCATAAGTACACTACGTATCGGAGATCGTCGTCTGCAGTCTTTAGCTGGAGCTCCAGAGTTTGATCTTCATGGAACCTTCAAACGTGTGCCTGTCTAATGATTTCTTTTACAGATTATTATTATTTGTAATTTGTTGTTGTAGCAGCGAAGAAAGCCAACTTTCTGCTAATATATTTTAAAAACGTTCCTGGTTTCACCATAAATGCGTCAGTAGTTGTACTGAGTGAATCCCATGATTTCCCTTCGTCTTATCCCGTTTAGGAATTAGAAATAAAAATAAAATAATAAAACAATGTTCTTTGAAAGTCTTTTAAATTTTAGCAAAAGGTTATTGTCTTAAAAAGCTTCTAAATTTTTATTAAAAGATGAATAAAGACTAAATCATCAACACATACCTGGCTGATTCGGCTTCAATATGTTCACTCTGTGACTGTGTTTCTTGTGTCTGCTCTCCTCGTAGTTGATCTGCACCAGGTGAGCTCTAGCGGCGTCTTTTTCCAGGACGTAGCGACCTGGTTTGATTATGGTGAAGTTTTTAAACTATCTTGAATATTCCTTAAAATTGTGTAAAGCACCATCACAGTCACCAACTGTCTCGTCACTACCTCATGCATCAAACGATCAACTGAAACTAACGTAAGAAATCCGACGACTCGGTAAACTGTGTGCATAATTTGCAGCGTAGATATTTCACTTTAAGGGTGGTTTTCTGTATCTCCGAAGTTAAGGGCTGTAGAGAAAAATGTTTCAATCAAAAGCTGTAGAGAATAAAATAATAAGCTACCTTTATTTGAAACATTTCATTAAAAAACCTCATAGTTTTGAAAAAAAGTTAAAAAACTATTTCTTTTTAATAAAGTTCTGTTCCTGTATTGTATTCGATTTTTTATCTAATGTTACATGTATTTAGGGTTCACTTTAAACGACTAAGATAATCTCTATCCTACACACCAAAATCGTTATCCGGAGTAACAAGAGAACACGTTGATGAGAAGGTAACTCACAATTTTTTCATTTATCACAGGTTGGCAGCTCTGCAAAAAATCGTACCGGCCCCATTAATTCGTGGCCACGCCAGGATATTAATTTTTAATTGGGGACAATGGCCGAATTAGGGTAGGTATTCATCTCTCTAATATTCAAACACTGCTTAGCGAGCACATAGCTTTATGCAGATGTATAATCATGAAACACCATAAAATTAAAATACCTAAAATGGCGGATTTAGCAAAGATCCGAACCAAAATATAGTGGTTACATATCCAAACTATTACCCAATAGATGGCGATTTAGTGGAATATTCATATTTTTTAAATTGTTTATTAGTAGGAAAATTTATATACCGCATTATTCAACACTCTAAAGCGCAACTGCTGCCTTTCTAAAACATTGCTTTATGATTACCCTGTTTTATTAAATATCCTAAAATGGCGATATTCACGTCAAGTGACGTCATTGACATATTTTTTTATCTCACACAAATGCAAATCAACTGTTGAGCTGTCACATTGCTATTTAAAAATGTTTTTTTTTTTACAGAACAACAAACAGATTCAGACATGTGTAATTAATGTAATGTTCCGTAATATCAATTTAAGTTTATGATGAACAAAATAATGTTTCGAGTGTCAAAATATATTATCAGGTTAATTTTCATAACAATATTTTTTTAGAATGTTTAATATTATATTTAAATTAATCAACAGACATAAACCTGCTAAATTAATAAATTTTCTTCCGATATGACCACTTGATTTTTGTATGGAGCTACGTGAAAGATTTTGTTTGTAATGAACCAGTAAACACATTAAACGGACTGAATAATAAAATTGAAGCCGCAATTGAATCTTTATCTGCTGACCAAAGAGAAAAGACTACTTATTCTGTTTCAAAACGTTGTGCAAAATGTATTGAAGAGGCTGGGAGTCATTTTGAATATTTGTTATAAAATCATTTTGTTGTTATTAAGTGTTCTTTATTCTTATTTTCGTTATTCTTATGACAAAAAAATATTATATCGTTTAATAATAATAATTACAATTGTTTTAGTTAATTGTTTTATTTCAAGCCACAGTCATGGCTCTCTTTACGATTTGGTGTATAATAAAGTGCCCGCCATTTTACTTTTTAATAATGTAATATAAGATTATTTTACATGATTGTAAAGCAAATTTGATGCACTTTTCAAATTTGAAAAAAATATAGAATGTTCCATTTGAAAGTTGATAATAATTACTACTAAACCGGAAATGATATCATGAATGTACATACGTCATCAACTAGCTTACATGTTGCTGTATAAATCATGTTATATGAAAGAAATTGCTAAGTTGATAAATAAGCGAGATATTTGCTGGGTCTATTAAAATATAACAGCCTGTATATATATATATATATATAAATTAATTTAAATAATAGAATATTACTTTTAAAAAGAGCTACGAACTTTTGAAATAAGTTAAAGGTACTTATTTTTTCATTAAATACCTATTTGTTATAAAGTGAAATAATATGATTTAATGTACATAATATTTCGTTAACTATTATTTTACGATTCACATATAGTTATTTGTGTATTAAGAGCGTAAAGTGATTCTTTGTTACTCGAACACGGTATTTGCAGCGCGAGCCGAAGGCGAGAGCTGCAATAGTGTAAGAGGAACAAAGACACTTTACGCTCGTGATACACACATAATTTTTTCTACGATTGCATCTTCAAATTATTAAAAAACGTATGCGTACTGATAATAAATTCGTTCTGTCAACTGGCAATATGACAAGTTTCTATTTTGTTTGTATCCCTAGTAACTATTGAAATAAGCGCACATTTAATATTTTTTTCACACGTTGTCATTGGAAATGCGCGCATTTAACGTCTTTTTCGCGCGTTGCAATTGGAGAGGCGCAAAAAAGATATTTTTCGAATGCTCCACAGAAAACGACAACTTTACGATGACAAATGAGAGCGTAGTTGTCAACTTTTCATAGCAATCGTAGAAAAAATTATTTACAATTATTTTTCAATGTAAGAAAATATAGTTTAGGCAATTAAAACGTGCCTTTTCAGCGCAGTTATAGTAACTAAAAATAAAGATTTTAGTAATTATATTTCTAATTATATACCCACCTATAGTGAACTAATTTAAATTTTTATTAAATGAACTTCATTTATGCAGATTATTTAATAGAAAATTATTGTCTCTGACATTGTAGTAATATTTCAGATTGTCGCATGAAAATATATTGACAACCAAAATGTGTGACTATTAACAGAATAGGGTTTGAATTAAGAGGTGTTGTCATTAATTACTAGGTTTAAGAATTGTTGAAGGGTATAACTAATGTACTTTGTTTTTTATTAATTATCTTGACAAGACGTGGCCATGAAGAATAATGAATCCAATAAATATATGCGTAAAATTAGAGCTAAATAATTATAATAGCCAATGTTAATTTAAATAAATGGGTTATTCCGAAAAGTAATAAATTTTTTTTTTATATTTACGTTCTTCGCCGAATATGATATATATGCCCCATATATTCCATATTAAAGTATAGCACAATTCAGTAATAAAGTTGCATGAATTCACTTAGCTTCAACTTCAATATTTGTTTCCACGGAAGAAAATACCTTCTATACCATAGCTGTCCAACTAGCGATCCATGAACCATTTGTGAGTCAGTACGAGAATTATGGAGTTCCGCGAATAGAATCAATTAATTCAAATATAATATTAAACATTCTAAACAAATATTGTTATGAAAATTAACCTGATAATATATTTTGAAACTAGAAACATTATTTTTTTCATCATAAACCTGAATTGTTATTACGGAACATTACATTAATTACACATGTCTGAATCTGTTTGTTGTTCTGTAAACAAAAACATTATCAAATGTCAATGTGAGAGCTCAACAATTGATTTGCATTTGTGTGAGATACAAAATTTGTCAATGACATCACTTGACGTGATTTCGTCATTTTAGGATATTTAATAAAACAGGGTAATCATAAAGCAATGTTTTAAAAAGGCAGCAGTTGCGCTTTAGAGTGTTGAATAATGCGGTATTTAAATTTTCCTACTAATAAACAATTTAAAAAATATGAATATTCCACTAAATTGCCATCTATTGATTAATAGATTGAATTTGTAACCACTATATTTTGGTTCGGATCTTTGCTAAATCCGCCATTTTAGGTATTTTAATTTTATGGTGTTTCATGATTATGCGTCTGCATAAAGCTATGTGCTCGCTTAGCAGTGTTTGAATATTAGAGAGATGCGTGCGTTCCCCAATGGCTGACTTATTTATAGTAATTAATTGTAAAACGCTATAAATAAAAGTCTTAAAGCCCGAATTGATCAATTGTCATTTAAAATAAAATATTTACGTACTAAAAATATGTTTTGAAGTTTTTTTTACAAAATAATTTTTGCTTTGTACTCTAGTGACATCTGTTGATATAACTATTGAACTGTTACAAACTAATTAATGAAATGTCATATTGTTCTGACAGATGTATGATGTTTTAAGTATTTTTGAACTGTTTTTATAAGTTTAAGGGTGAAATTGTGTTTTTAGGTATTTCAGGGGGTCACTAAGGATGCCTAAAAAGTAAAGAATTTTGGAAAATTATAATTTCAAGTTTTTTGTAAGTATTTACGTATTTTGTACGTATTATTGAAATGTACATTTCTTTTACTGATTTCTGTTTTATTTTTTAGATTATAAAGATGACTATATTACGTTCACCATACATGGAAATATCTCTTGAAAGAATACAAAACTCCATAGATGACATATTTTGAAAGAAATAATGTTTCCATAGTGATCATTGAAGTCTCTTGCAGATATTAGGACAACATGAGATTCAGGCTTGTTCAGTGACGAACTATGGACCATATAACACAGTAAACAATAGAAAATGTTTGTTATACTAATATTTCATTAATATTTATTGTTTTAATAACAAATACAAAAATGCACACCGAGATGTCAAACTGGAATATTATATTTTGCTAAAATACCAAAAGATGTGTTTCCAATTCTTACAAGTTACAAATATGGATCCTACAAGTTAATTGGCATTAACAATATTGGTTTTATACAAGTTTAGTTTATATTTATTGGTTTTATGATTTATGTAAAATTGCATGGCATGTTGTCATACTGGATTATTTTTATCTTTTAATATCTCAAAAACTATTTGTATTATAGACACTAATGTTGAATATTGTGGCCCTAGATTACATCTAATATTAGAAAATGTCATATTTATTTATAGTATTATCTATATTTTAGAATTTTTCAAAGAATGGACAAGAACAGAAAAATAATCGCCTGCGCCTGTTACAAAGTATTGATCCCGTGACGTATCCAGAGTGCAGAACCTCGCAAATTCATGCTGATAAATGCCGGACATCGGTAGCTTCGATGGCCGATAAAGTGAGCACGATTTTTGCGGTGATTTTTTTTTTACCCCAAATGAAAAAAATGTTTTGATCAAATATTTTTATTTCATTATATCCTGCAGTCTTGAATTAAAGTATTTTTTGATTGGGGCTTCCATATTTGAAATAATTGTACATTTGCTTGATGAATTAATTAGTAAATATTTCTTTATTTAGGGGTTGAATCGAAAAAAGTTTCAAATAAAATATCCTTATATTAATATTCTCTACAGGTTTTGTTTGAACCTTTTTTCTGTACAACCCCTAACTTCGGAGATACAAACAACCCCCTTTAAAGTGATATAACTTTTGTACTAATTGAGAATTGAGGGTCGTCCGTGGGCGCCGCACTCAGTATTTAGCCCTAGAAGCTGCATGCAAAATTTCAGCGAAATCGAATATATCGTCATTAATTAGGCTTTTCAACTAATTTTAAAACTATTTCCGATCGCGCTGAAATTTTCCATGCAGCTTCTAGGGCTAAATACTAAGTGCGGAGTCCGCGGACGACCCTCGATTTTTAATTAGTACAGACGATATTTCACTTTAAGGGTGGTTGTTTGTATCTCCGAAGTTAGGGGTTGTACAGGAAAAAGTTTCAAACAAAAGATGTACAGAATGAAAAAATAAGCAACTCTTATTTGAAACATTTTATTAAATAACGTATGGATTTTGGAATAATAACTAAAAACGGTTTGGCTTATCTGAGGCCCTGTTACGGTGTTGTATCCGATATTGTAACTTACGTTACATGTACTTAAGGTTCATTTTCATAACAAATTATATTTTACTATAAGTTCTTTGTGTTTATTTAGAATGCTTGAAAACCCACTCGGACAGATTTCCTGCACCATCTTTGCGCTTGGACTCTTCTTCTGTGTCCTCTTCGCTCCATTAAATAGTTGCCGATGTTCTATCTTCAAATTCAACTACGAAATTTTCTAATTTAAGTTCTCTAATTCTAAGAATACCTTTCACAATTTTAATTATCTACTATCTCAAAACCTGTTAAAGTTATTACTTTAATTGTTACAAATATGGATTCTATGGGTCATTTAGCATTAGGAAATATAAGATTTGTTTATATTTTATTTATTTTTAATGGTTTAATGACGTATTTAAAAATGGCTATTATGTTGGCAAAATAGAATATTTTATTTCTTTAATATTTTTAAATTTGGAAATATTAGATTTGTTTATATTTTACAATTTCAGCACTTTTGGGCCTCCCTGCTTTATTTCATAGTACTGAGCATTTTTGTAAAACTTTTTCATGTCTACTCCTCAGCAATGTATTTGAGTTTATAGCGTTATTTGCATCGGTAGTAGCGATTACATTTATAGTGAGGCTGGCACATCTGTAGTGTTTTGGAAGTAATAAATGTTTAAATTGTGATTGTGAATCGTTGAAATCTTCAAAGGTAATAGTATTAGATTCTCCTTCAGAATCTGATGTTTCCTCTTCCTCTTCTACTTGTAAATATTTAGTTTTTCGCCGTACTCCTTAAATGCTTTAACAACATTCCTGCCGTTATCTGTTGCAGTTGCTATAATTTTAGTGTTGTCTAATTTATATTTAATTTGAATTTCGTCTAACATTTCCGAAATCCTGTCGTAGTTGTAGCACCATGACTAGTGCTCTTACTTCACCAGCGAGAATGAGACTTATATCTAAAAATACACCTGCCATACAATTAGTTCAGAGCCCACTAGTAGCTTTCGCTGTTTTTCAGATTAATTTTAGATAGTTGTAGCATCATGGTAATGCTTCTGCTTCAAAAGCGAGAGCTGTACACTTTAATTTATAACTAAAAATACAAGTCTATTTAAGTGGTTTATACTTCACTAGAACCTGTAGATCCCCTGTACAGTTGTAGCACCATGGTAGCGCTGTTATTTCATTAGCGACAGTTCTAGAATTTTAACATTGCTGACTTGAATTTATATCTAGAAATCTGATGTGGACACCACATGACTTCCTTGTACGCGTATTATACTATAGCTACATTTGTTTATTTTGACGTAATTTGACATTGACTTTAAATTTCTTATTTTTCCTTATCTTTGTTTCAATCCATAGCAAACTTAATTACATGAAACAAGAAATATAAATAAATATATCATCACACCTTTTACCCATTACTGGGTGTGGCACTCTGCCGAAGCAGATCTCGGTAAGTGATAAATTTTTTCGCGTGAAGTGCGGTTACCAGCCGTCAAATCACGGCCCCCACGCTAAATCAAAAAAATATTTCAAATAAACAAGTTTCATTTTGTTATTTCTTGGCTCTTTTGATTAAACTTTTTTTCTATTAAAGTCTTCATATCTAAAATAATCGTGCATTTACATGATTAATAAAGATACAAATATTTCTTTAACTAAGGGATGAATTGAAAAATGTTTCAAATAAATCGTCTTAATTTTTTAATTCTCTGTCACATTTACTTGAAGTATTTTTCCATTCAATCCCCCAATTTCGAGATATTTATCTTCATATATAGTACCCAAGTTGCCAATAGATGGTGCCAATAGTCTCGTTTGATGACCCAACAAAATATATTTTTCAAGTTGCTGGCTATACCGTAAACTTTAAAGAAAAATTGTTATTAAAGAATATACTCCTTAATTTATTCTCTTCCTAAGTTATTTGAAGTATTTTTTGATTAGACACAAAATTAGATTTTTTTTAGACCCCGCAAAAAACACATTACAAATGTCGGCCACCAGCAACTTCAACTACCGATGAAACAAACATAGTTTTTGCGGTGAAACTTATTCTACGCTAAATCCAAAAAATGTTTCAAATAAAAAAGTTTCATTTTGTTATTTCTTGGCTCTTTTAATTATACTTTTTTTTTCATTAAGGTCTTTATATCTAAAATAATCGTGCATTTACATGATTAATAAAGATACAAATATTTCTTTAACTAAGGGATGAATTGAAAAATGTTTCAAATAAATCGTCTTAATTTTTTAATTCTCTGTCACATTTACTTGAAGTATTATTCCATTTAATCCCCCAATTTCGAGATATTTACCTTCATACAACAAAATATATTTTTCTGATTTCTGGCTATACCGTAAACTTTATAGAAAAATTGTTATTAAAGAATATACTCCTTAATTTATTCTCTTCCTAAGTTATTTGAAGTGTTTTTTGATTAGACTCAAAATTTGATTTTTTTTAGACCCCGCAAAAAACACATTACTAATGTCGGCCACCGGCAACTTCAACTACCGATGAAACAAACATAGTTTTTGCGGTGAAACTTATTCTACGCTAAATCAAAAAATGTTTCAAATAAAAAAGTTTCATTTTGTTATTTCTTGGCTCTTTTAATTATACTTTTTTTCAATTAAGGTCTTTATATTTAAAATAATTGTGCATTTACAAGATAAATAAAGATACAAATATTTCTTTAACTAAGGGATGAATTGAAAAATGTTTCAAATAAATCGTCTTAATTTTTTAATTCTCTGTCACATTTACTTGAAGTATTTTTCCATTTAATCCCCCAATTTCGAGATATTTATTTTCATATATAGTACCCAAGTTGCCAATAGATGGTGCCAATAGTCTCGTTTGATGACCCAACAAAATATATTTTTCAAGTTGCTGGCTATACCGTAAACTTTAAAGAAAAATTGTTATTAAAGAATATACTCCTTAATTTATTCTCTTCCTAAGTTATTTGAAGTATTTTTTGATTAGACTCAAAATTAGATTTTTTTAGACCCCGCAAAAAACACATTACAAATGTCGGCCACCAGCAACTTCAACTACCGATGAAACAAACATAGTGTTTGCGATGAAACTTATTCTACGCTAAATCAAAAAATGTTTCAAATAAAAAAGTTTCATTTTGTTATTTCTTGGCTCTTTTAATTATACTTTTTTTCAATTAAGGTCTTTATATTTAAAATAATTGTGCATTTACAAGATAAATAAAGATACAAATATTTTCTTAACTAAGAGATGAATTGAAAAATGTTTGAAATAAATCTTTTTAATTTTTTATATCTCTGTCACAAGGAGAAACAGCCTAATATATATTTAATTTGTTTCATAATAAAGTGTATAATTCGATACAATCAAATATATTCTTTAGAGCCTAGTTGTTAAAGCCTAGAATGGCATGAAATCAGTTTTTGGCTATTAATTGAAATTATGTTCTAACTTGTTACGTACATGCCTAGCGACTTTAATCGTCAGTCTACGAACGAATTTTGTTTAAAATGTCGTGTTTTATTTGTGTCTCAAGTAAAAATATTGTAAAATCAGTGATTTTTTAGTGAAATATAAGTGTAATATAGTGTAAGTGTTAGTGTATACTGGATGTGAAGTGAATTTATAGTGGTACGAGCCTGGAACTTTTCAGAGAGGAATGGATAGGACTTAGTACACGCCAGCCAAAAGGTAGATGCATTATTTGTTTGTATTAGAATATAGTTGTTATTAAAATAAATTAGTATGAATGTTTGGCGAAGATTTACTACCAAATATTTAATTGATTTATTTTTAAGATGTTTACGCAATCAATCATTTCGAAGAATGTCAGTTTCGTAAAGAGGCCTTTAAAAATATTTTCTTTCCAAAAAGTTCCACAAATCATTTATAAGTCTTATCTTTCCAAAAATCTTCCCAATCATTTATAAAACTATAATCTTCCCAAAAAAATCTCTAAATCATTCATAACAAAGTCTTTTTCTCAAAAAATCTTTATTTATTAAAACAATAATTATTGAAACTTGCATTAATCGTATACATATATAGTAATTTGACGGTTTAGTACCACCCAAATATCTGCAATTGCATATTCTGCACGTATAGAAATATATGTTGAACACTTTAAAATTTATTTCATTTATTTTCAAATAAATCGTCTTAATTTTTTAATTTTTTAGGTGTGATTGACATTTGACAGGTGTGTGAATGTAATTTATTTCCTTTCTTTTATAGTTAAGGATAAGCCTGGTAAGCTACCTTAACTTCTTCTTCTTTTACCGAGAGAACCCTATTTCTTTTATCTTTTGTTCTAATGAGGAATAAATGGGCGAAATTTGATGAATGTAAGTTTGGTACGTGGAATGTTAGAGGTATAAATGGAAAAGAAAATGAATTGGTGAACATAATGCGTGTGTATAATGTAGATGTTTTGTGTGTGAGCGAGACAAAGCGGAAAGGCTGTAATGAAGAAGAGGTAGATGGATTGTTTTGCTTGTGGTCGGGTGTTGCTGAGAATGAACGGGCAAAACATGGTGTAGGAGTGCTTGTTAGTGAAAGGATGAAACCGTTTGTAAGAGATTATAGTTGTATTTCATCGCGAATTCTTTGGCTGAGACTTAAGGTAGGCTTTCATAGAATCTTCGTTGTGTCAGTTTATGGCCCAACTGAATCCGAAAGTGATCTTGAGAAAGATCAATTTTGGAATTTGTTAGATAGTGTGATTGATTCGTGTGATCCAGGTGAAAAAGTTATCGTATGTGGTGATTTGAATGGTTGGGTGGGAGTAAAGAGAAGCATGTCTGGGAATGTATTGGGTAAATATGGTGATGTGAGAGTGAATGAAAACGGTAGGAAAATAGTATCCTTCTGCTTAGAGCGTGATCTTTTCGTTTCCAACTCTGTCTTTAAACATAAATTAGCTCACTTGTATACATGGGAGAATGTGAGGGAGAATAGGCGGAGTGTGATTGATTTTATTTTGTATGATGAACGACTAAGAAGTTTAGTTGTGGATACGCGTGTGAAGCGTGGGGCTGAATTGGGTACGAATGATCATTATTTGGTGGTGTCGCGTATACGTCTGGATAAATGTTGGCGAATGAGGGTAAAAGGCACCGAAAAAATGTTTCGTGTGAAATCTAGTGTACTACAGAATGAGGATATTAGAGATATCTTTGTTGAGAAAATAAATGAATCTTTGCCTGTATGTGAGCCTAATTTTGAATGCAGC
The DNA here is from genome assembly GCA_947425015.1 of Pterostichus niger. NCBI lineage: Eukaryota > Metazoa > Arthropoda > Insecta > Coleoptera > Carabidae > Pterostichus > Pterostichus niger. Next base: position 530,228 of record OX380341.1, on the reverse strand, counting down.
ATAAATGATGTTTGGATGAAATTTAAGGATACAGTTCTTAAATGTGCAAAAGAAGTTTGTGGTGAATCCAGATTAGGCTCTTGTCCAAGGAATGCATGGTGGAATGATGAAGTGAAAGAAGCAATTGAAGAGAAAAAGAGAGCGTATTTGCGATTTCTACATGTAAAAGATGTGCCTGGAAGTTTACGTGATGAATGTTTGCTAGAATATAAAAGGTTAAATAAACATGTTAAGAGAGTAGTGAGAGAAAGTAAGGTGCGTTTTGATGATTTGATGAGTGAAAGAATGACGAATGATTTTACTATGAATAAAAGAATGTTTTGGTTGAGTGTGAAGAGATTGAGAGGTGGTAATGTAAGGGCGGTAAAAGCGATTAAGAGTGCAAATGGTGAGTTATTGTGGAATGAATTAGACGTTAGAAATAGATGGTGTGAGTATTTTAGAGGCTTATATGGTAGCGTAAATGGATCGAATTGTTGTAGTGAAAATTCAAGAGAAAATGTTAGAAGTGATGAATGGGATATAGATGAAAGTGATGTTAGTTTTGCATTGTTACGTTTGAAGAATGGTAAAGCTCCTGGTTTGGATGGTATAACGAATGAGATGTTGAAGTATGGTGGTGAGAGATTATTTGATTGGTTAGTTTATTTATTTAGATTTTGTTTGAAACTGTGTGTAGCTCCTGATGATTGGAAACGTGCTATCATTTGTCCTTTATTTAAGGGCAAAGGTAGTTCGAGTGATTGTACTAATTTCCGTGCGATAAGTTTGTTGAGTGTGGTAGGGAAGTTGTACGGGAAGATTCTTATTCACAAGGTACGAACCTTAACAATCTCCAAGTTGAGTAATATGCAAGGTGGATTTTTGCCTGAGAGAGGGTGTGTAGATCAATTGTTTTCTCTTCGTATGATTGTTGAGAAATCACTTGCTAAGAACAAGAAGGTGTTCTGTGGCTTTCTCGATCTTAAAAAAGCATATGATAGTGTTCATCGAGTTATTCTGTGGGGTGTACTTCTAGAGTACGGTATAAATGGTAATTTGTTGGGAGCGATTCGTGCATTATACGAAGATAGCGAGGCTGCGGTGAGAGTTGATGGTAGATTGAGTGATTGGTTTTCTATAGATGTTGGCGTGAAACAAGGTTGTGGGATGTCCCCGTGGTTGTTTAATTTATATATGGATGTGTTGTTACGAAAGTCGCTGAATGGGGCGGATGGTGTACGTATTGGTGGCAGTGTAGTGCCTGCGTTAGCTTATGCGGATGATGTAGTTGTAATGGGTGAATCTGAAGACCAATTGAGAAGAATGATTCTAAGTATAAATGAAGTAGGAAAAGGTTTAAATCTATTACTGAATGTTGATAAATGTAAAGTGTTAGTGTTTGAGAAGAGTGATTTGGTGACTGATTGCAATGTTTCGGTGAATGGTGTGAGATTGGGTCAAGTAAATGAGTTTGTATACTTGGGGAGTGTGTTTTCGAGGGATGGACGTTTTGATCGAGAGATTGAAAGAAGAGTATCTGCTGGATGTAAGATATTGGGTGCTCTGGGAACCTTTACTCGGAACGTGAATGTATCCAGAGATGCTCGATTGAGTGTTTATAATGGTGTGTTAGTGCCTACGTTGATGTATGGTAGTGAATGTTGGGTATGGATGAAGAAACATGAACGGCGTATAACTGCTGTGGAAATGAGATATTTGCGGAGTGTGTGTGGATATACTAGAAGAGATCGTGTCCGGAATACATTGGTGTATGATGAATGTGAGATTGGGAAGAATGTTGTAAGAAGAGTGGGAATAAGTCAGTTGAGATGGTTTGGTCATGTGGAACGTATGTCGAATGACAGATTGGTGAAACAGGTGTATGTTGGTGAAATTGAGGGTGAAAGTTTGCGTGGACGGCCTAGGAACAAATGGATGAATATGATTGAAGGGTTGTTGCGTGAGCGAAAGTTTCTGAGCGTGAAGAATAAACGAGCTTGTATGAAAAGAATTATGAATGTGGTTGAAGCAAAAGTGGTGTGTCAGGATAGGAATGTTTGGAGAAAATTAATTGTGGGATAAATATGATGAATGAAGACAAGCGTATGATTCTTGATTTTAGATTAATTGGTTAGATGTTTTGAGTGTTTACCTGCAATTGTGCGGAGACGATCTTCAGAAACAAGCGCAGTGTACACTAGCGAATGGATGAATGTTTGTTGTGTGTTGATGGTTTTTGGTTGTGAGAAAAGAAAGAGTTTGTATGGAGGAAGTGTTAATGTGGTCGAATCGAATATCGTGTGTCAGGATGAGAATGTTGACGGGTTCGTGCTACCCCATTTAATGGGATATAGCGTGATGTTATGTATGTATGTATGTATGTAATTTTTTAATTCTCTGTCACATTTACTTGAAGTATTTTTCCATTCAATCCCCCAATTTCGAGATATTTATCTTCATATATAGTACCCAAGTTGCCAATAGATGGTGCCAATAGTCTCGTTTGATGACCCAACAAAATATATTTTTCAAGTTGCTGGCTATACCGTAAACTTTAAAGAAAAATTGATATTAAAGAATATACTCCTTAATTTATTCTCTTCCTAAGTTATTTGAAGTATTTTTTGATTAGACACAAAATTAGATTTTTTTTAGACCCCGCAAAAAACACATTACAAATGTCGGCCACCAGCAACTTCAACTACCGATGAAACAAACATAGTTTTTGCGGTGAAACTTATTCTACGCTAAATCAAAAAATGTTTCAAATAAAAAAGTTTCATTTTGTTATTTCTTGGCTCTTTTAATTATACTTTTTTTTTCATTAAGGTCTTTATATCTAAAATAATCGTGCATTTACATGATTAATAAAGATACAAATATTTCTTTAACTAAGGGATGAATTGAAAAATGTTTCAAATAAATCGTCTTAATTTTTTAATTCTCCGTCGCATTTACTTGAAGTATTATTCCATTTAATCCCCCAATTTCGAGATATTTACCTTCATACAACAAAATATATTTTTCTGATTTCTGGCTATACCGTAAACTTTATAGAAAAATTGTTATTAAAGAATATACTCCTTAATTTATTCTCTTCCTAAGTTATTTGAAGTGTTTTTTGATTAGACTCAAAATTTGATTTTTTTTAGACCCCGCAAAAAACACATTACTAATGTCGGCCACCGGCAACTTCAACTACCGATGAAACAAACATAGTTTTTGCGGTGAAACTTATTCTACGCTAAATCAAAAAATGTTTCAAATAAAAAAGTTTCATTTTGTTATTTCTTGGCTCTTTTAATTATACTATTTTTCAATTAAGGTCTTTATATTTAAAATAATTGTGCATTTACAAGATAAATAAAGATACAAATATTTCTTTAACTAAGGGATGAATTGAAAAATGTTTCAAATAAATCGTCTTAATTTTTTAATTCTCTGTCACATTTACTTGAAGTATTTTTCCATTTAATCCCCCAATTTCGAGATATTTATTTTCATATATAGTACCCAAGTTGCCAATAGATGGTGCCAATAGTCTCGTTTGATGACCCAACAAAATATATTTTTCAAGTTGCTGGCTATACCGTAAACTTTAAAGAAAAATTGTTATTAAAGAATATACTCCTTAATTTATTCTCTTCCTAAGTTATTTGAAGTATTTTTTGATTAGACTCAAAATTAGATTTTTTTTAGACCCCGCAAAAAACACATTACAAATGTCGGCCACCAGCAACTTCAACTACCGATGAAACAAACATAGTGTTTGCGGTGAAACTTATTCTACGCTAAATCAAAAAATGTTTCAAATAAAAAAGTTTCATTTTGTTATTTCTTGGCTCTTTTAATTATACTTTTTTTCAATTAAGGTCTTTATATTTAAAATAATTGTGCATTTACAAGATAAATAAAGATACAAATATTTTCTTAACTAAGAGATGAATTGAAAAATGTTTGAAATAAATCTTTTTAATTTTTTATATCTCTGTCACAAGGAGAAACAGCCTAATATATATTTAATTTGTTTCATAATAAAGTGTATAATTCGATACAATCAAATATATTCTTTAGAGCCTAGTTGTTAAAGCCTAGAATGGCATGAAATCAGTTTTTGGCTATTAATTGAAATTATGTTCTAACTTGTTACGTACATGCCTAGCGACTTTAATCGTCAGTCTACGAACGAATTTTGTTTAAAATGTCGTGTTTTATTTGTGTCTCAAGTAAAAATATTGTAAAATCAGTGATTTTTTAGTGAAATATAAGTGTAATATAGTGTAAGTGTTAGTGTATACTGGATGTGAAGTGAATTTATAGTGGTACGAGCCTGGAACTTTTCAGAGAGGAATGGATAGGACTTAGTACACGCCAGCCAAAAGGTAGATGCATTATTTGTTTGTATTAGAATATAGTTGTTATTAAAATAAATTAGTATGAATGTTTGGCGAAGATTTACTACCAAATATTTAATTGATTTATTTTTAAGATGTTTACGCAATCAATCATTTCGAAGAATGTCAGTTTCGTAAAGAGGCCTTTAAAAATATTTTCTTTCCAAAAAGTTCCACAAATCATTTATAAGTCTTATCTTTCCAAAAATCTTCCCAATCATTTATAAAACTATAATCTTCCCAAAAAAATCTCTAAATCATTCATAACAAAGTCTTTTTCTCAAAAAATCTTTATTTATTAAAACAATAATTATTGAAACTTGCATTAATCGTATACATATATAGTAATTTGACGGTTTAGAAATATATGTTGAACATTTTAAAAATTTATTTCATTTATTTGCAACAAATATTTCAGTCGCAATTAATTTTTAAGATTTATAGATAATATTTTTCAAATAGTTTGTAATATTTCGAATCGATAAAATTATATTTATTCTAATTCTAGTTTGATCATGAAACCTATACAGGGCATTGAATTCGCCGTATCCGAATTGACTTATAAGCAAATTTTCATGCAATTTTAAGCAATTTAATTTTTTTAATTATTTCCTAAGGGGTTTTTGGTTTTTTCAGATTTTAATTCAATTTTCCCGAAAATCCTTAATCGTAGGTATACAACATTTAAATAAATAAACAAATTTATATTTAAATTTTCTTATATAAATGGATGAATATAATTGAAGGTTTATTGTGAGCACGAATGATTCTTTTATGAAAAGAATTATGACTGTGGATGAAGCGAAAGTGGTATATTTGTTATAAGATTAATTGCAGAATAAATCTGATGAATAAATATTGGGTGTATGTACCAACATTTCGTGCTACCCCATTTAATGGGGCATAGTATGATGTTATGTATGTATGTAATCACAAGTTCCGTAACAAAATAATGGCCTTCATTTTAATAATTATTCTGATTTAATAAATTATTAATTCTAGCTGTTCTATTATCTAAATATTGTAGTTTTAACATTTATTTAATTTTTACTTCCTTGTACGAAGTAAAGGAAGTATTGTAATCGCGAAAATTTTCGGTTCTCAGATTTCAACGGAAATAGGTATTTTGGCCCTCCCTGAATCCATTTTGACTAATTTCGTCGTGCCGTCTGTACGTACGTACGTATCTCGCATAACTCAAAAACGGTAAGCCGTAGAAAATTGAAACTTTATATTTAGGACTGTTATAACATCTAGTTGTGCACCTCCCTTTTTGGTCATTATACAACTACCGGAAGTGGTACTTTACTTTAAGCCTATAATAGATTTTCATGAAAAACTATATTCAAATATAATTTAAAACTTTCTAAATTTGGTATATAAGACTATTATATCAATGGAAATAATATAATAGATTTTAGTTAAAATAGACTAACCGGAAGTGGCACATTACATGAAGCTGCTAACAGTTTTCCTTGAAAAAAATGGTATTATTTAAATTTTAGAAATAAATCCTGCAAATAAAAGTTTTAGAGAATTAAATTCTGCGTCTAGCACATTAAGAATTTTTAAATTAGCTTTTTGCATAAATGAGATATCTAAATTTAAATATTATATATTTTTTATTTTTTTTCAAAATTAAGTTTGCTATGGATTAGAACAAAAAATAAAAGATTTAATGTCAAATATGTACAATTAAAAAAATATCTATAATTTAAAACGCGTACAAGGAAGTCAAGTAAAGTAGCACTCCCGGTAGTTGTATAATGACCAAAAAGGGAGGTGCACAACTAGATGTTATAATAGTCCTAAATATAAAGTTTCAATTTTCTACGACTTATCGTTTTTGAGTTATGCGAGATACGTACGTACAGACGGCACGACGAAATTAGTCAAAATGGATTCAGGAAGGGCCAAAATACCTATTTCCGTTGAAATCTGAGAACCGAAAATTTTCGCGATTACAATACTTCCTTTACTTAGAGTCGGCCTGTGGATCTTGTGAACCCTGGTTCGAAATTTTTATCTTGTTTAATTTTCCAGATATACGCTTAGGAAATAATTACAAAAAATTAAATTGCTTCAAATTGCATGAAAATTTGCTTACAAGTCAATTCGGACACGGGGAATTCAATGCCGTTGAGCGCAATATCATATCTTGTTTAATTTTTCAGATATATCATATTTATTCAAATTTTCTAATTTTCCGAGCCTATATCTCAAAAACTACAAGCGATATGAAAATTCGGTCAACGGCATTGACTTTCTCGTGCTTCAGTTAACTTATAAACATAGTTTCAGCGATTTTTATTTTTTTTCCAAATTTCGCCAAAAAAATCGCAAAAAGCGGTTTTTTGACATTTTCTCAAAAACTATAAGACTTATGCATTTAAACATTTCACCACTGGATTCAGTGGGTCAAAATAATTGAACTTGTATATTTATGGCATATTTTAAGAAGAATCTTGGTAATTTTAGGATGCAGTCGTCAAAGAGCTATCTCTTCAGGTCCTGAAGGAAGTCCAGTCGATGAGCATTCATGATGATGAGCTGCAAAGCCAGTCCACTGCGGAACGAGCCTTCATTACACTGCAACTACCTGATTTCAACAGCTAAGTAGACACTTGTTATTTCTTTATTTTCCAAGTTAGTTACTAGTAGCGGTCAACCGTAACTAACATTCATTCCTCAACTTATAAGACGTACACATCATCTTACACCCTCAATACATCTTATTTATACAAAAGTAATACATATTATTACATAGAATACATTTATTATTATATTATTACATAGAATAAATTTGATATTTAAATTAAAACTAGTAATATGTTTGTATTGATTACTATTTTACTATATTTATTGAAGTATTTATAAAGTAAATATTTACTCTTTTAATATATTTTGGTGGTTAATTTGTGAACTACATGCAAGTCGCTACTCGCTTGTTTTTCTCTAGTGTTAACTTTTCAAAACTAGTTTCACCCTCTTTTTAAGGATATTAGAAACTATTATATATTATTACTTAGAATAAATTTGATATTTAAATTAAAACTAGTAATATGTTTGTATTGATTACTATTTTACTATATTTATTGAAATATTTATAAAGTAAATATTTACTCTTTTATTATATTTTGGTGGTTAATTTGTGAACTACATGCAAGTCGCTACTCGCTTGTTTTTCTCTAGTGTTAATTTTTTAAACTAGTTTCACGTAGCGCTCTTTTCATGGATAATAGAAACTATTATATATTATTACATAGAATAAATTTGATATTTAAATTAAAACTAGTAATATGTTTGTATTGATTACTATTTTACTATATTTATTGAAGTATTTATAAAGTAAATATTTACTCTTTTAATTTATTTTGGTGGTTAATTTGTGAACTACATGCAAGTCGCTACTCGCTTGTTTTTCTCTAGTGTTAACTTTTTAAACTAGTTTCACGTAGCCCTCTTTTTATGGATAATAGAAACTATTACATATTATTACATAGAATAAATTTGATATTTAAATTAAAACTAGTAATATGTTTGTATTGATTACTATTTTACTATATTTATTGAAGTATTTATAAAGTAAATATTTACTCTTTTAATATATTTTGGTGGTTAATTTGTGAACTACATGCAAGTCGCTACTCGCTTGTTTTTCTCTAGTGTTAACTTTTTAAACTAGTTTCACGTAGCCCTCTTTTTATGGATAATAGAAACTATTATATATTATTACATAGAATAAATTTGATATTTAAATTAAAACTATTAATATGTTTGTATTGATTACTATTTTACTATATTTATTGAAGTATTTATAAAGTAAATATTTACTCTTTTAATATATTTTGGTGGTTAATTTGTGAACTACATGCAAGCCGCTACTAGTTTGTTTTTCTCTAGTGTTAACTTTTTAAACTAGTTACACGTAGCCCTCTTTTTATGGATAATAGAAACTATTACATATTATTACATAGAATAAATTTGATATTTAAATTAAAACTATTAATATGTTTGTATTGATTACTATTTTACTATATTTATTGAAGTATTCATAAAGTAAATATTTACTCTTTTAATTTATTTTGGTGGTTAATTTGTGAACTACATGCAAGCCGCTACTAGTTTGTTTTTCTCTAGTGTTAACTTTTTAAACTAGTTACACGTAGCCCTCTTTTTATGGATAATAGAAACTATTACATATTATTACATAGAATAAATTTGATATTTAAATTAAAACTATTAATATGTTTGTATTGATTACTATTTTACTATATTTATTGAAGTATTCATAAAGTAAATATTTACTCTTTTAATTTATTTTGGTGGTTAATTTGTGAACTACATGCTAGTCGCTACTAGTTTGTTTTTCTCTAGTGTTAACTTTTTAAACTAGTTTCACGTAGCCCTCTTTTTATGGATAATAGAAACTATTATATATTATTACATAGAATAAATTTGATATTTAAATTAAAACTATTAATATGTTTGTATTGATTAATATTTTAGGGTAGGTATTTATCTCTCTAATATTCAAACACTGCTTAGCGAGCACATAGCTTTATGCAGATGCATAATCATGAAACACCATAAAATTAAAATACCTAAAATGGCGGATTTAGCAAAGATCCGAACCAAAATATAGTGGTTACATGTTCAAACTATTACCCAATAGATGGCGATTTAGTGGAATATTCATATTTTTTAAATTGTTTATTAGTAGGAAAATGTATATACCGCATTATTCAACACTCTAAAGCGCAACTGCAGCCTTTCTAAAACATTGCTTTATGATTACCCTGTTTTATTAAATATCCTAAAATGGCGATATTCACGTCAAGTGACGTCATTGACATATTATTTATCTCACACAAATGCAAACCAACTGTTGAGGTGTCACATTGACATTTAATAATGTTTTTGTTTACAGAACAACAAACAGATTCAGACATGTGTAACTAATGTAATATTCCGTAATAACAATTCAAGTTTATGATGAAGAGAATAATGTTTCGAGTGTCAAAATATATTATCAGGTTAATTTTCATAACAATATTTTTTTTAGAATGTTTAATATTATATTTAAATTAATCAACAGACATAAACCTGCTAAATTAATAAATTTTATTCTAATTTAATTCGATTTTCACAATAGTGTTAGTACGAATTATATCAGCAATACGAACCCAGGCTCATATAGTTAATTTATACAAAAAAAATAGGTTGACTCGACCAAAGAAACAAAACCAGCCGATCATCTATAATTACAGATGTAAATAAGCGACTTTTACGTAATACTGTAAAAACAAACCGGCGATCGAATACTAAATAAGTAACTACTTTGAGGAGAAGTTCGATATTTACAACAAAGAGAACTATTCGAAAAATGGGATAAAAGATCTATAAAGCAATATTATGTTATTAGCTATAATAATTATTTGTTATTTTTCCAATAAACAAAGAAAAAATGTTTAATAACAAAATTACAAAAATGTAATAGACATCGACACTGGACTCAAAGATGTTTGTGTAGGTAACACATGAAAACCAGTTATGCATACATCTTCAAAGGCTTCAAGATCCCAACGTCTGTTACGGTCTGGGGCTATATGTCTGTAAAGTGTGTAGGGAAATTACATTTTATTAATGGCATAATTAACTCGCAGAGGTATGAAGATATTATGTAAATGTTATACCCTCGATCTCGAATTAGGAGACAGGTGGAAATTGTATTTATGTTGCAGCAGGTATAATACTCGAATTAAAAGCTGCCTTGCAGAATACATGGGACAATATTCTACCAGACGAGTGTGCAAGACTTGTGGATACAATACCTAATATAATTAAAACTGTTAATACTAATAAAGGCGATATAATCCAATATTAAATGCTGGTCGAACTATGATCTGTTCGTTGACCACAGTTCTTGTTATATGCATTTTGCAACTCGAATATAATTTTCTGTTTTGATAGTTTAAACTTTAAAACTAACAATGTGTTCATATAATCGAAACAATTTATTTAAATAATAGAATATTACTTTAAAAGAGTTACGAACTTTTGAAATAAGTTAAAGGTACTTATTTTTTCATTAAATAACTATTTGTTATAAAGTGAAATAATATGATTTAATGTACATAATATTTCGTAATTTTACGATTCACATATAGTTCTTTGTGTATTAAGAGCGTAAAGTGATTCTTTAGTACTCGAACACGAAGGCTCGCGCTGCAATAGTGCAAGAGGAACAAAGACACTTTACGCTCGTGATACACATAATTTTTTCTACGATTGCATCTTAAAATTATTAAAAAAAGTATGCATACTGAAAATAAATTCGTTCTGTCAACTGTCAATACGACAAGTTTCTATTTTGTTTGTATCCCTAGTACCTATTTTTCGATTGCTCCACAGAAAACGATAACTTTACGATGACAAATGAGAGCGTAATTGTGAACTTTTCAGATCAATCGTAGAAAAAATTATTTGCAATTATTTTTTTATGTAAGTATAATATAGTTTAGATTTTAAGCTATAAACAATATTATTAGATAAATGTATTTTATGTATGGTTACTAATAAAAGTAATTTCGTTTAATACAAAAGTATGATAATAATTTTTTTTTTCACTACATACGCAGAAAACAACTTTTTTTTGTGAAATAAATAAAATGTTACCTTTATTATACCTAGTATAATTTATTCTGAGTGTATTTGAAATAGGGTTCTCAAGATCCACAGGCCGACTCGATACCACAGCCGACAAACAAATTTTCACCAATTTAAAAAAATCTACCCCTGTGGCTCCCTCACCACTAATATCTTTGAGGGCCGTGATTTGACGGCTGGTAACCGCACTTCACGCGACAAAATATATCACTTACCGAGATCTGCTTAGGCAGAGTGCCACACCCAGTAATGGGTAAAAGGCGTGATGATATATTTTATTTTTTATTTTTTTATATTTGAAATAGGAATATAGTTATTTGTGTATTAAAAGCGTAAAGTGATTCTTTGTTACTCGAGCCGAAGGCTCTGCGATTGCATCTTAAAATTATTTAAAAACATATACGTACTGAAAATAAATTCATTCTATCAACTGTCAATATGACAGGTTTCTGTTTTTTTTTATCCCTGGTAACTATTGAAATAAGCGCACATTTAATATCTTTTTCGCGCGGTGCCATTGGAAACGCGCACATTTAACGTCTTTTACGCGCGTTGCCATTGGAGACGCGCAAAAAATATATTTTTCGATTGTTCCACAGAAAACGTCAACTTTACGATGACAAATTGTCAACTTTTCACAGCAATCATAGAAAAAACCTTTTTTTAAACAAGTAAAAAACAAATTGTGTCCAATACGAAAGGAAATTGATGTTTCAATTTTTATTTGACAAATAACTTTTGTTGAAATCGGTAGAAAATTTTGATTAAAAAGCACTAGTATTTTGTCGACAAAATTATTTGATGTAGATATTCTTTCAATTCTATATTTTTTTATATTCAACATGTACTTACATAAATCTATTCTAATGGTAAGTACATCTATTCATTTGTTTAACATTCGATATTTCAATTATAAATCAGCCTTGCATCATTAACTAATCGATAATCAAAATAAATTTTTCATGAAAAATACATACGTTACTAAATGTGGGTTATCGATTTAAAAAAATCATTTTAAAATTAATTCATCTAGGTACTTAATTACTGCTTGGTTTTTACGCCGTTACTTTACCATGGTAATTTAAAACGAATAATATATATATTATCGTTGATTGTCTGTTTATCATTATATATTTTTATTCATGATTTGATCCTAAGGGCTACTACAATTACAAGTAATTAGTAAAGTTTTATAATGATTATACTTGTATATCTTTCAATATTTAGCTATAAACAAAAAATATATGATTATATTTTTAAAATTTGATTCTATTCGCGGGACTCTATAATTTTCGTGCTGACTCACAAATGGTCCGTAGATCGCTAGTTGGACAGCTATGGTATAGAAGGAATTTTCTTCCGTAGAAACAAATATTGAAGTTGAAGCTAAGTGAATTCATGCAACTTTATAACTGAATTGTGCTATACTTTGATATGGAATATATGGGGCATAGATATCGTATTCGGCGAAGAACCGATATATACACGTAAATATAAAAAAAATAATTTTATTACTTTTCGGAATAACCCATTTATTTAAATTAACATTCGCTATTATAATTATTGAGCTCTAATTTTACGCATATATTTATTGGATTCATTATTCTTCTTGGTCACGTCTTGTCAGGATAATTAATAAAAAACAAAGTATAGAGGATATGTACATCAGTTTGATTTAAATATGTATTTACAATCAATTACTCTTCAATCTTCCACGTTTATCACCGAATATACATGACTTTCATAACTATCTACAAAGAACAACGTCACATACCCCCTTAACCATTGACTTATTCCAACATGATCTCATATCCTATTGCTATTATGCACATATGCATCTTAGTCTAAACATTGTCGTATTACACTATGCCATATAACTTATAGTCTAAGGATGTTTACAAAATAGTTATACCCTTCAACAATTCGTAAACCTAGTAATTAATGACAACATTTCTTAATTCAAACCCTATACTGTTAATGTCACACATTTTGGTTGTCAATATATTTTCATGCGACAATCTGAAATATTACTACAATGTCAGAGACAATAATTTTCTATTAAATAATCTGCTTAAATGAAGTTAATTTCATAAAAATTGAAATTAGTTCACTATAGGTGGGTATATAATTAGAAATATAATTACTAAAATCTTTATTTTTAGTTACTATAACTGCGCTGAAAAGGCACGTTTTAATTGCCTAGCATCCATAAAAAAGAATAATAGTGGAGTTGTGACCATTATAAAAAATCACAATGGACATGATCAGAACGGGCCAGAACAAGAATTCCGCAGATTTCGAGAAATTCTCGTTCACCGAGCCATAGCAGAAACTACTAGATTGCGTACAATTTACGATGAGGAGGCAGTACGGTTAGTTTAAAAAATCTCTTCTAGTAAGGCGCACAGACTTGATATATGGTTATATTTTAACTAAGTTACAAGACAATAATTCTTTGTATCAATCTTTCAATTTTGTAACATATTTAACATTAAAGTTTGTGTTACGTTTTCGAGTTTGGGCTAACATATGTAATGTAATTTTGGATTAATCATGTTTTACAGTTAACAAGGTTCTAACGTCCCGAAATTAATCCGAATTATAGGTTTTTATTTCATTAAAATGTCAATAAAATCATTAATATATCATATATTTTATATGTATTACTCCTGGAATTTACTATCATTACAAATATAGAAATCCTGAGACCGCAGTCAGCTATACTTTTGCAACTGCGCAAAGTACAATGACGTCGGCCCGAAAAAGGCATAATCCTCCAATTCCTGACACACTTGAAGAACTTGGAGAACTATTGAATGACCCGGCCTGGAGAGATAAATACCAGTGCTGTATAAGAGATGTGCGGGAGCCCATATTTAAAAGACTTTTGGTGACTGAAGATGGCGTCGCATTGCTCTTTGCGTCACAGACGCTTATAGATCGGGTGGTGGGGGGTGTGGAGGAGGTGCACCTAGATGGTACGTTCAAATGCATTCCAGCTGCACCACTTTCATACCAACTTCTTACTATTCATTTTGTAGCTTTTGAAAAGGTATAAAATATTGCTCGAGTATCTGGTCTGTATTTAGAAAAATTAATTTTCTTTTACTTTTTCAGACTATACCTGTGGCCTATGTTCTTATGTCTAACAGGCGGCAACAGTTATACACCCGCTTGTTCGATGAATTCAAAGTGCTGGCACCAACTCTACACCCTCAAATAATCATAACTGATTATGAAATTGCGTTACGCAGAGCTCTTAGCATCTCATTTCCAGATGCCGAGATTGTAGGTTGCTGGTTTCATTATGCGAATGTAAGTATACCATACCTATAGAGGCAAGTAGTTATATTTTAAATTTATGTTCCCAAAACAGCCCAACATATTTAATTATTGAGATTTTCAGATCTTCACTCTTTCTTAAATTCTAGGTTTGTAAATAAAACAATGAGAATATTGATAATGAAACAATTATTTTTTATAATAATTTTCATATAATTTATATGTTCTTTTTTTACATGGTAGGCACGATAAAAAATCCCTATTATTTTTAATATCTTTAGTATTCATATTATAACTAATTTTTATGTTAGGCTGTATGGAAAATGGCAGCCCGCTATGGATATGTGCGCAATCTTGCTGCTAATCCTATCTACTGCAAAGCAGTTAAAATGTTGATGGCCTTGCCACTCCTTCCATCCGAGCAGTTCGAAGAAGGGCTTGGTGTTGTACAACATTGGGCTACTGTACAAGGCATCCAATTAGGAAATTTATTTGCCTACATGGAGCGGTAACTATTTATTAATTTAAGCACTTAATTAAAGAATATATTTTGTTCCTTGCAGTTACTGGATTCGAACTGTTCATCCGGAACATATTTCCGTCTTCCTACTTCCGCGGAGGACCAACAATAATGTGGAAGCATATAATAAAATTATTCTCACAAAAATGGGCATACATCCTAATGTTTTTACATTTTTAGGTAAACAGAACAAAATGATTCTAATTTATATTTCTCAACGTTAACTTAACTGGATGGGTCAATAAATACAAATGTAAAATATTGTCAAATTATAAGTAATAGCTCAATTATGGTATAATATTGTAAATGATAATATCTATATACACTTTCAATTAGATAAATTTATGAAAATATTTGCTATAGTATTTTATAATCGGTATTATAAACATTGTTTTTCTACAACCGTTAAGAAAGGTAGGTTTTTGCGCATTCAAAACAGTGCGTTAATTAGGTCATTTCCGCACAGCGTGAACGGTAAAGTTACTTTACTGTACGTCTCCCATATCAACAAGCGCAAAGTAATGCCAAATACATTCCCTATTTTCCTTGAATATGTACATGCTGCTTTATACAAAAATGGTTGTAGACAAAATTGCATTCGCTACACTTGCACAAACCTATATTATCACACTCATATTAAATGAACGCCTTGAGCTCGCTCATAGAAAATTCACACTCTTGTGACAATATACTTTTGTGTAAGTGTTATTTAAATATTTATTCTATAGTACAATTTTGGAATTAGTTCTTACAGAATAATTTTTCTAATATTTACAATGATATATTTTCATGATTTTTATTTGCAGAAAACCTCATTCAATTAATTGTTAGGTCTTCCGTGGAATATGAAAGTCTGCGACAAGGCCGTCGAATCAGTCGACTCATGGGTAATAGATACCGTCGCAATGATGTCAACATCAGGGATGCGCAGCTAGCTCTACAAAACGGGACACATACAGTTTTTCATTTTTTGGAAATTGTATCTCATTCCGTGGAGAACTTAGCCAACGATTTGCGCCAAGTAACTATACTTCAAATTTGATTTAATCAGTTACCTAAACATATCTTATTTTTCAGAGACACCATCTTGGATACGTAGATGACGTGAGTATATATGCAGCTTGATAAAAATGTTTTCGATATTCACATTTTTTTAGATTATTGACGACGTACCTGAATTTGTACAACCTGTATCGGCTGCTGAAGAACTAGCTCTAGAGCTTTATGAAGAGCTACCAGCTGCAGAAGCTGTGATAGGTGCCCCGGTTCCCGTAGAGACTTATGCTGCCGTAGAGCTGGAGAATGTGGTAACTGATAGAAAATATTATCTTCATTTCTAAATATTATACTACATAATTATTACTGTATATCAACAGAGACTGTGCACTGTGTGCCTGGTATTACCTATAACACATGCCTGTCTTCCATGCGGCCATCTCTGCGTATGCCAGAGGTGTACAGATGAATTGCTGCGCTTGCGACAACATTGTCCGGTTTGTAGAGGTGACGTGGAACAATTTATAAGAATCTTTTTCATTTAATTTAGTTTTTTTTAATTTATATTACATTTATTTTTTTAATATATATATAATAGCGAATGTTAATTTAAATAAATGGGTTATTCCGAAAAGTAATAAAATTATTTTTTTTATATTTACGTGTATATATCGGTTCTTCGCCGAATACGATATCTATGCCCCATATATTCCATATCAAAGTATAGCACAATTCAGTAATAAAGTTGCATGAATCCACTTAGCTGCAACTTCAATATTTGTTTCCATGGAAGAAAATTCCTTCTACACCATAGCTGTCCAACTAGCGATCTACGGACCATTTGTAAGTCAGCACGAAAATTATAGAGTCCCGCGAATAGAATCAAATTTTAAAAATATAATCATTTTCTTTTATGAAGGTATAAAAAATAGATAAATATTGCTTTATAGATCTTTTATCCCATTTTTCGAATAGTTCTCTTTGTTGTAAATATCGAACTTCTCCTCAAAGTAGTTACTTATTTAGTATTCGATCGCCGGTTTGTTTTTACAGTATTACGTAAAAGTCGCTTATTTACATCTGTAATTATAGATGATCGGCTGGTTTTGTTTCTTTGGTCGAGTCAACCTATTTTTTTTGTATAAATTAACTATATGAGCCTGGGTTCGTATTGCTGATATAATTCGTACTAACACTATTGTGAAAATCGAATTAAATTAGAATAAAATTTATTAATTTAGCAGGTTTATGTCTGTTGATTAATTTAAATATAATATTAAACATTCTAAAAAAAATATTGTTATGAAAATTAACCTGATAATATATTTTGACACTCGAAACATTATTCTTTTCATCATAAACTTGAATTGTTATTACGGAATATTACATTAGTTACACATGTCTGAATCTGTTTGTTGTTCTGTAAACAAAAACATTATTAAATGTCAATGTGACACCTCAACAGTTGGTTTGCATTTGTGTGAGATAAATAATATGTCAATGACGTCACTTGACGTGAATATCGCCATTTTAGGATATTTAATAAAACAGGGTAATCATAAAGCAATGTTTTAGAAAGGCTGCAGTTGCGCTTTAGAGTGTTGAATAATGCGGTATATACATTTTCCTACTAATAAACAATTTAAAAAATATGAATATTCCACTAAATCGCCATCTATTGGGTAATAGTTTGAACATGTAACCACTATATTTTGGTTCGGATCTTTGCTAAATCCGCCATTTTAGGTATTTTAATTTTATGGTGTTTCATGATTATGCATCTGCATAAAGCTATGTGCTCGCTAAGCAGTGTTTGAATATTAGAGAGATGCGTGCGTTCCCATATTTTACTATATTTATTGAAGTATTCATAAAGTAAATATTTACTCTTTTAATATATTTTGGTGGTTAATTTGTGAACTACATGCAAGTCGCTAATAGTTTGTTTTTCTCTAGTGTTAACTTTTTAAACTAGTTACACGTAGCCCTCTTTTTATGGATAATAGAAACTATTATTTATTATTACATATAATAAATTTGATATTTAAATTAAAACTAGTAATATGTTTGTATTGATTACTATTTTACTATATTTATTGAAGTATTTATAAAGTAAATATTTACTCTTTTAATTTATTTTGGTGGTTAATTTGTGAACTACATGCAAGTCGCTACTCGCTTGTTTTTCTCTAGTGTTAATTTTTTAAACTAGTTTCACGTAGCCCTCTTTTCATGGATAATATAAACTATTATATATTATTACATAGAATAAATTTGATATTTAAATTAAAACTAGTAATATGTTCGTATTGATTACTATTTTACTATATTTATTGAAGTATTTATAAAGTAAATATTTACTCTTTTAATATATTTTGGTGGTTAATTTGTGAACTACATGCAAGTCGCTAATAGTTTGTTTTTCTCTAGTGTTAACTTTTTAAACTAGTTACACGTAGCCCTCTTTTTATGGATAATAGAAACTATTATTTATTATTACATATAATAAATTTGATATTTAAATTAAAACTATTAATATGTTTGTATTGATTACTATTTTACTATATTTATTGAAATATTTATAAAGTAAATATTTACTCTTTTATTATATTTTGGTGGTTAATTTGTGAACTACATGCAAGTCGCTACTCGCTTGTTTTTCTCTAGTGTTAATTTTTTAAACTAGTTTCACGTAGCGCTCTTTTCATGGATAATAGAAACTATTATATATTATTACATAGAATAAATTTGATATTTAAATTAAAACTAGTAATATGTTTGTATTTATTACTATTTTACTATATTTATTGAAGTATTTATAAAGTAAATATTTACTCTTTTAATTTATTTTGGTGGTTAATTTGTGAACTACATGCAAGTCGCTACTCGCTTGTTTTTCTCTAGTGTTAATTTTTTAAACTAGTTTCACGTAGCCCTCTTTTCATGGATAATATAAACTATTATATATTATTACATAGAATAAATTTGATATTTAAATTAAAACTAGTAATATGTTCGTATTGATTACTATTTTACTATATTTATTGAAGTATTTATAAAGTAAATATTTACTCTTTTAATATATTTTGGTGGTTAATTTGTGAACTACATGCAAGTCGCTAATAGTTTGTTTTTCTCTAGTGTTAACTTTTTAAACTAGTTACACGTAGCCCTCTTTTTATGGATAATAGAAACTATTATTTATTATTACATATAATAAATTTGATATTTAAATTAAAACTATTAATATGTTTGTATTGATTACTATTTTACTATATTTATTGAAGTATTCATAAAGTAAATATTTACTCTTTTAATATATTTTGGTGGTTAATTTGTGAACTACATGCTAGCCGCTACTCGCTTGTTTTTCTCTAGTGTTAATTTTTTAAACTAGTTTCACGTAGCCCTCTTTTCATGGATAATATAAACTATTATATATTATTACATAGAATAAATTTGATATTTAAATTAAAACTAGTAATATGTTTGTATTGATTACTATTTTACTATATTTATTGAAGTATTTATAAAGTAAATATTTACTCTGTTAATTTATTTTGGTGGTTAATTTGTGAACTACATGCAAGTCGCTACTCGCTTGTTTTTCTCTAGTGTTATTTTTTTAAACTAGTTTCACGTAGCCCTCTTTTCATGGATAATATAAACTATTATATATTATTACATAGAATAAATTTGATATTTAAATTAAAACTAGTAATATGTTTGTATTGATTACTATTTTACTATATTTATTGAAGTATTTATAAAGTAAATATTTACTCTTTTAATATATTTTGGTGGTTAATTTGTGAACTACATGCAAGTCGCTAATAGTTTGTTTTTCTCTAGTGTTAACTTTTTAAACTAGTTACACGTAGCCCTCTTTTTATGGATAATAGAAACTATTATTTATTATTACATATAATAAATTTGATATTTAAATTAAAACTAGTAATATGTTTGTATTGATTACTATTTTACTATATTTATTGAAGTATTTATAAAGTAAATATTTACTCTTTTAATTTATTTTTGTGGTTAATTTGTGAACTACATGCAAGTCGCTACTCGCTTGTTTTTCTCTAGTGTTAATTTTTTAAACTAGTTTCACGTAGCCCTCTTTTCATGGATAATATAAACTATTATATATTATTACATAGAATAAATTTGATATTTAAATTAAAACTAGTAATATGTTTGTATTGATTACTATTTTACTATATTTATTGAAGTATTTATAAAGTAAATATTTACTCTTTTAATTTATTTTGGTGGTTAATTTGTGAACTACATGCAAGTCGCTACTCGCTTGTTTTTCTCTAGTGTTAATTTTTTAAACTAGTTTCACGTAGCCCTCTTTTCATGGATAATATAAACTATTATATATTATTACATAGAATAAATTTGATATTTAAATTAAAACTAGTAATATGTTTGTATTGATTACTATTTTACTATATTTATTGAAGTATTTATAAAGTAAATATTTACTCTTTTAATATATTTTGGTGGTTAATTTGTGAACTACATGCAAGTCGCTAATAGTTTGTTTTTCTCTAGTGTTAACTTTTTAAACTAGTTACACGTAGCCCTCTTTTTATGGATAATAGAAACTATTATTTATTATTACATATAATAAATTTGATATTTAAATTAAAACTATTAATATGTTTGTATTGATTACTATTTTACTATATTTATTGAAGTATTCATAAAGTAAATATTTACTCTTTTAATATATTTTGGTGGTTAATTTGTGAACTACATGCTAGCCGCTACTCGCTTGTTTTTCTCTAGTGTTAATTTTTTAAACTAGTTTCACGTAGCCCTCTTTTCATGGATAATATAAACTATTATATATTATTACATAGAATAAATTTGATATTTAAATTAAAACTAGTAATATGTTTGTATTGATTACTATTTTACTATATTTATTGAAATATTTATAAAGTAAATATTTACTCTTTTAATTTATTTTGGTGGTTAATTTGTGAACTACATGCAAGTCGCTACTCGCTTGTTTTTCTCTAGTGTTAATTTTTTAAACTAGTTTCACGTAGCCCTCTTTTCATGGATAATATAAACTATTATATATTATTACATAGAATAAATTTGATATTTAAATTAAAACTAGTAATATGTTTGTATTGATTACTATTTTACTATATTTATTGAAGTATTTATAAAGTAAATATTTACTCTGTTAATTTATTTTGGTGGTTAATTTGTGAACTACATGCAAGTCGCTAAAAGTTTATTTTCTCTAGTGTTAACTTTTTAAACTAGTTACACGTAGACCTCTTTTTATGGATAATAGAAACTATTATTTATTATTACATATAATAAATTTGATATTTAAATTAAAACTATTAATATGTTTGTATTGGTTACTATTTTACTATATTTATTGAAGTATTCATAAAGTAAATATTTACTCTTTTAATATATTTTGGTGGTTAATTTGTGAACTACATGCTAGCCGCTACTCGCTTGTTTTTCTCTAGTGTTAATTTTTTAAACTAGTTTCACGTAGCCCTCTTTTCATGGATAATATAAACTATTATATATTATTACATAGAATAAATTTGATATTTAAATTAAAACTAGTAATATGTTTGTATTGATTACTATTTTACTATATTTATTGAAGTATTTATAAAGTAAATATTTACTCTTTTAATATATTTTGGTGGTTAATTTGTGAACTACATGCAAGTCGCTAATAGTTTGTTTTTCTCTAGTGTTAACTTTTTAAACTAGTTACACGTAGCCCTCTTTTTATGGATAATAGAAACTATTATTTATTATTACATATAATAAATTTGATATTTAAATTAAAACTATTAATATGTTTGTATTGATTACTATTTTACTATATTTATTGAAGTATTCATAAAGTAAATATTTACTCTTTTAATATATTTTGGTGGTTAATTTGTGAACTACATGCAAGTCGCTACTCGCTTGTTTTTCTCTAGTGTTAATTTTTTAAACTAGTTTCACGTAGCCCTCTTTTCATGGATAATATAAACTATTATATATTATTACATAGAATAAATTTGATATTTAAATTAAAACTAGTAATATGTTTGTATTGATTACTATTTTACTATATTTATTGAAGTATTTATAAAGTAAATATTTACTCTTTTAATATATTTTGGTGGTTAATTTGTGAACTACATGCAAGTCGCTAATAGTTTGTTTTTCTCTAGTGTTAACTTTTTAAACTAGTTACACGTAGCCCTCTTTTTATGGATAATAGAAACTATTATTTATTATTACATATAATAAATTTGATATTTAAATTAAAACTAGTAATATGTTTGTATTGATTACTATTTTACTATATTTATTGAAGTATTTATAAAGTAAATATTTACTCTTTTAATATATTTTGGTGGTTAATTTGTGAACTACATGCAAGTCGCTAATAGTTTGTTTTTCTCTAGTGTTAACTTTTTAAACTAGTTACACGTAGCCCTCTTTTTATGGATAATATAAACTATTATTTATTATTACATATAATAAATTTGATATTTAAATTAAAACTAGTAATATGTTTGTATTGATTACTATTTTACTATATTTATTGAAGTATTTTTAAAGTAAATATTTACTCTTTTAATTTATTTTGGTGGTTAATTTGTGAACTACATGCAAGTCGCTACTCGCTTGTTTTTCTCTAGTGTTAATTTTTTAAACTAGTTTCACGTAGCCCTCTTTTCATGGATAATATAAACTATTATATATTATTACATAGAATAAATTTGATATTTAAATTAAAACTAGTAATATGTTTGTATTGATTACTATTTTACTATATTTATTGAAGTATTTATAAAGTAAATATTTACTCTTTTAATTTATTTTGGTGGTTAATTTGTGAACTACATGCAAGTCGCTACTCGCTTGTTTTTCTCTAGTGTTAATTTTTTAAACTAGTTTCACGTAGCCCTCTTTTCATGGATAATATAAACTATTATATATTATTACATAGAATAAATTTGATATTTAAATTAAAACTAGTAATATGTTTGTATTGATTACTATTTTACTATATTTATTGAAGTATTTATAAAGTAAATATTTACTCTTTTAATATATTTTGGTGGTTAATTTGTGAACTACATGCAAGTCGCTAATAGTTTGTTTTTCTCTAGTGTTAACTTTTTAAACTAGTTACACGTAGCCCTCTTTTTATGGATAATAGAAACTATTATTTATTATTACATATAATAAATTTGATATTTAAATTAAAACTATTAATATGTTTGTATTGATTACTATTTTACTATATTTATTGAAGTATTCATAAAGTAAATATTTACTCTTTTAATATATTTTGGTGGTTAATTTGTGAACTACATGCTAGCCGCTACTCGCTTGTTTTTCTCTAGTGTTAATTTTTTAAACTAGTTTCACGTAGCCCTCTTTTCATGGATAATATAAACTATTATATATTATTACATAGAATAAATTTGATATTTAAATTAAAACTAGTAATATGTTTGTATTGATTACTATTTTACTATATTTATTGAAATATTTATAAAGTAAATATTTACTCTTTTAATTTATTTTGGTGGTTAATTTGTGAACTACATGCAAGTCGCTACTCGCTTGTTTTTCTCTAGTGTTAATGTTTTAAACTAGTTTCACGTAGCCCTCTTTTCATGGATAATATAAACTATTATATATTATTACATAGAATAAATTTGATATTTAAATTAAAACTAGTAATATGTTTGTATTGATTACTATTTTACTATATTTATTGAAGTATTTATAAAGTAAATATTTACTCTTTTAATATATTTTGGTGGTTAATTTGTGAACTACATGCAAGTCGCTAAAAGTTTATTTTCTCTAGTGTTAACTTTTTAAACTAGTTACACGTAGCCCTCTTTTTATGGATAATAGAAACTATTATTTATTATTACATATAATAAATTTGATATTTAAATTAAAACTATTAATATGTTTGTATTGGTTACTATTTTACTATATTTATTGAAGTATTCATAAAGTAAATATTTACTCTTTTAATATATTTTGGTGGTTAATTTGTGAACTACATGCTAGCCGCTACTCGCTTGTTTTTCTCTAGTGTTAATTTTTTAAACTAGTTTCACGTAGCCCTCTTTTCATGGATAATATAAACTATTATATATTATTACATAGAATAAATTTGATATTTAAATTAAAACTAGTAATATGTTTGTATTGATTACTATTTTACTATATTTATTGAAGTATTTATAAAGTAAATATTTACTCTTTTAATATATTTTGGTGGTTAATTTGTGAACTACATGCAAGTCGCTAATAGTTTGTTTTTCTCTAGTGTTAACTTTTTAAACTAGTTACACGTAGCCCTCTTTTTATGGATAATAGAAACTATTATTTATTATTACATATAATAAATTTGATATTTAAATTAAAACTATTAATATGTTTGTATTGATTACTATTTTACTATATTTATTGAAGTATTCATAAAGTAAATATTTACTCTTTTAATATATTTTGGTGGTTAATTTGTGAACTACATGCAAGTCGCTACTCGCTTGTTTTTCTCTAGTGTTAATTTTTTAAACTAGTTTCACGTAGCCCTCTTTTCATGGATAATATAAACTATTATATATTATTACATAGAATAAATTTGATATTTAAATTAAAACTAGTAATATGTTTGTATTGATTACTATTTTACTATATTTATTGAAGTATTTATAAAGTAAATATTTACTCTTTTAATATATTTTGGTGGTTAATTTGTGAACTACATGCAAGTCGCTAATAGTTTGTTTTTCTCTAGTGTTAACTTTTTAAACTAGTTACACGTAGCCCTCTTTTTATGGATAATAGAAACTATTATTTATTATTACATATAATAAATTTGATATTTAAATTAAAACTAGTAATATGTTTGTATTGATTACTATTTTACTATATTTATTGAAGTATTCATAAAGTAAATATTTACTCTTTTAATATATTTTGGTGGTTAATTTGTGAACTACATGCTAGCCGCTACTCGCTTGTTTTTCTCTAGTGTTAATTTTTTAAACTAGTTTCACGTAGCCCTCTTTTCATGGATAATATAAACTATTATATATTATTACATAGAATAAATTTGATATTTAAATTAAAACTAGTAATATGTTTGTATTGATTACTATTTTACTATATTTATTGAAGTATTTATAAAGTAAATATTTACTCTTTTAATATATTTTGGTGGTTAATTTGTGAACTACATGCAAGTCGCTAATAGTTTGTTTTTCTCTAGTGTTAATTTTTTAAACTAGTTTCACGTAGCCCTCTTTTCATGGATAATATAAACTATTATATATTATTACATAGAATAAATTTGATATTTAAATTAAAACTATTAATAGTTTTGTATTGATTACTATTTTACTATATTTATTGAAGTATTTATAAAGTAAATATTTACTCTTTTAATTTATTTTGGTGGTTAATTTGTGAACTACATGCAAGCCGCTACTCGCTTGTTTTTCTCTAGTGTTAACTTTTTAAACTAGTTTCACGTAGCCCTCTTTTTATGGATAATAGAAACTATTACATATTATTACATAGAATAAATTTGATATTTAAATTAAAACTAGTAATATGTTTGTATTGATTACTATTTTACTATATTTATTGAAGTATTTATAAAGTAAATATTTACTCTTTTAATATATTTTGGTGGTTAATTTATGAACTACATGCAAGTCGCTACTCGCTTGTTTTTCTCTAGTGTTAATTTTTTAAAC
The DNA here is from genome assembly GCA_947425015.1 of Pterostichus niger. NCBI lineage: Eukaryota > Metazoa > Arthropoda > Insecta > Coleoptera > Carabidae > Pterostichus > Pterostichus niger. The sequence continues at coordinate 504,594 of OX380341.1, read as the reverse complement.
TAGTTTCACGTAGCCCTCTTTTCATGGATAATATAAACTATTATATATTATTACATAGAATAAATTTGATATTTAAATTAAAACTAGTAATATGTTTGTATTGATTACTATTTTACTATATTTATTGAAGTATTTATAAAGTAAATATTTACTCTTTTAATATATTTTGGTGGTTAATTTGTGAACTACATGCAAGTCGCTACTCGCTTGTTTTTCTCTAGTGTTAATTTTTTAAACTAGTTTCACGTAGCCCTCTTTTCATGGATAATTGAAACTATTATATATTATTACATAGAATAAATTTGATATTTAAATTAAAACTAGTAATATGTTTGTATTGATTACTATTTTACTATATTTATTGAAGTATTTATAAAGTAAATATTTACTCTTTTAATATATTTTGGTGGTTAATTTGTGAACTACATGCAAGTCGCTACTCGCTTGTTTTTCTCTAGTGTTAATTTTTTAAACTAGTTTCACGTAGCCCTCTTTTCATGGATAATAGAAACTATTATATATTATTACATAGAATAAATTTGATATTTAAATTAAAACTAGTAATATGTTTGTATTGATTACTATTTTACTATATTTATTGAAGTATTTATAAAGTAAATATTTACTCTTTTAATTTATTTTGGTGGTTAATTTGTGAACTACATGCAAGTCGCTACTCGCTTGTTTTTCTCTAGTGTTAACTTTTCAAAACTAGTTTCACGTAGCCCTCTTTTTAAGGATAATAGAAACTATTATATATTATTACTTAGAATAAATTTGATATTTAAATTAAAACTAGTAATATGTTTGTATTGATTACTATTTTACTATATTTATTGAAGTATTTATAAAGTAAATATTTACTCTTTTATTATATTTTGGTGGTTAATTTGTGAACTACATGCAAGTCGCTACTCGCTTGTTTTTCTCTAGTGTTAACTTTTTAAACTAGTTTCACGTAGCCCTCTTTTCCTGGATAATAGAAACTATTATATATTATTACATAGAATAAATTTGATATTTAAATTAAAACTATTAATATGTTTGTATTGATTACTATTTTACTATATTTATTGAAGTATTTATAAAGCAAATATTTACTCTTTTAATATGTAATTATTTTTCTTTTAGAAATTTAAACATGATATTGCCGTGGCCGAGCGGTTAAAGGCGTCGCCGGGCGATCAGGGTAGTTAAACAACATTGACAGAGGGTACATGTTGGATGGGTGACCATCCCATATAACTTTTTATTTTATTTTGTCCCCAAAGATATTAGTTGTGCGAGAGCCACAGGGGTAGATTTAAATTGGTGAAAATTGTTTGTCGGCTGTGGGGATCGAACCAGAGTTCTCAAGATCCACCACTGAGCCACCTACCCCATTTGAATTGAATATGTTAATTATTATTAATTAATTTGTAAAAAACTGCCAACATATTTTCTGCAAATTACATTCCATATTCTTATTTTAAAATACTTGGAAATTTTGCAATTGTAGAATGCAAAATTATATAAATTGACTGATAATAATTAACGGTTAGTTTGTAATTAAAGATCGAATTATTATTGTTTTTATTTAGGCTCGAATTTGAAATTAAAATTAAAATTTAAAATACAGGGCATAAATCGGTTTAGAAAAACATTAACCCTAATTTTAATCGTTATTTTTAAAGCTACAAATAACGATATAATTTAACAAAAAAATATTAAACCAGTTTTATTATAATATTCTAAGTTTATTCATATTTAAGGAATTAAAGTAGGCAACCAACTCCACAGCAAGTAGAGAGGTATACATGCCCGCAATGAGCCCGAATGTAACGGGATTGCATACGCACAGAGATTCAAGGGGCTCAGCAGGAAAGAAATTTTGTTGCTGATCGCCGAATTGTGAGTTTGAGTGACGTCACGGCGCCGTTCGAACTTGTTCCTTAGGAGGAAATCGCGTTTCGCGATTACAAGTACATACTATCTATTGTAATAATTTAGGTTTCGTGAGGTGACTAGAATTGTAATAAATATTATTTTAATTATATAAAATATTACTATCTGTTTCAAAAATATTAACTGCAATTTTTAAAATTTAATTACGCCTGTAATAATTGTTATAAATGAATGAAACAAACTTGAAATGGTTTAGTATGCATTTCTACATATTCCTAATATGCAATTGCAGTTATTTGGGCGGTTACAAGACGTCAAATTAGTAAGTTTAAATGATTTATGTTTTAATAAATAAATGTATTAGGTTGCACGCCACGGCCTCGTCAATGCATTAAAATTACCCCTTTGGGGGCCGTGATCCGACGGCTGGGAACTGCATTTCACCCGCAAAATATATAACTTACCAAGTATCAGAGTGCTACACCCAGATATAGGTAAATGGAGTAATAATATATAATTATTTATTTAACCCATCAAATGTCAACAGCGAACAAAAATTACTTCCAATAGGATGACGTATCATTAAAAGCTAGTTATTGTAAAACAGTATTTTTATTTAAAATTAATAAATAAATAAATATAAATATATCATCACGCCTTGTACTCATCAACCACAAGGGTAGATTTAATTTGGTGAAAATTGTTTGTTTTTCACCAAATTAAAATCTACCTATGTGGCTCTCCCTTCACTAACATATTTGGGGGCCGTTATTTGACGGCTGGTAATCGCACTTCACACGAACAAATATATTACTTACTGAGATCTGCTCCGGCAGAGTGCCACACCCAGTAATGGTTCAAAGGCGTGATGATATATTTATTTTATTTATTTATTTCTCATCACACTTTTTACCCATTACTGGGAGTGGCACTCTGCCGGAGCAGATCTCAGTAAGTGATATATTTCTCCGCGTGAAGTGCGGCTACCAGCCGTCAAATCACGGCCTCCAAAGATGTTAGTGGAGGAGGAGCCACAGGGGTAGATTTTAATTTGGTGAAAACAAATAATTTTCATGAAATTAAATCTACCCTACTAACATCTTTGGGATCCGTAATTTGACGGTCGGTACCCGTGCTTCACGCGAAAAAATATATCACTTACCGAGATCTGCTAAGACAGAGTGCCACACCCAGTAATGGATAAAAGACGTGATGATATATTTGTTTTATTTATTTAGTTTAGTTTTTAAGATAGTCTCGGGAATATACAAAAGCTAAATAATAAGAAAAATTTGTTTATAACAAACATTAAATAATAATTTAAAAATAATTGCAAATAACCATAAGTTCATATATTTTTTTATGAAAAGAAAAATTACTTAAACTTTCATTAAACTTATATATTAATATGATGCTTACAACAAATGCTACAGTTTTTAGTAATTAATTTATTTTAATTTACAAATAATATTTTTCAAACAGGTAGTAATATTTAAATTCTAGACATCTCTTGAAAACTATTTTATTACAACAGATAGTATGTACATATATACGCTGAACACGACGTCCTAAGTAACAAACTTGGACGGCGTCGTGACGTCACAAACAGTTCCTGTCCCCCCAGCCCCTTGAATCTCACGGCATCCAGGCTAAATGCTCGCTGTGAAGTCAGTTGCCAGATACATGAAGTTGTGCTTCATTTAAATGAATGTCTCGTGCTTTAGTTCACTTTTATTTATTTATTTAATTTTTTTTTTAATTTCAAAAAAAATCGGAAAAACAATCAAGAATTATTTGCCTAATTTTATGTTGTGAATTTAATAATATTTAAAGTACTAGTTTTCATATAAATTTAATGTTTACGTACTTATATTTTTGTTTAAATATCTTAAATACTCATAAAATTCAAAGGCATTTAATTACAAATACAATTTCCTAAAGTTTAGTTTTTAAGATATAGCCGAGGAAAAGTAGAAAATCTGAAGAAAATTACAGATTTATCTTTCCGGAGCGTATATCTCAAAAATTAAACAAGATATGAAAATGCGCTCAACGGCATTGAATTCCCCGTGTCCGAATTGACTTGTAAGCAAATTTTCATGCAATTTTAAGCAATTTTAATTTTTTAATTATTTCCTAAGGTTTCAAATAAATCGTCTTAATTTTTTAATTCTCCGTCACATTTACTTGAAGTATTTTTCCCTGATAATGCTATATCCACTATAGTACAATTTTAAAAATTGATTTTTTTGCTGATTGTGTAAGCCATATTTCTCCAAACGTTGACATTTTATCTGTCACAACGTCAAACGTTGATGTATTGACAGATAAAACGTCAAGCATTTTTTTTTTATTTTTTTTTTGTTCAATTCCATAGCTATCAATATTTTTGACATTTTTATATTTAATTTCTGTCGTTACAGAGCACGTAAAAGTAATTCTGTTTGATGCCCTAAAACTTTTATTTGAAGCGTTTTTGCTTAAAATAATTAGGGATGCAGGAAATTGCAATAAATTGATTTCCCATGTGAAAGTCCTATGACCGGCTGAGCGAGTCACCAGCCTGTAGAATAGAAATTGTTAAGATGGAACATGTCTTGTTTATTTTCAGCTTCACCGCTGGCGTCGGCTGTTGTCCACCGACCAGTGGGTCAGTGTCACAGGATAGTTGTGCACCAGGTGGATGATGCGTTTCCTGTGGATTCGACTGCTACTGGAAGGTAGGAAGCCATATTTATTATCGATTAGCTAAACAAAAGTTAGCGGTTTCAATAAAATACGATTGTGTCTTGTAACGTTCAATTCTTCTTCGCGCGTATTTTTGTGCAACTTGTGCTGACAGCCGTTCCGCGCTGTGTGGCGTTGCGCAGCGGAAGCGGTCATGGTCAATGAGGCTACACGTGTTTTCTGTTACCGCTGTGGAATTTGCTTTACTTGAACGACATTTAAATTTTATAATCGTTGATTATGTATTCTGCGTTGAACTAACATCCTAAGTAAGTAGTATTCTAGATTATTTTATCATATTACAACGTGTTTGGTTGTTTATGCTCAATCTAGTTAGCGTGTCTGTGAAAACAGATGTCCGTTTCCCACGTGGACCCGGCATCGCGGTCTGGGAGCAATAGCATAATTTTTGTTACTGGTAGCGTGAGTTTCGTTTTAGCATTCCGGTTTCTAAATTCATTTCTTTTTGTTTGGATTCTCACCTATCACGGCAAATAATTATTTTACACCGATTAAAATTTTGGGAGGTTAATTTGTTATTAAATCTGTAAATTTGGGTTATAAATCATTTGTGTTGTGAGCACCGTAATCGACAGCGATTTCATTTCTTAACGGCGGCTCTGTTCATCTCAATGTCATCATTCATCGAGTGGATGTGCGTGTGCCTGTGACAGACGACTGGACTTAGACTTTTTGGACGATCCCGGAGTAAGTCTTGTGCCGTAGCACTTTTTGCAGGTTAGTTTACGACCGGGTGAGACGAAGAGTTTCAGTAGCGTTGTAGTTTAAGTGTTTTAGTTATAAGTTTGTTTGGTTGGCTTGAATTTTTAGTATAGTTAATTAGTTTGGGATAATTCACAGCCAACACTAGTTACTGAAACTCTGGGGCTCTGGTGTTCTTGATGCTTTCGCATCATCCGTCGCGAAAGTCCGTTTTCTGCAAATCACCTTCATCTTATCACCCCCTTTGATCCTTCTCTTCCTCCCTGCTTTGCGTAAATTCAATCAAAGATTTTGTTAGTTCTCAAATTTTGCTTTGCATTCATTGACAGTAGATTTGTAATATATTTGTAACTTTGTTTATATTCATACTTGTATCTTTGTAAGTAATTTTTCTTTTGAGAGCTCATAGTTATAAATAGTTTAGCTGTTTAGAAGGATTTGTGCTTCATTTTGTGTTTGGTATTAAAATCATTTACACAATATTGTTTGAACAAGTTACTGGCGCTGTGTTGTACTGTTTTAGCGTTGATACCAGCCAGAAGGGATCAAAGGTAACTATTTATTCTTTCTTCCAGGCGTAATCGGAGAGAAATGTGACCACTGTCCTTACCGCTGCGTACTCATCCAAGCCGTTGAAGAGTTCTCTATTGGAACCTGCAGAACAGGAGTCGAGGAATTTAAACAGAATGAGTTTCGCCAGACAGCTAGCTATAGAAATGCAAGCGAGGTGCCTCTACGGCGACATGTACAACTTACTACTGAAGCACGTCCAGGTACTTTTCTTTAAATACATTTTGTCAAAGAGAGTGGTTCTTCTGTTTTTCAATTAGTCATTGAAAGCTTGCAGCAGCTGTCAAGCTCTTATTGCACTCCTGCGCTAATTGGCTTACGAATGCGATTGTTAGTTTAGCGTGGGAATTAGTGACGCATTAGTATCGATAGATACTGTAAACAAATCATTAGAAATACTTGGAGTGCTGGTGTTGCCTTAGATAAATAAATAATATGTATTTTCATTTCAGACAGGTGATGGTGGAGACGACGATCGCTCTCCAGAAACCTACTCTTCATGTCGGAAGAGAAGAGAATGGATTGCTCTTCTTCTACGTGGCAGATCAGAAACATTTGCACTATGTGGCGCTGTTTATTATCAATGCTCCAGTGCGTGTTCAACTGCGACTTGGAGTCGGAATCCGACGGAAACTCCGTGCACGAAAATGTTCTGGCATTGGTGAGAATGTTATTTATAAATAAAATCACGCCTTTTACCCATCACTGGGAAATGAGCAAAAAAGAAATTATTCACATATAAACATTTCACGTTTTAAATTTGTTTACTTTTATAAAATATCTGATGTGGACACCACATGACTTCCTTGTACCCGTATTAAACTATAGATATTTTTTTAATTGCACATATTTGACATTAAATCTTTTATTTTTTGTTCTAATCCATAGCAAACTTAATTTTTTTTTAAATAAAAAAATATATAATATTTAAATTTAGATATCTCGTTTATGCAAAAAGCTAATTTAAAAATTCTTAATGTGCTAGACGCAGAATTTAATTCTCTAAAACTTTTATTTGCAGCATTTATTTCTAAAATTAAAATAATACCATTTTTTTCAAGGAAAACTGTTAGCAGCTTCATGTAATGTGTCACTTCCGGTTAGTCTATTTTAACCAAAATCTATTATGTTATTTCCATTGATATAGTAGTCTTATATACCAAATTTGGAAAGTTTTAAATTATATTTGAATATAGTTTTTCATGAAAATCTATTATAGGCTTCAAGTAAAGTACCACTTCCGGTAGTTGTATAATGGCCAAAAAGGGAGGTGCACAACTAGATGTTATAACAGTCCTAAATATAAAGTTTCAATTTTCTACGGCTTACCGTTTTTGAGTTATGCGAGATACGTACGTACATACGTACGCACATACGTACGTACGTACAGACGGCATGACGAAATTAGTCAAAATGGATTCAGGGAGGGCCAAAACACCTATTTCCGTTGAAATCTGAAAACCGAAAATTTTCGCGATTACAATACTTCCTTTACTTCGTACAAGGAAGTAAAAATATAACAATAATCATTTATAATAATTAATTAAAAAAGTAAAATGAGAAATATTTTATTTGAAATGTAAATATCATGTGTATGTTTCAAGGTTATAAGTTGTGTAATGAATTAGTCGGCCGAGTCATCATGCAACGAGCTCGAGCTCCGCACTTGCAAACAAGCAGAGCTGGTGTTCATACCATATCTCTTGCTAGTAAGTTGTTAGTGCTAGTGAAACGTTTTCATACATTATCAGTTAATATTAAGGGTGAGCAATTATATTTCTATCACTTTTATTACAAGTATTTTTCTTTTTACTAGCGGTCATTGTATTTTGTAAATAAAGTTAATCAAATACTTGTACCCTTTTGGGTAATTGTTTCCAATATTTAAAATATATAAGACTTTTCAAAGTTTTCTTAACAATATTTAAATTAGAGTGTACCTATTTATCATCATTGAAAACAATGACCTACAAATTTCACCACTAACAACCCAATAATGGATAAAAGATGTGATGATATAATTATACTTTCAATTAATTAATTAATTAATTACACCATGCTAACACAAGAGACATTACTTTTTTAAATGTATTTCTACTCGACTGGTTTTTTAAAAACTTGATATGTTTGACACTTGCTCTGTGTTAATTTAGGTGACTTTGGACAGCTGCAAGAAGTCTACCGAGAATCTGATGTACGAGAAAACCGAGCTGGAGGAACCAGCAATGGAGATGATGGCCCCGGGGACTTGACGTTTGATGGCGTGTCTGGACGTTTCACTTCCATTACTTTTACAAGTGAGTGTATCTTTTAAAATTTAAATTGGCTGTAAATATGGTTAATTTTATTGTTTTTCTGAGAGAAATAATAAAATGTCGGCTGAAACATGTAGAATTGAACATTTTTTAAACTAGTAAAGATAATTGAAATTGGTTTTAAATTTTGAATTCTCCATCTTTTGAACTATATTTATTCATATTTTTATTATGAAAATGTTTGTTAAAGATTGGTTCTTTGATAAATCTGATGAATGGATTGGTTTCAATATAAACCTACGTTCCGCGTACATCTGTGTAAAAGCCATTTAATTGAGTCCTTGCCCTAAATAATTTTGTTGGACGATTACATATTCTCGTATAAGTATTTTTGATGTACATTGCGTAAAATCGGATAGTTTTTAAGATATAGCTTTTGGAAAAGCGAAATTTCTTATTTTCTTCAGATTTTCAACTTTCTTGAGGGTAAATCTTAAAAACTAAACGACGACATATGAAGTTGCGCTCAACGGAATTAATTTTCTCGTGCTTCAATTAACTTGTAAACATATTTTCAGCCATTAACCATACACTTATATATTTGTTAATTAAAAAATAAATTATTGAAACTTGAATTAATTTATAATGTGCCAATGTCGTTTTTAGGTATGGATGTCATGCACAAACCATTGACATATGTCAGGGAATGAAAACAATATTTATCAACTTTAATACGAATTATTATGAAAGACTAATGTTTACAATCGCCGACAAAACCAAGGAGAAAAAAGAGCACTTGAGGACCTCGTGCACCAGGTTTTAGAAAGCTCTTTGGCAAATTGAAAGCTCAAAACAGGTGAGATGGAATTTGATTTATATTTTTGAGGCTTTATTTTTTGTTTCTTTGTACTTTTAAAATATCTCTATTAGTAAGATATGTGATAATATCATTTATTTATGTTTTTCAATTAGTTTAAAAATTATGTAGTCCATGAAAATAACTCAGATGCAAATTTGCACAAAGTTAGGAGTTGTACAAATTTGTTAAAAATAAGAAAAGAAATTCTGAATAATTTGTTTACAATTTAATTGAGACACGGCATTGACATACTTTCCGTACGTAGGTACATCTGGCGCATGAACGATACAATATTTCAAAGTTATTATTTTACTTTTGTGTTTATAAATACAAATATCACAATAACAATAATTATTTATAATAATATTAAAGTAAAATGATATTTGAAGTGTTGATTTGCATGTTTCAAGGTAAACATTTATTATTTGTTTAATATCTAGTTGAGCATTTATAAAATAAACTCATTTTCATTTTAAAATAATTATAGTAAATAGTAACTGACAATCCACTAGATATTTTTTAATGATAACTCTAGTAAATTATTAGCTGGTGACAAATTCAGGGTGGCGACTAACCTGGAAAACCGGGAAAAGTCAGGGAATTTTATATTTCTGGAAAAGTCAGGAAATTTTATTCCATGTCAGGGAAAAAAGTTTTTTGTTCTTTAAATTTCTTAATTTAATTTTAGGTAAATAACTACAAACTTTTATTTCAAAATGTATTTAGTTATTTTTAGATTTTATTGGCAGAATACCCTTTATTAGATAGATAGTATACCTTTATTGGCAACAAATACCCTTTATTGCTTCTTAAGAGTGAGAACCGCCATCTATGAAATTATAACCGAAGGATGTTTACTAATTGAAAACTGTTTTGTTTTGTCTAACGTTTCTACCGCGCTATGTTTTTTCTGTATGCAATATTTAAGGTTGTGTCTTTGCCTGTTTAGAAACAAATTGATTTTGCTTTTACTATAAATTTAATAAAAAAAAACAATTATATTACAATATATGATATAATATATGAAATGTAACCATAAATTCATAAATAAGTCAATATTCTAGAAGTCAGGGAATTTTTTTACTTAATCAGGGAAAAGTCAGGGAATTTATTAATGTTACTTGAATCGCCACCCTGAAATTGTCTGTTAGTATTAAGGGTAATTAACTATATTATTAAGTCTTCCAAAATTATTAATGTTTGAAGTAAAAGTTGAATATAAATAAATTGTTTCCAATATTTAACAAATGAGTTCTAAAAAGGTTTCTTTACAATATTTAAATTTGAAACGTTGAGAAAACAGACAGAATTAATATTTAATTATTTCAAATAATTTATATTGAAAAGAGAACTAGTTTTTGCAGTTATATAAAGCATGCGAAATTAATATTGTTTATTGATTTAAATACAGATTTGTATGATCTACAACATTTACTTGAAACCAGGGTTCGTAAATATCATGATATTTATAATAAATATCAAAATATCTGATATATAAGATATATATCAGATAAATATCACTTTTTGGATATTTATTTTTTAATTTTAGTTTTTGTACACATTTAGAAAAACTGAAAAATTCGAAAAATTTCACTTTTCCGGAGGCTATATCTCAAAAACTAAACAAGATATGGAAATGCGCTCAACGGCGTTGAATTCCCCGTGTCCGAATTGACTTGTAAGCAAATTTTCATACAATTTTATGCAATTTAATATTTTTAATTATTTCCTAAGGTTTTTTCAGATTTTAATTCAATTTTACCAAAAATCCTTAATCGTAAGATTATTAAAACGAAAATTTACATACATATGTATTTTGGCCCACTGAATCCAGTGGTGCAATCTTCAAATGCATATGACTTCTGGTTTTCGAGAAAATGTTAAAAAACCACTTTTTGCGATTTTTTTTGGCGGAAAATAGAAAAAAAATAAAAATCGCTGAAACTATGTTTATAAGTTAACTGAAGCACGAGAAAATTAATGCCGTTGAGCGCGTTTTCATATCACATTTAGTTTTTGAGATATAGCCTCGGAATAGTAGAAAAACTGAAAAATTCGAAAAATTTCACTTCTCCGGAGGCTATATCTCAAAAACTATTTGATATTTTTATATAATGGATATATATCATTGCAAAAATATGACGATATATATCAAAATAAATATCATGATATATATCGATCGATATATATCTTCGAACCCTGCTTGAAACAATTTCCTCTAAAATAATTTGGGGAGGAATACGCATTATTTTTCCATGTTCACCGGCAATGTGTACTTAATTATCCGGTATCAAACTACCCCTTGAGGTTACTAAAAACATGAGCTCGTAAATCGAGGAAATCAATTTCAATTACTATTTTCAAAATATTATTAGTAATTGTTTCTAATTATTTGTTGTTGTGTTTGTTAGTTGTGGCATCGAAGAAAACCAAGGTCTTCTGCAGCTGGTGTTCTGTATCATCGTGGACATCATCATCTGAGCGAACATCTCTTCAAAGTTAACGCAGAATGTCGTCAAGTCCGCTGCTCGCAACATCCAATGTAAGAAAATTATTATTTTTAAATGGGTTTTATTTAATTGAGCACCAAAATTTCAGCCCTAAATTATTCATAATTGGTTCACCCAAATAACTAGAGTCTGCTAATCTGTTTTTTAATTTCAACACCAAATATTTATTTTTGCTATTACCATTTAATTTAATCCGGGTAGCTTATTTACTATTCGTAGATATAAAAATTATATTTTAAGATCGTTTATTATTTTTAGTTTTCATTGATTTATTTCTGGTCAGAGCAACACAGTTTTTATTGATAAAATGATTTCGGTGCTCATTTAAATGATTCCCTTTTAAAATGATTTGGGTAAAATATTTAAATGGAGTGTATCTTTTAAATTTGAAGAGAATTGAAAATTTCAACTGCCTATAGTTTTGTTTGTAAATTTGGCTAATTTTATTAATTTTTTGAGAGAAAATATGAACGACAGTTTTTCCGTAACCTTTCGTACACATATAAACAATTACATGTACTACAATAAGTAATGAACAGAAAAGTGAAATTTTAGTTAAATGAGGTGTTATGGATACATTTATACCTAGCTATAGATTTCGTTAAAACCACCCCTATTTAATTCTCAGCTATGAAACTTCTTACACATATAAACAATTACGTTTACTTCAATAAACTATCAACAAACATGTGAAAAGTTAGTTGAAATGAGGCGTTATGGACATACTTATACCTAGCAATAGATCCCGATAAAACAATCCCTATTAAATTTATTATTTTGATTTTTTTTTATTAAAGTACGATAGAAATTCAAGAATTGTTTCCCTATTTCTATGTTGTAAATTTAATCATATTTTAAGTACTAGTTTTCTTTAAATTCAATGTTTACATACTTATTTCTGTATTTAAATATTTTAATTACTGATGAAATTCATAAACACTAATTAAAAAAACAATTTTTGAATTAATGTTATTAAATATATGTCATTTTCAATAAATTATAATTTTTATACATAAAATACACTCCAAGACATTTTGATGTGCACTGGTTTGCGCGGAAGGTCGCTGGCGCTGCGTCGACTTCACAGTTCATAACTTGCAAGCGTGGTAGCTAGATGTGCTGCTAGAAAATTAGTGGTTTTAAGTGAAAATATCAATAAATATTAATAAAATATAGTGCCTTTCGTAAGTATAGATGTTATTCTAACGATTTTGATACAAATTTCACCCGAGAACATTATTCTAATATTTTCGATAGATATTTGTACTTAAAAATAGTGTAAAATGTACTTTGTAATACATAACAGCTACAAGTGTTACGACATCTTAATAATGTATTTAACTAGTTGGTTTTGCCAATTGTTATTATTATTTCAAAACAATATTCTATTCATTTTGAGTATCTTTCTCAATTTTCATTTATAAAAATTTAATTCAAATATTGTTAATGGCTAAATACGTGTTCATGTTATTTATTATCATTTGCTTTCTATATATTTAAATTGATAAAAGTATTGATTTGATGGCAGCTGAAACAATAATTAAAACAAGTCTGTGCGTATTCAAGTTCACCTGCACTCAACAAGCAGCGTTTACAAATACAGTCTTAATAATATTTACTCAATTCAGCCATTTTGTAGTTGGTGATGGCATTCGAAAGCCTTCTAAATGGTAGGTTCTTTTTTTAAAGCATTTTAGAGCTATTCTATTAATTGTTTTCTCTGTTATCATTATTAACTTTAATAAATGTTATGAAGTGTGTTACTAATATATTGTTTTTATGTTTATAGGGACTTCACGGGACCTGCAAGCATCCTCAGCGTGTATCTACACCCCGGAGGCATCAGCGAAGACGAGTTTGAATATTAAATCTGCTGCTCTCAACATCAATAATGTAAGAACATTGTTATTTTTTAATTATTTGTTTAATATTTATTTGAGAATTTGTGAAATAAATTCATATTCAGTTTAAAATAATAATGATGAATAGTAACTAGATATTTGTTAATGATAACGCTAGTAAATTGTTAGCTAGTGTCAGTTATTATGAAGGGTAGTTAACTATATTTTTAATTGTTAAACCTTCCGGAATTATTTTGGTCAAAAATATTTCAAGTTAAAGTTGGATATAAATAAATGTTCTGTCCTAAAATAATGAAAATGAATCTCCCTGAATAGACTAGCGGTTATTGTATTGAATTGAGTGCTGGTGAATGAGGGGAATGAGGGGGAGGCACCTAGGAGGAAGGAAGCCATGTTTATTATCGATTAGCTAAACAAAAGTTAGCGGTAATTAGCAATTACAATTAATAGTAAGTGTTTATTGTTTGTTCCAGGCGTAATCGGAGAGAAATGCGAGCACTGGATACTCATCCACAACGACATGAAACCCTCCGTGGAGAGAAGAGATTGGAACCTGCAGAACCGGAGTCGAGGAATTTAAACAGAATGAGCTTCGCCAGAGAGCAGCTGTCCTGCTCTTATTGCATTCCTGCGCTGATTAGGAATTGGTACCGATCGATTTTAACCAAATCATTAGAAATACTTGGAGCGCTGGTATTGACTCAGACAGCAAACACCGTGGTGATGGTGTCGACGACGATCGCTCTTCACAAACCTATTCTTCATGTCGGCAGCAAGAGAAGAGAATGGAATCAGACGGAAATGTTCTGGCATTGGTGAGAAACTTATTTATAAAACAAATCACGCCTTTTACCCATTACTGGGACATTATTCACGTATAAACGTTTCACGTTTTAAATTTGTTTACTTTTATAAAAAATATACAACAATAATAATTTATAATAATTAATGAAAAAAGTAAAATGAGAAATATTTAATTTGAAATGTAGACATGTTGTGTAAGTTTGAATGTATTGAGTTGTGTCATCAATTAATTAGTCGGGCGAGTCATCATGCAACGAGCTCGAGCTCCGCACTTGCAAACAAACCGCTGCCCAGAGCTGGTCGCTTGAACATCATCACGTGCTAGTTAGTTGTTAGTTAGTGACACGTTGTGCTAGTGAGTTGTTAGTGCTAGTGATTAGTATCAAAGGTGGGCAACTATATTTCTATCACGAGCAGTCCGTGTATTTTGTAAATAAAATTCACAAATACTTTTACCTTTTTGGGTAATTATTTCCAATATTTAAAATATATAAGAGTTTTAAAAGTTTTCTTTACAATATTTAAATTGGGTTGTACGTATTTATCATCATTTAAAACAATGACCTACATCTGTGGTGGCTGTGATTTGAGCCAATAATGGGTAAAAGGTGTGGTGATGTAATTATACATTCAATTAATTAATTAATTACAACATCGTAACACAAGAGACTTGATATGTTTGACACCCTCTCTGTGCTCATTCAGGTGACTTTGGACAGCTGCAAGAAGTCGACGGAGAATCTGGAGCACCAGGAAGCCGAGCTGGAGGAGATGATGGCCCCGGAGACTTGATGTTTGATGGCGTGTCCGGACGCTTCACTTCCAGTACTTTTGCAGGTGAGTGTATCTTTTAAAATTTAAATTTACTGTAAATTATAAAATGGCTGTAACTTGTACAAGTAAACAATTTTTTAAACGGCTATAACTTTTAAATTAGTCACGATAATTGAAATTGGTTTTAAATTTTGAATTCTCCATGTTTTCAACTATATTTAATCATATTTTTATTATGAAAATGATTCTTCGACGAATCTGATGAGTGAATTAGTTTCAATATAAACCTACGTTCCGCGTACATCTGTGTAAAAGCCATTTAATTGAGCCCTTGGCCTAAATAATTTAGTTGGACGATTACATATTCTTCTAGAAGTATTTTTGATTTGATAAATTACGTAAAACATTAATTGTCTCTTGCTTCAATTAACTTGTAAACATATTTTCAGTCATTAACCAAACACTTATATATTTGTTAATTAAAATACTAATATGATGGATTGTAATTGCCCAAAATCTGCAATTGCAGATTAAGCATGAGCATACTGAACCCCCTTTATAGTTTGTTTCATTCATGAACTTGAAATAGTCTAAAATATTCTTTACAAAATCTCGTGAATTTTATATGAAAAACTTTTCACGTTTAATTAAATTAATTGAAGCACAAAATTATTTTATTTTAATTATTTTACGTTTAAATTATCTACATATTTATTTTAAAATAAGTTTAATAGTTTTTCAATCAGTCATTTTGAATTCAAATATAAATATCAAAAGTAGAGAATTTATTTATCACTAAATTAATTTTGGCACACCTGCAATCAATTATAGGCGGGTAAAAAAATCCGTAGACTACTTTGGGGGCAAGTACATTAAAATATTAGTTTTCGGGGTTAAATGCTGTTTATAATTAAAAAATATGTTATGAACGTTAATAATAATTATTAATAAATAATATAGAGTAGTTTTTATTGATTAGAAATCAAATTATTTTTATAATATAAACACCCAATAATTTGGATGCATACTGCGCCACTGATATAGTTCAACGTTTTATGAATAGGTGGCAGTAGTATGTTAGTTGTCAGAAACTGATATTTGACAAGTAAACTACGTTTGTGAAATGATGTGATTTTAAACTAAAATATTGTTAATTAGCAACAAAATGTAGTAGAATAAGTAAGTTTGAATTTAAATTAATTTCTAATGCGCCAATGTCGTTTTTAGGTATGTATTTCATGCACAAACCATAGACAGATGTCAGAGAATGAAAACATCATTTGTCGACTTTAAAACCAATTATTATGAAAGACAATGTTTACAATCACCACAAATCAACGACAAAACCAACTTGTGGACCTGGTGCACCAGGTTGTAGATGCACAGTGAAACCGCCAAACAGGTGAGATGATTTTTTATTTATATTTTTGAGGCTATATTTTTTGTTTCTTTGTACTTTTAAAATATCTCGATTAGTACAAGACTTACGCGCTGCTAAATAAATTAAATTATTTTTTAATTAAATTACTTTTTAAACAATGAGTGTATCTTTTAAATGACTAAATGTGGGTTTCCTTTTACTATTTCTAGTACACTCACTCTCAAAAGTTATGATGATTATGAAACTTGAAATAAACATGATGAAGGGTGCTCTGCTATGTTACTAATACATTGTTTTTATGTTTATAGGGACATCATCAAGATGTTGAAGCAGCTGGCGTGATTGGAGCTGCCGCCATCCAGAGCTTGGAGCAGCTGGAGCTGGTGTCACCGTGGACATTATCATCAATGTAAGTACATTGTTATTTTTTTAATTATTTGGGTAAAAACAATAATAATAATGATTGTGAATGATTAGTAACTGACAATCTACTAAATATTAATTAATGATAACGGTAGTACATTATTAGCTAGTCAAGGGTGATTAATTATAAAGCTTGTCCCAGAAAACAATGTCGCCTATAATTTTTAACTAAAAACCATATAATTAAATGAATTTTTTAAAAACTATTGAAGACTTTATTGATCAACAACTAAATAGTACATAATAGCATATATTTACATTTTAATTATGATTCATCCAAACGTTGTGCAATTTCCTTTTCAGCCCTTTCATTAAAATTTGTACAGCATAATCAGATATCATTTTTGTAATTTGTTTCCACTTATATTTAAAATTATCGACAGAATTGGTTTGTTTCTTATATTTTAATAACTTCTGCTTCATATGGGCCCAATATTTTTTGATTGGGCGCAATTCAGGACAATTTGTAGGATTTTCAGATTTATGTACAAATTCTATATGTGGGGTTGCTTTTATACCAATCAATGACATGTTGCCAAATCTGGCCAAAATAGTATTGGTGTGTTATGAAGCCTTATAAAGGGCAATAATCATCTTTCAAGACACTCGCTTAAATATCTTTCGCCGTTGATTGTCGATGTCGAAAAGTAAGGCATACTGCGTTTGCCACAGGAACAAATGGCCTGCCATACAAGCATCTTTTTTGAGAATTTTTCTATTTTAATTACCTTCAATTAGCTACTAACAGATTTTCTGAACTTTCCAGAATAATAATAACAGGGTTCGAAGATATATATCGATCGATATATATCATGATATTTATTTTGATATATATCGTCATATTTTTGCAATGATATATATCCATTAAATAAAAATATCAAATAGTTTTTGAGATATAGCCTCCGGAGAAGTGAAATTTTTCGAATTTTTCAGTTTTTCTACTTTTCCGAGGCTATATCTCGAAAACTAAATGTGATATGAAAACGCGCTCAACGGCATTAATTTTCTCGTGTTTCAGTTAACTTATAAACATAGTTTCAGCGATTTTTATTTTTTTTTCAATTTTCCGCCAAAAAAATCGCAAAAGGCGGTTTTTAACATTTTCTCGAAAACCAGAAGTCATATGCATTTGAAGATTGCACCACTGGATTCAGTGGGTCAAAATACATATGTATGTAAATTTTCGTTTTAATAATCCTACGATTAAGGATTTTTGGGAAAATTGAATTAAAATCTGAAAAAACCAAAGGGGTACCCCTTAGGAAATAATTAAAAATATTAAATTGCATAAAATTGTATGAAAATTTGCTTATAAGTCAATTCGGACACGGGGAATTCAACGCCGTTGAGCGCATTTCCATATCTTGTTTAGTTTTTGAGATATAGCCTCCGGAGAAGTGAAATTTTTCGAATTTTTCAGTTTTTCTAAATGTGTACAAAAACTAAAATTAAAAAATAAATATCCAAAAAGTGATATTTATCTGATATATATCCTATATATCAGATATTTTGATATTTATTATAAATATCATGATATTTACGAACCCTGCTTTAAAGTAAAGTTTTCTTGATCTTCATTTTGTGTTAGTTTCTTGCTTAGTATTCCTGTTAGGTACTTTTGTTTTTTGTTTTAAATACTTTATAGAATTCTTTAGCTTAATTTTCTGGACTGTTGATTGAGTAGTTTCAAATTTCTTAACCAAATCTCTCACAGAAAGATTTTTATTTTCACACAAAGCCTTTAAGACATTTTCTCAATATTTTAATCTACAAATCCAGGTTTGCATCCACTTCCACATTATTTTGTGTATCACCCGTTTCATTATATCTTCTTAACAACCTTTGAACAGTCCTTGTTGTAGATTTTAACTCGAAAGCTACTTTTCTTGTGGATATATGTCTATTTTGAACACATTTGTACAAAATATTTTCGCGCAATTGTTTGTGTTTCAATGGCATCTTTGTATAATAAATTGTATGAAAGTTGTCAACTAATTGTTTTTGTATAATGCATAGCCAAATAATAAAAACGCATCACATAAAATTTTATATATCTATAAAAGCAGTAAACGAAAAGGCCTAAACCTAAGCGACATTTTTTTCTGGAGCAAGCTTTATTTTACTTTTACAATAATTTTTCTCCTAAAATAATTGATGTCCGGTTCAAAGCAGAAAATTAAAATTAATCTCGTTTAATAATTTGATTTTACTAGCGGTGACTTTTACCCAATATTTAAAATATATGAGTTTTAAAAATGTTGTTTACAACATTTAACTTTGAAGAGGTTTGAAAATGTGGACTGTCTATAGTTTTGTTTGTAAATCTGGCGAATTTTATTAATTTTCTGAGAGAAAATATGAACGACAGTTTTTCCGTAACTTTAGATCAACATGTTTTAAAAATGGCTGTAATTTAGTAACCAGTCAACCGGGTTTCAACATTCAATTCCTCATCTATTGACCATAGTTTCATCCCTTAATATCAACCCTCCAGAAAATAATTAATTTTAAAATAAACGTTATTGAAGCGAGGATGGTGTGTCGGGTTGAGAATGTTCTGTGAATGTCTCAGTGGACAATTATTCACAATTGGTTTGAACATATAATTTTATTTTGATAATTTACTATTCTTTAATATTAAAAATTACTTTTAAAGATTGTTTAGTATTTTTAATGATAGATACTCATATTAAATTGAGTTTTGCAGTTTACGTAAATTATCTGAATGCGGCATTCAGTCCCAGGAGTCGAGCGCCATGCCCACGCTGTCCACCGGGTGCTTCAACACACTTCAGGAATAAAAGATAAGTACAAATTTATATTTTAATTAGTCTAAAAAATGAGAAAAGAAATTATTAATAATTGATTTAGAATTTTATTGAGACACAGCCTTGACATACATCTGCTGTCTTTTAATTTAATTTATTGTTTGATGTGAGAAATATTTGTTTAAAGTATTTTAAAAGTAAATTGCTAAATTCTAGAATCGTTATTATTTTACTTTTGTTTATACTAAATAATAATATATTAATAATATTAATAATTTCTAATAATAATAACAGTAAACTGAGTAATATTGTATTTGAAGTGTATGTTAGATGTGTATATGTTGTGTATGTTTCAAATTCACTTTAATTTTAAGTAGGTCGCTGCGAGTCTGCAACAAGAAGTTCACTTGCCAAACAAACGTCGTCGTCGTGTAATTTAACTTTTGTCTGCCTTATTTAAAGGCCTTCATAACTTCATAACCGATATCGTATCGTGGGCTTGATTTATAGTTATATAAGATCAACTTCTCGAGTCGATATCGTGTTTGTTTTTATTGTTCACTCACTACGTACATTCTAATTTAGTTAGTTAGTTGCTGCCTTAATAGGAGGCCATCCTAACTGTGTGTAGTTCTTTTCGTGGGGTTGATTTATTACTATAAATCAATTTTACGAATCGAAATTGTGTAGATCGATATCTATCGTGGGTTTGATTTGAAATCAACCTCACGAGTCGATATCGTGTATTTTGTATTTTCCACCACAAAACGCAGGCCCCACGTGGGGCCCCAACATACATCCCATCACCAGGAGGCAAGTTTGTAAGCGTTTCGCGATGCGGGTGGGGCGAGTCCCTCGCGAGCGTACTGCTGAGTGTAGCTAGAAGGTGTAAGCCGATGCCTTGGGTGGTCGAGTTATCGAATCACAGGAACCATATTGTCCAATGAGTCATTGGGAGATCTAGACATAATTCGACTGTTCGAGCACTGCGAAATCTTCCCAGCAGTCGGGTAGGTTGGTAGGCGGTGAACCGAGAGGTCGTGGGCACGGAATATGCTCAACGTTTTTGCTAACTTGACAAGCATGCTTCGGTTGCTTTGTCGTAGATTCGTAGCTAGTCGTTGGCAAACACTTAGGTAAGATAGGGTAGGTAGGGAGAAAAAGATGGCACCTTTACTGAAGACTACGTAAAATGTGAGTCTCTTTCAGGTTCTTCCTAACACTTGACCGATATCTTATCGTGGATATGATTTATAGTTATACTATAAGATCATATTCACGAGTCAATATCGTGTTTTTATCTCTACGTACATTTAAATTTAGTTAGTTTAGTTTCTGCCTTGTTAGAAGGCCTTCCTAACAACTGTGTAGTTCTTTTCGTGGGGTTGATTTATTACTATAAATCAATTTTACGAATCGAAATTGGTTAGAACAATATCTATCGTGGGGTTGATTTATTTCCATAAATCAATTTTACGAATTGATATTGTGATATCTATCGTGGGTTTGATGTGTAATCAACCTCACGAGTCGATATCGGATGTTTTGTATTGTCCACCACAAAACGCTGGCCCTCCGTGGGGCCCCATTATAGCGTTTCACGGTTGCTTTGTTGTAGATTCGTAGCTAGTCTTTGACAAAAACTTAGGTAAGATAGGGTAGGTAGGGAGAAGAAGGACACCATCATTGAAAACTTACTGTTTTTCAAGGAGTATTTGTACTTGTTTTTAATAATATTTTGTTGGTAGGTGCGGTGGTGAATGAAGAAAACCAACGTTTCCTGTTGGCGATTACATCAAAATGCTGGGAAGATTCATCAGCAGCAGAATCAACAGCTTCTCTTCAAACACATCCGAAGATGTCTGCAAAGTCAACGCAGAATGTCGTCAAGACCGCTGCCTCCAACATCAATATAAGATAATTACTAGTTTTAAGTGGGTTGTATTTAATCGAGCACCAAAATATCAGCTCTAAATAATTCATATTCGATATCCAAAATACTAGACTTTACTAATCTGTTTATCAATTTAAATATCAAATATTTATATTTGCTATTTGCCATATTAGCATTTAATTTTCCATGAAGCTTATTTGCTATTATATTTAAAGATCAGTTAGTATTTTTTATGCCTAATTATTATTTTTAGTATTCATTTAATTATTTTAGACTATCAAAATATAATTTAACTAGGGTTAAAAATATATATTTTTGGTGTTTAATAAATATATTTCTGGCAAGAGCAACACAGCTCTTATTGATTATTTAAGATACAATGATTTCGGTGCTCATTTAAATTATTCCCTTTTTAAATTATTTGGGCAAAAGTCTGTTAAAAACAGTAATAAATATGTTGTTTTAAATTAATATAAAATAGCGCAATTGTGTACAAGGGAGAATGTGAGTGAAAATGGACAGAGAGTGATTGATTTTATTCTGTGTGATGAATGATTGATGCGCGGTTTTTCAGTTCATTCTGACATTTAGATGACGTAATTATTTGTCACAATTTTGTTGAGCGACTTGGTCGTGTTAGAAGACCTAAAATAATTAGAACTATAGTAAAACCGTCAGAAAGGTATCATTAGAAATATATTACAATATACACTTTACTATTTACTATTTCATATACAATTTAATTCTTTTTTTATTGAGTTAATTTGTAATTTTACGTATTCCTCCTTTTTGCCAATTTGCACCAATTTTTAATTGTCTGCCCCCAACATTTTTCTCTTTTTAAAATTATTTAAACTTGTGCTAGAATTTTAATGAACACGTACCTGACATAGAACTTAAATTTAATCTTGTACATTATTAATATTTTATCTTTGGACTAGAGAACTTTTAAAATTTTGGCCCTACAGTATTAAATGAGGCAGAAATTTCCTCCCAACACTTTTCTTCTTCTTAACACAATACTTTATCAGTTTTTTTTTCATTCTATACATGTTTTTAACTCTCACTAAATCTATTAATAATTCAACTTCATTGGTGGAAAAATTTGCAGCTCTTTTAATATTTTCCATCATGTGTATATAAATATATTTCTTATTTTGCCTCTGACAGAATATAAACTGAATTTTCGGTAAACAAGGCAATGATTATAATTTTCTCAGAATCCCAAATTACACAAAACCATAAAATTATGTTGACATTCAGTTTAGGTTCAGCTGAACTAGATTAATTTGACAAGTTATAAACAAAAAAATGTTGAGGCTCAAGTTCAAGGTTCAACTGAAAAACCGAGCATGAGAAGTTGATTTGATGGTGTCGCGTATACGTCTGGATAAAAGTTGGTGAATGAGGGTGTATAATGAGGATGTTCGAGATATGTCTGTTGAGTAAATAAGTGAATGAATGAATGATGAATTATATTGTGGAATGAATCAGATGAGAATGATGTTGCGCGTAAAGAATGGCAAGGCTCCCGGCTTGAATGAGATGTTGATGTATGGAGGTGAGAGGTTATTTGACTCCTGGTGATTGGAAATGCGCGCACGCAGTTAGAGTGTTTGAAGGTAGCGAGGCTGCGGTAGTGTCTGCGTTACCTGGTGCGGATGATGTTGTTGTAAATGATTTCAATAAATGAAGCAGAAAACGATTTAAATAATGTTAATTAATGATAATGTGTTAGTAGAATTAGTATTTAGTTTTATAAATTTGGCAATAACATTT
The DNA here is from genome assembly GCA_947425015.1 of Pterostichus niger. NCBI lineage: Eukaryota > Metazoa > Arthropoda > Insecta > Coleoptera > Carabidae > Pterostichus > Pterostichus niger. Next base: position 481,381 of record OX380341.1, on the reverse strand, counting down.
ATTGGTAGATGTGGTTTACAAAACAAATTTACAAACACTTATATATTGTACAAATACAAACACATTGTTAATAGAGAGAGGGACTGTTTAGGGAATGTCCTTTAATGACAAGGGCTATGAACATCTAAATATTCATTCATTAGTTTCTGGTCGGCCCTAACGGCTTTCTTAATTTTAAAAGCTTCAAGGAAAGTGAATCGATATCCTTTCCTTTTATATGTAGAACTGACAAATTACATATAGAACTGTTATGATAAAAATCTATCAAGTGTTTAGCTAGATTAGACTGGGGACTTTTGGTCATATAATTATAACAATACTCTTTAAATCTAGTCTGGAAACTTTGTCCTGTTTGCTCTATATAAACAAATTCACAATCTTTACATTTAATTTGATAAAGGGTCTTTATTCATTAGTTTATTATTATTAGTATATAATGTCAAATTTCCTCCAATTCTTGGCCATACTACGATTCATGTCATTAACATAATTTATTTTTTATAAATTGATTTAAATCTAGTTTCAAAGTGTACAGGATAAAATTAATTTCTTGTAATTGATCTAATTTTCTTATTTATTAGCTTCACAGTGATTTCTTCACTGTAACCATTGTTTGCTGCAATATTTAAAATGATTTTAATTCAGATAAATTATAAAACGTTGCTAGTTTTATATTACATGGGTGATACAAATTAGTGGGTTTCCTGTAAATACTAAAATTAAATTTATTGTTAATGTGTTGGATAGTAATGGCCAAGATATTTATGCTTTTATTAACTTTCACTTCAGTGGTGAATTATGTATTTTAATCAAATGAATTAAGGACATTTAGTTGTTGTTGCTCCTGGTGTAAAGGGATTAAAACATCGTCGATATATCTATACCAAAAATGTAAATATTTTCGGAGGTATTTTTTGGAATTGAGGCATATATATTCTCTAAATTGTTGATGAATATTTCAGATAATAAAGACCCACATTTTGTTAATTATAAATGTCACCAAAGAGCAAAAATAATTTGTTTGTAGACAAACTTCCAGCAAGTTTAAAGTTACATGGTTAACTTCAAGCTGTTTTTAATGAAAATTGGAATGGAAGTAAATTCCCAAAACCTCCCTCTCTCTATTAACAGAGTTAGTTTGTATTTGAACTACATATAAGTGTTTGCAAAACCATTTCTAAATTCATGAAACAAAATGCCAAGTGTTTGTATTTATTAATTTTAAATCACGTTTCGCCGAATGCAAACAGCTTCATTAATTGAAATGATGAATGTGTTAGTGTTTGAGAAGAGCGATTGCAATGTTTCGGTGATGGATGATGTGAGATTGGAGATGAAATTAATGTGTTTGTATATTAGGGTAGTATGTTCTCGAGGTATGGACGTATTAATTCAGAATACATTGGTGTATGTTGTATGATGACTCTGAGATTGACATGAATGTTGTTGAAAGAGTGAGTATAAGTCAGATGAGATAGTTTAGGAATGTGGAACGTGTGTGGAATGGAAGATATGAATGAACTTTTATGAATGTATATGTATGTATTTATGTATGAAGAGTTGATGCTAGATTGAGCATGTGGTTGAAGCAAGGATGACTGAATGTTTCTGGGGTTCGTGTTACCCCATTTAATAAGATATTATCTTTACAACATATGTATTATTTGTTTAAACTATATAATAATGAATGATTCACTTTAAAATTATAATGATGAATCGTTCTCATCTGTAACACAATACTTTGCTAGCTGACAATTTATTATACATACATATATATTTTTTTATTATTACATTAGCAGATTGTCAGCTACTGAAACATTGTGATACAGTGACAGTTAGTATAAAAAACAAACAAATTACGGATGATTACCTAGATTTTTCATTGTTAAACATTCCGGCATTATTTTATACAAATATATTTGAAGTAAATGATTGATATAAATAAATTTGAATCAGTTTTATTTTAAATATTATTCTCCAAACAACTTATGACCGATTTAAATAAAGTTAATCAAATCATCCTCCATCGATTATTTATACTAACAGTCAACATATTTTGTAAATAAAGATAATGAAATACTTTTACCCAAAATAATTGTATCAAAGTATTAATTCTAAAAGTTTCCATTATAATAATTAAATTGATTTCTTTTTAAAAATTGGGAAAACTGACAGAATTGATATTTACTAATGATAATAACAAATATGTTTTAAGTAGATAGTTGACAATAACTTTGTTTAACACATATTTATTCTTGAAGAATAAGAAATAGATACATATTGTAATAAGTTATACATACATCTTATTACAATATTCTTTATTCTTAAAAAATAAATTTGTGTTGAAGAGATTTATTGTGAATTATTTAATTTAAAATATAGTTTTTATTGTTTAAGATAAATAAGTAAATAATATTATTGTAATTTAATATGTAAAAATAATAACAAATATGTTTTAAATAGATAGTTTACAATAACTTTGTTTAACACATATTTATTGTTTAAGAATAAGAAATAGGGTACCCATTGTAATAAGTTAACATATTGCAATAAGATGTATGTTTTCTTATTACAATATTCCTTATTCTTAAAGAATAAATGTGTGTTGAAGAGATTTATTGTGAATTATTTAATTTAAAATATAGTTTTTATTGTTTAAGTTAATAAAATTGTTGTAATTCAGTATGTAAAAATAAATATGTTTTAAATAGATAGCTTAGAATAACTCTGTTTAAAACATATCTATTCTTTAAGAATAAGAAATATTGTAATAAGAAAACATACATCTTATTGCAATACGTCTTATACTTCAAGAATAAATATATTTTAAAGAGACTTATTCTAAATGAATTTATTTAAAAAATAGTTTGTATTATAAATAAAATGTACTTGTAGTTAATAATTCTAAAATAAAATGTTAGTAACACTTGTATACAACTTTGAAATAATAATAAATGTTTATTTATACATACCTTGTTTTTTTTTTGTTTTTTTTTTTATTTTTAGGACTGGTGCTGCCATCTGTTGGCAATTCAATTGAATTTGAAATTCATTTCAGGGTTTCTTTCTTATAAACTAGCTAAAATTAATTTACAATAAAACAATTTTGTTTCTTTCTTATAAACTAGCTAAAATTAATTTACAATAAAACAATTTTGTTTCTTTCTTATAAACTAGCTAAAATTAATTTACAATAAAACAATTTTGTTTCTTTCTTATAAACTAGCTAAAATTAATTTACAATAAAACAATTTTGTTTCTTTCTTATAAACTAGCTAAAATTAATTTACAATAAAACAATTTTGTTTCTTTCTTATAAACTAGCTAAAATTAATTTACAATAAAACAATTTTGTTTCTTTCTTATAAACTAGCTAAAATTAATTTACAATAAAACAATTTTGTTTCTTTCTTATAAACTAGCTAAAATTAATTTACAATAAAACAATTTTGTTTCTTTCTTATAAACTAGCTAAAATTAATTTACAATAAAACAATTTTGTTTCTTTCTTATAAACTAGCTAAAATTAATTTACAATAAAACAATTTTGTTTCTTTCTTATAAACTAGCTAAAATTAATTTACAATAAAACAATTTTGTTTCTTTCTTATAAACTAGCTAAAATTAATTTACAATAAAACAATTTTGTTTCTTTCTTATAAACTAGCTAAAATTAATTTACAATAAAACAATTTTGTTTCTTTCTTATAAACTAGCTAAAATTAATTTACAATAAAACAATTTTGTTTCTTTCTTATAAACTAGCTAAAATTAATTTACAATAAAACAATTTTGTTTCTTTCTTATAAACTAGCTAAAATTAATTTACAATAAAACAATTTTGTTTCTTTCTTATAAACTAGCTAAAATTAATTTACAATAAAACAATTTTGTTTCTTTCTTATAAACTAGCTAAAATTAATTTACAATAAAACAATTTTGTTTCTTTCTTATAAACTAGCTAAAATTAATTTACAATAAAACAATTTTGTTTCTTTCTTATAAACTAGCTAAAATTAATTTACAATAAAACAATTTTGTTTCTTTCTTATAAACTAGCTAAAATTAATTTACAATAAAACAATTTTGTTTCTTTCTTATAAACTAGCTAAAATTAATTTACAATAAAACAATTTTGTTTCTTTCTTATAAACTAGCTAAAATTAATTTACAATAAAACAATTTTGTTTCTTTCTTATAAACTAGCTAAAATTAATTTACAATAAAACAATTTTGTTTCTTTCTTATAAACTAGCTAAAATTAATTTACAATAAAACAATTTTGTTTCTTTCTTATAAACTAGCTAAAATTAATTTACAATAAAACAATTTTGTTTCTTTCTTATAAACTAGCTAAAATTAATTTACAATAAAACAATTTTGTTTCTTTCTTATAAACTAGCTAAAATTAATTTACAATAAAACAATTTTGTTTCTTTCTTATAAACTAGCTAAAATTAATTTACAATAAAACAATTTTGTTTCTTTCTTATAAACTAGCTAAAATTAATTTACAATAAAACAATTTTGTTTCTTTCTTATAAACTAGCTAAAATTAATTTACAATAAAACAATTTTGTTTCTTTCTTATAAACTAGCTAAAATTAATTTACAATAAAACAATTTTGTTTCTTTCTTATAAACTAGCTAAAATTAATTTACAATAAAACAATTTTGTTTCTTTCTTATAAACTAGCTAAAATTAATTTACAATAAAACAATTTTGTTTCTTTCTTATAAACTAGCTAAAATTAATTTACAATAAAACAATTTTGTTTCTTTCTTATAAACTAGCTAAAATTAATTTACAATAAAACAATTTTGTTTCTTTCTTATAAACTAGCTAAAATTAATTTACAATAAAACAATTTTGTTTCTTTCTTATAAACTAGCTAAAATTAATTTACAATAAAACAATTTTGTTTCTTTCTTATAAACTAGCTAAAATTAATTTACAATAAAACAATTTTGTTTCTTTCTTATAAACTAGCTAAAATTAATTTACAATAAAACAATTTTGTTTCTTTCTTATAAACTAGCTAAAATTAATTTACAATAAAACAATTTTGTTTCTTTCTTATAAACTAGCTAAAATTAATTTACAATAAAACAATTTTGTTTCTTTCTTATAAACTAGCTAAAATTAATTTACAATAAAACAATTTTGTTTCTTTCTTATAAACTAGCTAAAATTAATTTACAATAAAACAATTTTGTTTCTTTCTTATAAACTAGCTAAAATTAATTTACAATAAAACAATTTTGTTTCTTTCTTATAAACTAGCTAAAATTAATTTACAATAAAACAATTTTGTTTCTTTCTTATAAACTAGCTAAAATTAATTTACAATAAAACAATTTTGTTTCTTTCTTATAAACTAGCTAAAATTAATTTACAATAAAACAATTTTGTTTCTTTCTTATAAACTAGCTAAAATTAATTTACAATAAAACAATTTTGTTTCTTTCTTATAAACTAGCTAAAATTAATTTACAATAAAACAATTTTGTTTCTTTCTTATAAACTAGCTAAAATTAATTTACAATAAAACAATTTTGTTTCTTTCTTATAAACTAGCTAAAATTAATTTACAATAAAACAATTTTGTTTCTTTCTTATAAACTAGCTAAAATTAATTTACAATAAAACAATTTTGTTTCTTTCTTATAAACTAGCTAAAATTAATTTACAATAAAACAATTTTGTTTCTTTCTTATAAACTAGCTAAAATTAATTTACAATAAAACAATTTTGTTTCTTTCTTATAAACTAGCTAAAATTAATTTACAATAAAACAATTTTGTTTCTTTCTTATAAACTAGCTAAAATTAATTTACAATAAAACAATTTTGTTTCTTTCTTATAAACTAGCTAAAATTAATTTACAATAAAACAATTTTGTTTCTTTCTTATAAACTAGCTAAAATTAATTTACAATAAAACAATTTTGTTTCTTTCTTATAAACTAGCTAAAATTAATTTACAATAAAACAATTTTGTTTCTTTCTTATAAACTAGCTAAAATTAATTTACAATAAAACAATTTTGTTTCTTTCTTATAAACTAGCTAAAATTAATTTACAATAAAACAATTTTGTTTCTTTCTTATAAACTAGCTAAAATTAATTTACAATAAAACAATTTTGTTTCTTTCTTATAAACTAGCTAAAATTAATTTACAATAAAACAATTTTGTTTCTTTCTTATAAACTAGCTAAAATTAATTTACAATAAAACAATTTTGTTTCTTTCTTATAAACTAGCTAAAATTAATTTACAATAAAACAATTTTGTTTCTTTCTTATAAACTAGCTAAAATTAATTTACAATAAAACAATTTTGTTTCTTTCTTATAAACTAGCTAAAATTAATTTACAATAAAACAATTTTGTTTCTTTCTTATAAACTAGCTAAAATTAATTTACAATAAAACAATTTTGTTTCTTTCTTATAAACTAGCTAAAATTAATTTACAATAAAACAATTTTGTTTCTTTCTTATAAACTAGCTAAAATTAATTTACAATAAAACAATTTTGTTTCTTTCTTATAAACTAGCTAAAATTAATTTACAATAAAACAATTTTGTTTCTTTCTTATAAACTAGCTAAAATTAATTTACAATAAAACAATTTTGTTTCTTTCTTATAAACTAGCTAAAATTAATTTACAATAAAACAATTTTGTTTCTTTCTTATAAACTAGCTAAAATTAATTTACAATAAAACAATTTTGTTTCTTTCTTATAAACTAGCTAAAATTAATTTACAATAAAACAATTTTGTTTCTTTCTTATAAACTAGCTAAAATTAATTTACAATAAAACAATTTTGTTTCTTTCTTATAAACTAGCTAAAATTAATTTACAATAAAACAATTTTGTTTCTTTCTTATAAACTAGCTAAAATTAATTTACAATAAAACAATTTTGTTTCTTTCTTATAAACTAGCTAAAATTAATTTACAATAAAACAATTTTGTTTCTTTCTTATAAACTAGCTAAAATTAATTTACAATAAAACAATTTTGTTTCTTTCTTATAAACTAGCTAAAATTAATTTACAATAAAACAATTTTGTTTCTTTCTTATAAACTAGCTAAAATTAATTTACAATAAAACAATTTTGTTTCTTTCTTATAAACTAGCTAAAATTAATTTACAATAAAACAATTTTGTTTCTTTCTTATAAACTAGCTAAAATTAATTTACAATAAAACAATTTTGTTTCTTTCTTATAAACTAGCTAAAATTAATTTACAATAAAACAATTTTGTTTCTTTCTTATAAACTAGCTAAAATTAATTTACAATAAAACAATTTTGTTTCTTTCTTATAAACTAGCTAAAATTAATTTACAATAAAACAATTTTGTTTCTTTCTTATAAACTAGCTAAAATTAATTTACAATAAAACAATTTTGTTTCTTTCTTATAAACTAGCTAAAATTAATTTACAATAAAACAATTTTGTTTCTTTCTTATAAACTAGCTAAAATTAATTTACAATAAAACAATTTTGTTTCTTTCTTATAAACTAGCTAAAATTAATTTACAATAAAACAATTTTGTTTCTTTCTTATAAACTAGCTAAAATTAATTTACAATAAAACAATTTTGTTTCTTTCTTATAAACTAGCTAAAATTAATTTACAATAAAACAATTTTGTTTCTTTCTTATAAACTAGCTAAAATTAATTTACAATAAAACAATTTTGTTTCTTTCTTATAAACTAGCTAAAATTAATTTACAATAAAACAATTTTGTTTCTTTCTTATAAACTAGCTAAAATTAATTTACAATAAAACAATTTTGTTTCTTTCTTATAAACTAGCTAAAATTAATTTACAATAAAACAATTTTGTTTCTTTCTTATAAACTAGCTAAAATTAATTTACAATAAAACAATTTTGTTTCTTTCTTATAAACTAGCTAAAATTAATTTACAATAAAACAATTTTGTTTCTTTCTTATAAACTAGCTAAAATTAATTTACAATAAAACAATTTTGTTTCTTTCTTATAAACTAGCTAAAATTAATTTACAATAAAACAATTTTGTTTCTTTCTTATAAACTAGCTAAAATTAATTTACAATAAAACAATTTTGTTTCTTTCTTATAAACTAGCTAAAATTAATTTACAATAAAACAATTTTGTTTCTTTCTTATAAACTAGCTAAAATTAATTTACAATAAAACAATTTTGTTTCTTTCTTATAAACTAGAATTATTTTTTACATTTTATATGTGCAATTGGTATTTGCAATTTACTTAGAATTATTTTTTACATTTTATATGTGCAATTGGTATTTGCAATTTACTTAGAATTATTTTTTACATTTTATATGTGCAATTGGTATTTGCAATTTACTTAGAATTATTTTTTACATTTTATATGTGCAATTGGTATTTGCAATTTACTTAGAATTATTTTTTACATTTTATATGTGCAATTGGTATTTGCAATTTACTTAGAATTATTTTTTACATTTTATATGTGCAATTGGTATTTGCAATTTACTTAGAATTATTTTTTACATTTTATATGTGCAATTGGTATTTGCAATTTACTTAGAATTATTTTTTACATTTTATATGTGCAATTGGTATTTGCAATTTACTTAGAATTATTTTTTACATTTTATATGTGCAATTGGTATTTGCAATTTACTTAGAATTATTTTTTACATTTTATATGTGCAATTGGTATTTGCAATTTACTTAGAATTATTTTTTACATTTTATATGTGCAATTGGTATTTGCAATTTACTTAGAATTATTTTTTACATTTTATATGTGCAATTGGTATTTGCAATTTACTTAGAATTATTTTTTACATTTTATATGTGCAATTGGTATTTGCAATTTACTTAGAATTATTTTTTACATTTTATATGTGCAATTGGTATTTGCAATTTACTTAGAATTATTTTTTACATTTTATATGTGCAATTGGTATTTGCAATTTACTTAGAATTATTTTTTACATTTTATATGTGCAATTGGTATTTGCAATTTACTTAGAATTATTTTTTACATTTTATATGTGCAATTGGTATTTGCAATTTACTTAGAATTATTTTTTACATTTTATATGTGCAATTGGTATTTGCAATTTACTTAGAATTATTTTTTACATTTTATATGTGCAATTGGTATTTGCAATTTACTTAGAATTATTTTTTACATTTTATATGTGCAATTGGTATTTGCAATTTACTTAGAATTATTTTTTACATTTTATATGTGCAATTGGTATTTGCAATTTACTTAGAATTATTTTTTACATTTTATATGTGCAATTGGTATTTGCAATTTACTTAGAATTATTTTTTACATTTTATATGTGCAATTGGTATTTGCAATTTACTTAGAATTATTTTTTACATTTTATATGTGCAATTGGTATTTGCAATTTACTTAGAATTATTTTTTACATTTTATATGTGCAATTGGTATTTGCAATTTACTTAGAATTATTTTTTACATTTTATATGTGCAATTGGTATTTGCAATTTACTTAGAATTATTTTTTACATTTTATATGTGCAATTGGTATTTGCAATTTACTTAGAATTATTTTTTACATTTTATATGTGCAATTGGTATTTGCAATTTACTTAGAATTATTTTTTACATTTTATATGTGCAATTGGTATTTGCAATTTACTTAGAATTATTTTTTACATTTTATATGTGCAATTGGTATTTGCAATTTACTTAGAATTATTTTTTACATTTTATATGTGCAATTGGTATTTGCAATTTACTTAGAATTATTTTTTACATTTTATATGTGCAATTGGTATTTGCAATTTACTTAGAATTATTTTTTACATTTTATATGTGCAATTGGTATTTGCAATTTACTTAGAATTATTTTTTACATTTTATATGTGCAATTGGTATTTGCAATTTACTTAGAATTATTTTTTACATTTTATATGTGCAATTGGTATTTGCAATTTACTTAGAATTATTTTTTACATTTTATATGTGCAATTGGTATTTGCAATTTACTTAGAATTATTTTTTACATTTTATATGTGCAATTGGTATTTGCAATTTACTTAGAATTATTTTTTACATTTTATATGTGCAATTGGTATTTGCAATTTACTTAGAATTATTTTTTACATTTTATATGTGCAATTGGTATTTGCAATTTACTTAGAATTATTTTTTACATTTTATATGTGCAATTGGTATTTGCAATTTACTTAGAATTATTTTTTACATTTTATATGTGCAATTGGTATTTGCAATTTACTTAGAATTATTTTTTACATTTTATATGTGCAATTGGTATTTGCAATTTACTTAGAATTATTTTTTACATTTTATATGTGCAATTGGTATTTGCAATTTACTTAGAATTATTTTTTACATTTTATATGTGCAATTGGTATTTGCAATTTACTTAGAATTATTTTTTACATTTTATATGTGCAATTGGTATTTGCAATTTACTTAGAATTATTTTTTACATTTTATATGTGCAATTGGTATTTGCAATTTACTTAGAATTATTTTTTACATTTTATATGTGCAATTGGTATTTGCAATTTACTTAGAATTATTTTTTACATTTTATATGTGCAATTGGTATTTGCAATTTACTTAGAATTATTTTTTACATTTTATATGTGCAATTGGTATTTGCAATTTACTTAGAATTATTTTTTACATTTTATATGTGCAATTGGTATTTGCAATTTACTTAGAATTATTTTTTACATTTTATATGTGCAATTGGTATTTGCAATTTACTTAGAATTATTTTTTACATTTTATATGTGCAATTGGTATTTGCAATTTACTTAGAATTATTTTTTACATTTTATATGTGCAATTGGTATTTGCAATTTACTTAGAATTATTTTTTACATTTTATATGTGCAATTGGTATTTGCAATTTACTTAGAATTATTTTTTACATTTTATATGTGCAATTGGTATTTGCAATTTACTTAGAATTATTTTTTACATTTTATATGTGCAATTGGTATTTGCAATTTACTTAGAATTATTTTTTACATTTTATATGTGCAATTGGTATTTGCAATTTACTTAGAATTATTTTTTACATTTTATATGTGCAATTGGTATTTGCAATTTACTTAGAATTATTTTTTACATTTTATATGTGCAATTGGTATTTGCAATTTACTTAGAATTATTTTTTACATTTTATATGTGCAATTGGTATTTGCAATTTACTTAGAATTATTTTTTACATTTTATATGTGCAATTGGTATTTGCAATTTACTTAGAATTATTTTTTACATTTTATATGTGCAATTGGTATTTGCAATTTACTTAGAATTATTTTTTACATTTTATATGTGCAATTGGTATTTGCAATTTACTTAGAATTATTTTTTACATTTTATATGTGCAATTGGTATTTGCAATTTACTTAGAATTATTTTTTACATTTTATATGTGCAATTGGTATTTGCAATTTATTAAATATATATGTATTGCGATTATTATTTTATTAAATATATATGTATTGCGATTATTATTTTATTAAATATATATGTATTGCGATTATTATTTTATTAAATATATATGTATTGCGATTATTATTTTATTAAATATATATGTATTGCGATTATTATTTTATTAAATATATATGTATTGCGATTATTATTTTATTAAATATATATGTATTGCGATTATTATTTTATTAAATATATATGTATTGCGATTATTATTTTATTAAATATATATGTATTGCGATTATTATTTTATTAAATATATATGTATTGCGATTATTATTTTATTAAATATATATGTATTGCGATTATTATTTTATTAAATATATATGTATTGCGATTATTATTTTATTAAATATATATGTATTGCGATTATTATTTTATTAAATATATATGTATTGCGATTATTATTTTATTAAATATATATGTATTGCGATTATTATTTTATTAAATATATATGTATTGCGATTATTATTTTATTAAATATATATGTATTGCGATTATTATTTTATTAAATATATATGTATTGCGATTATTATTTTATTAAATATATATGTATTGCGATTATTATTTTATTAAATATATATGTATTGCGATTATTATTTTATTAAATATATATGTATTGCGATTATTATTTTATTAAATATATATGTATTGCGATTATTATTTTATTAAATATATATGTATTGCGATTATTATTTTATTAAATATATATGTATTGCGATTATTATTTTATTAAATATATATGTATTGCGATTATTATTTTATTAAATATATATGTATTGCGATTATTATTTTATTAAATATATATGTATTGCGATTATTATTTTATTAAATATATATGTATTGCGATTATTATTTTATTAAATATATATGTATTGCGATTATTATTTTATTAAATATATATGTATTGCGATTATTATTTTATTAAATATATATGTATTGCGATTATTATTTTATTAAATATATATGTATTGCGATTATTATTTTATTAAATATATATGTATTGCGATTATTATTTTATTAAATATATATGTATTGCGATTATTATTTTATTAAATATATATGTATTGCGATTATTATTTTATTAAATATATATGTATTGCGATTATTATTTTATTAAATATATATGTATTGCGATTATTATTTTATTAAATATATATGTATTGCGATTATTATTTTATTAAATATATATGTATTGCGATTATTATTTTATTAAATATATATGTATTGCGATTATTATTTTATTAAATATATATGTATTGCGATTATTATTTTATTAAATATATATGTATTGCGATTATTATTTTATTAAATATATATGTATTGCGATTATTATTTTATTAAATATATATGTATTGCGATTATTATTTTATTAAATATATATGTATTGCGATTATTATTTTATTAAATATATATGTATTGCGATTATTATTTTATTAAATATATATGTATTGCGATTATTATTTTATTAAATATATATGTATTGCGATTATTATTTTATTAAATATATATGTATTGCGATTATTATTTTATTAAATATATATGTATTGCGATTATTATTTTATTAAATATATATGTATTGCGATTATTATTTTATTAAATATATATGTATTGCGATTATTATTTTATTAAATATATATGTATTGCGATTATTATTTTATTAAATATATATGTATTGCGATTATTATTTTATTAAATATATATGTATTGCGATTATTATTTTATTAAATATATATGTATTGCGATTATTATTTTATTAAATATATATGTATTGCGATTATTATTTTATTAAATATATATGTATTGCGATTATTATTTTATTAAATATATATGTATTGCGATTATTATTTTATTAAATATATATGTATTGCGATTATTATTTTATTAAATATATATGTATTGCGATTATTATTTTATTAAATATATATGTATTGCGATTATTATTTTATTAAATATATATGTATTGCGATTATTATTTTATTAAATATATATGTATTGCGATTATTATTTTATTAAATATATATGTATTGCGATTATTATTTTATTAAATATATATGTATTGCGATTATTATTTTATTAAATATATATGTATTGCGATTATTATTTTATTAAATATATATGTATTGCGATTATTATTTTATTAAATATATATGTATTGCGATTATTATTTTATTAAATATATATGTATTGCGATTATTATTTTATTAAATATATATGTATTGCGATTATTATTTTATTAAATATATATGTATTGCGATTATTATTTTATTAAATATATATGTATTGCGATTATTATTTTATTAAATATATATGTATTGCGATTATTATTTTATTAAATATATATGTATTGCGATTATTATTTTATTAAATATATATGTATTGCGATTATTATTTTATTAAATATATAGGTATATATTTTATTAAATATATAGGTATATATTTTATTAAATATATAGGTATATATTTTATTAAATATATAGGTATATATTTTATTAAATATATAGGTATATATTTTATTAAATATATAGGTATATATTTTATTAAATATATAGGTATATATTTTATTAAATATATAGGTATATATTTTATTAAATATATAGGTATATATTTTATTAAATATATAGGTATATATTTTATTAAATATATAGGTATATATTTTATTAAATATATAGGTATATATTTTATTAAATATATAGGTATATATTTTATTAAATATATAGGTATATATTTTATTAAATATATAGGTATATATTTTATTAAATATATAGGTATATATTTTATTAAATATATAGGTATATATTTTATTAAATATATAGGTATATATTTTATTAAATATATAGGTATATATTTTATTAAATATATAGGTATATATTTTATTAAATATATAGGTATATATTTTATTAAATATATAGGTATATATTTTATTAAATATATAGGTATATATTTTATTAAATATATAGGTATATATTTTATTAAATATATAGGTATATATTTTATTAAATATATAGGTATATATTTTATTAAATATATAGGTATATATTTTATTAAATATATAGGTATATATTTTATTAAATATATAGGTATATATTTTATTAAATATATAGGTATATATTTTATTAAATATATAGGTATATATTTTATTAAATATATAGGTATATATTTTATTAAATATATAGGTATATATTTTATTAAATATATAGGTATATATTTTATTAAATATATAGGTATATATTTTATTAAATATATAGGTATATATTTTATTAAATATATAGGTATATATTTTATTAAATATATAGGTATATATTTTATTAAATATATAGGTATATATTTTATTAAATATATAGGTATATATTTTATTAAATATATAGGTATATATTTTATTAAATATATAGGTATATACATATATATAGGTATATACATATATATAGGTATATACATATATATAGGTATATACATATATATAGGTATATACATATATATAGGTATATACATATATATAGGTATATACATATATATATACATATATATATACATATATATATACATATATATATATATATATACATATATATATATATATATATATATATATATATATATATATATATATATATATATATATATATATATATATATATATATATACCTAAACCTCTAAACCTCTAAACCGCTAAACCTCTAAACCGCTAAACCTCTAAACCGCTAAACCTCTAAACCGCTAAACCTCTAAACCTCTAAACCTCTAAACCGCTGAACCTCTAAACCTCTAAACTTCTAAACCTCTAAACTTCTAAACCTCTATACCACTATACCTCGATACCTCTATATCTCTGTATCTCTATATCTCTATGTCTCTACATCTTTATACGTTAAACAAGTATGTAGCACATCAAACAACATTCAACATGAAAGAATATCTTATAGTCCAGCACAATTATTCAGGCCAGTTATAGA